>OZ024824.1:98476389-98571714 GCA_964016985.1 Anodontia alba | reverse complement strand
CCTATCACCAGTCTCACCCACATCCAACTGAGCCACTCAGGCCGGTCTCTTTTAGAGTAGACTCCCTTTCAGAATGAATTTGGAGTGCAGGAAAGCTGATAGAAAGTGGCAAAAGTTGCCTAGTATGTAAAATATGACAGAAAACTACCAAGTGTGACAAATCCCCTTAACTCTTGTCATGCTGAATAAAGATGCCAAGTCCACTTCTAATTGTCAGCCTATCAGATTCCTTGATCCAGATGGTCCTGAATGACAAACAATGAAGATCAAGATAGATGGCTTCTGATCTGGATCTACACTGTTTGAAAAGCATGATATATCAGGGTTCAGCAGGACAAGGTTAATTAAACCTTTACTTACCATTTAGAAATACAATGTAGACATATGCTGAGGTCATCTCTGCCCCACTGAGCAGGTTAATGTCTTCTACTCCTAGATTAAATGCCAGTCTTATAATAGGAGCCTCATCGTGATCTGTCGTAATGTGGGTCATCAGAGCAAGGTTCTTTACAAGACCACATGCCTAAAATACATTATTTGTAACTAATTCACATGACTGACATACAGACATGTTTTAACCAACAAGACAAAGTGATCAGTGGGTCAAGCATACCCCCAGCCAGCATTATCACCAATGCTATCATTCTTTCCTGCATGAGCTTGACCTTCCATTTAAGGCAATATTTATAGCTGTATAACCTGATAATTTTTAGCAAATAAGTTGGTGTCACATGGAATCAATTTCCAAAGTATGAGGATCTTCAACCTAATAGTCTTCAAGGTATAAGGCAAATCACTGGAGTGCAAAATATAGATCAGATTACGAGGTCCATATTGGTGCAACATGGAACCAGTTTACCAAGCATAAAATTCATAAATCAAATGTGGGTCTGTCTCTGCCGTCAGATGTGTAATGACTGTCTCTGGAGCTGTCCCATAACTTTTCTGAAAATTGATCTTGAAATCATTTCTATGGTCATTCTACCCCTTCAGCTGATTCAGAAAACTAAACTGAGTGTTTCCAACTGGGTATTGCTGCCTATCAAAATATGTGGTGTATACAATATTCTGCTTGCTTACCTCCCCTTCTGGTGTATCAGATGGACATAACATGCCCCACTGTGATGGCTGTAATGATCTTGGCCCACTGACCTTCCGGGTTTTCTCAAACTAAAATGAATGACAAAGAATCAGGCAAGAACTGTTTCCAGTTACTACTTTCAACATGCTTGAACCCAAAACTTCTCAAATACATCAAACTTGTGTAAATCCTTCCATCCCTGTAAACCAACGCATATACCTTTGCAAACAGTGTAGATCAAAAATAGACTGCTTATCAGGATCTTCAGCATTTATCATTTAGTTTAGTTTGTTTCTTTTTACCCTCTGGTGAAATTTGAAGCAGGCACTATATACAGAATGATATATAATTATCAAAACACACACACACACATACACACACACATACACACAGACAGTGGGACGCTTCTGTTGAGTACCCACAACATACGATTCTGTGGAGAAATAAGAGAAATATTAAGTGAATACCCAATCTTATCTGAAGCTATCACACACACACACACCACACACACACACCACACACACACACACACACCACACACACACACACACACACACACAGAGCAATTCCTTTTGTGATGCCACTTGATCTCCCCCTGAAAGTAAAAAGTCTGAGAAAGAAATGCAACTGGCATTTAAAGAGATATCCATGTGACCCTTTTGCTGAAGTAAAGTATGATTTTACCAACAACAAGAACCTCAGTATCATCCACTTTGAAGAATTTAAAAATTTGTGACGCCTAAAAAAAATTATGTTATCTCCTGTAAAGATAAAGTACATGTATTTCCAGATAAGGCACTTTTTTCAACCAAAAATGGTTGATATTTTTCTTATTTCTACATAAAACATATGCTTTGGGTACTCATTAGAAGTGCCTCATTGAGGCACTTCTAATGAGTACCCCAAAACAAATGTTTTTGTGGAAAATAAGAAAAATAGTTTCCTGATATCCCCTCTCATCTGGAGCTATGAGAACTGTAGCTCTGCTGGTCATCTTGGGCCCTTAGCCTATGGGGATGGAGGGGGTGTGCAGGTGTGGTATATTGTAAAAGTAAAAGGTTCTCATTAAGACCTCCATTTTGATATTAAACATGGCAATGAATGGAGGTAATCTCTAATGATAACTTTTAACCTTTGCCATGCTGAATAAATTGATGCCTTGCCCAGATATTATTTGATTCAGGTTGTTGATACTTATTCACCTTTTTAATGATAAACAGTGCAGATCCAGAACAGCTGCCTTCTCCAGGAGTCAACAGATCAGAATCTACACTGTTTGCAAAGGCAGGGCATATCCAGGTTCAGAAGGGTTGAGGGTGGAGCTGGTCACTCATGTGGGCCTGGACGGTAAAGCATAAAACTTCAGTCATACATCTAACATCAGGGCAAGTATGAACTACAGTTGACTCTTGCTATCTCGAACTTGCTTATCTCGAATAACCGCTTATCTCGAAGTGAAAATCTGGTCCCTGCCTAAACACGAGAACCTAACAACATGTAAAAATATTGTGGAAAAGAGGAGAAATTGCTCCTAAGGAGCAATTTCTCCTCTTTTCCGCAATATTTTCAATATATCTCTAACTTCAAGAGTCCAATTAAACATACATTTGTCAAATATGGTTAATTGAATTAGTTTTTTTTCCTCAAGTCTGCAAATCTGATATGTCGAAGTACGGATATCTCGAAGTATTTTAGAGAGTCCCTTGGATTTCGAGATAACGAGAGTCGACTGTACTTCCATCCAGAGGTACACGAAAGATAGCTTTTTAAGAACTTTAACCAACACCGATGCCAACACCAATGCCAATTATTGCATAAAAAGCAGTTTTGCACGTTATTAACAGCCATGCATTAACAGGCAAAAAGCCGTGTATTAACAATGCAATTCACACACTGTTAATGCACAGCCGTGCTACTTTCAATATGATCGTACCTGGGCCACAGATTTGCTGCCATCATGGGATGTGTACTGCCTGGCCCTAGAATGAGCATAGTCCATGGAAATTACATTTGCGAGACATCGTGAAAAGGCGAAACAAAATAGTGCAAGAAATAACGCAAAAGGTAGCAAATGTTTTCAGTTTTTATGCAATAATAATAGCAACTGAACATGGTTTTTCGATGTATTAACATTCGCTAGGTTCCTTCTGCCTCGGTTATCAACACCTTCCACGGGACCTGGTGAATATTAATGCATGAAAAAACCATTTCAATCCCTATATTCCATGATGACTGCTACAGCTCCACCTGTACTTTTGTACAGGTGAGCTTCAAAGATACACAAACCATCTCCCACCCATAGATAACAAATATTGTACCTGTGAAGAGATTCTTGTCATCATGCCAAGACAGGAAATATATGAGAGTCGGGACAACACTTGTGTCACACCAGCTCTGTCCATCTTAAATCTCTTAATTGTCCAATTTCCCTGTTCAAAACAAATATAAATTTAACCCATTTTTGCCTGATGCACTGCAAAAAGGAGGTATTCACAAACAGGTCTACACTGTTTGCATTAACTTAAGTATAGGAATTCTATAAAACATGATAATAGTAAAAAGCAAATTGGAAAAGGACCTGTCCAAAGAGGTCAAAGAGTCCATTCAGCATAAATGGACTAAAACCCAATTGCCATAAATATGGCTCTAGAAAAGGCAATAACTTTGACAATGATTTATATAAATTTTGCTATTATTGCACTAAAACATATTTTGTGGGTGCTAAATGAAATTGCCTCACTGAGGTAATTCCTATGAGCATCACAAGAATTGCTTTTTACAAAAATAACAAAAATTATTTTTGATTAATTCCCTTCTTCAGGACCTATGCTGACTATTGCAGTTATCCTAAATATTTATGACACCTAGTGTCTTTCCATACTTGTTCTAGAATGGAAAAAATTTATTTTATCACCAATTGTTGTGTCTAAAAACTGCTGGATAAGTGGCAAACATAGAACACCCTTATCAGAAACCTCATTCTGCAGAATCTGAACTGATTTTACATGGTTTGAAAAACCATCAGATCTGTCTGTCTCAATACTGAGGATTAACCCTTGTCCTGCTGAACCCAGGTATACCCTGTCTATGCAAACAGTGTAGATCCAGATCAGTTGGCTTCTGAAGAAGCCAACTGATCTGGATCTGCACTGTTTGCCGTTAAGTATGTAAATTTATATCAACAATCTGGATCAAGTGATCTGATTGGCTGAAAATTGGAAATGGGCGTGGCATCCTAATATATTCAGCAGGACAAGGGTTAATACAGTATCTAACTGATTTTATTTTAGAAGTTTTATTGTCAGCAGTTTCTAATCCATTTTATCAAACGACTTCAAAATTTAACAGAAATAAAAATAATAAGCAAATACTTGTAAGCAAAATTAGCAGAAGACAAATTAAATAGTGTAAAACCCTAAATAATGGGACAGATACACCTATGCAAAGAGTGTAGACCCAGATCAGATGCCACAGAATGTGGCATCTGATCAAGGTCTACACTGTCTGCCAACCATACAACAATATTTTAGACACATCAAAAGGTAATATAATGGACTATTTAAATTTTCAGGAAAAGTATGGTACATAGATAAGGTGTCCCAATATTTAGGGTAAATATGGCCATACATGGTAAGCTATATTTTAGTACAGTATTTTTATACTGCAGCACATATGGTAACATCAGAGAAACTCTGCAAAGCCCTGGTATATGCCCTGTGGAGACATTTGTATGTCAAATTTCATCCCCAAGGGTTGTATCCAATCCTATCACATAAAATAAAATCCATTTTCTTACAATCTGAACTGATGCAAGAAATGAAGTTTTCAATATTTACTGCCAGAAGGGGCCAATATTAGTCTCCTTAGATGTCTAATCTAGAAGAATAAACAGCCTGCTCATACGACCTTGATGCTGACAGGGTCATGACTTTCTTTATATATTTTCCTGGCTATTTGGTGGGAATCAAAAGCCTGGCATATGCACAGCACTGCCGGGACACCTCTCAGGTAAAAGCATGCTACTTAAGCCTGCTAAACCCCCGCTATCCCTGGCCCCACGGGGGCCGTAGTTGCAAATGACTGGTGCATAAAAGGAAAGGATACACTTTCAGGGGAGTTAACTTTCAAATTAGTTTTTTGCCTTCCTTCTGAAAAAGAGTCTACGCTAAAAGATTTTGCTCCCAAAAGCATGGGGAGCAAATTATTTCCATTTAGAGTAGATCCTTTTTCAGAAGAGGCTTGGTTTGCAGGACTTACAGTAAGTCACAAAAATGCTCTCCCTTTTAAAATATGGCAAAAAAAACTGCCAAGTGTACCCACTGTCTTTAGAGTAACTTGAAACACTTGGTAGATTTTCTGTCCTTTTTAACAAGGAAGACAACTTTTATGACTTCATGTTTTCTCATCTGCATCCATATCCCTTTCTGAAAAGGGTCTACTCTAAAAGGAAAGAATTTGCTCCCAAGGGGAGCAAATTCTCTCCTTTTAGGGTAGACCTCTTTCAGAAGGGAGGCTGAACAACTCTAAAAGTGTTATCTCCCCTGAAAGTGTATCAATTTCTCTGATGATACAGCTCAAATAAACTGGGGTACTCACAGAGGAGATGGCATGGACTAAACCATTAGTGATCTGATCCTGTCTCATATGTTTGACAATGTCGAACTGGGCAGCTCGAGGTTTTGGTATTGTCATATCCGCAATCTTCTTCAGCTGGAAAAAAAAACAAGAAATCATCAACAATAACTTTACAGGAAAAAAGCTTTTTATTACTGCAGTTTTTGAACAAAATTTATGATGCATAAATTGAGTGACTGAATTAGAATTTGTTAAAATTATAAATGGCTCTAATTTCTAATTTTTTTCCTTCTTTTATCTTTGAGAAATGTAAGAAGTTATGTAGATAATCAAATATGCTGAAGACTGACTAGGAACAAAAATGTTAATGCCTCAATTTCAGCATATTTACATTCGCATGGAAATTAAGTGTTTATGGCATTAAGTAAGAAAAGAAACAAGAAATTTGCTGAATGGCTATGTCATAACTGCTAACAGAGCTAAACACACAGCCTAAAGGTTGTTCAGCCAAGCATGAAAAGTAGGTTATGGTCAGTAATGGTCAATGGCAGTGGACAGGGTGCATCATGGCAGATGTTTGTATGAAGTTTAATTAGCCCTGAAGCCTTAGTGTTTGAAATACAAACCTAAACACAAAGACTTAACATTGTAGACACTGACAACGACACCACCAGTGCCATTGCCGCTACCGTAAAGTGATCCCTATGTCATTTCTACTTGCTAAAGCAGCAGTGACAAAAAGTGTTGCATATATGTATAAACTACACCAAATTAAAGTTAATCTACAAAACACATATGTAAATGTAGCTTTCTGGCAAAAGAATGTGCACAATACTGGATAACCGCTTAGAGGACTAAGCCTGCCCAGTTTTAGTGTGGTTAGGTAAACTGACTGCGCTTGACATGACCCCATTGCGTTTGAGAAGGCCATAAAACCCCAACACAAACAAACAAAAACTTACACAGCAGTTTGATCAAGGTCTGCACTGTTCACCATTCATCCAACACTTTTCATATTTACTGCTCTCTGGAAAATTTTTGTAAATGTTTGTGTTGAGGTTTTATGGCCCAGTCAATCCACTGAGGTCATGTCGAGCATGGTCAGTTTACCTAACCACACTTTTATCTGGCAGGCTTAGTCCTCTAAGTAGTTAAAGGTACTTGTGCATATTCTTTTGTCAGAAACAGTCCTTCTTGAATCAGCAGAAGGGAAAGAATAACCAAATAAAGTATTTCATGGTGAATGTCCACAAAAAAATGTTGCTAGACCTGGAGTGGGGGTTGGACAGGACAAATTCAGCAGATGGCAAATTTATATTTTTCTTACTTTCCCGAGAAAAGAGGCCATGACATTTCATGCAAATTGTCTCTTTAGGAGACAATTTGCATGAAATGTCAAAGCCTATTTTCGACCGCTGAAATTTTTTACTCAGCACGCTAAGCATTTACACATCTTTTACTAGGTAGTAAAACAGGGCCCAGTTGTTCAAAACTAACGACGTCGTTAGTTAACGATTCGTTAAAATTTACATCGAGTGTTATACAAATATGCTGAAATTTTTTGCTGAAAAAATGTGAGTAGCTTTTGCAGCTAGTCACATTTTTTCAGCAAAAAATATCAGAATATTGTGTATTGAATCCACTAAAACAGTTAACGAAATGACCCTTAACGAGCTTGTTAAGCTAACGATGCTTTGAACAACTCGGCCCTGACTGGCACAAATTTTTTAACAGTAAAGAATCATAGTGTAGGAAAAGAATCTCACCTCAGCATTAAACTTTTTAAAAAGATCTTCAAATAACAATGATAACAGCTGTCCAGCTAACTCCAATCTCTTGTTGCCATAGTAATCTCTATCGTCACCCTTCACCTTATCCCCTTGGGCCTGTATCACTCGCCTAACCATCAGTGCTAGATACGCTGCCTTCATCTTGAAGTTCCACTCCACAACTGGGACGTGAGCCAAGACAACACCGTGTAGAACATCTCTCGCTTCATCTATTTTGGTCTTCTTTGGACCACCCCACATCTGTCGCTGTCGGATACGGTTACCAATGTAGCGTAGTGCCTACAAGCAATCAAATTTTATGTTTTCAGTTTGTCTGTACCATACACATCTTACAAGCAATTGTACTTCTAACACAAATATTCTTTAAATTATAGGGGGGGAAGAAAAAACTTTAACGGGGAGGTAATTCTGTCAAAAATGTTGTTGTCTGCTTGTGAAAAGAAGTCAACTTTGTTAGGAAAGACTTCTATCCTGACAGTACCCTTTTCTGACAGGTATTGATGTACAGGAAAGCAAACATAAAGTCACAAGAGGTGTGAAAAATGGTGGCAAAATATCTAGGTGTAGCCATTCAACTTAACCCTTGTTATGCTGAATAAATTAAGATGCCACGCCCACTTCTAATTTTTAGTCTGTCAGATTGCTTGGTCTGGATTATTTCTATAAATTCACATATTTAATGGCAAACAGTGCAGATCCAGATCAGTTGGCTTCTTCAGAAGCCAACTGATCTGGATCTACACTGTTTGCAAAAGAAGGGTATATCTGGATTCATCATGACAAGGGTTAAATTGATTTTGACAACTTCAGTTGCCTCCCCTGAAAGTGTATCAATTCCCCTTAAATTATTATAAAGCTCAAGATACTGAAAACATGACAAGAAATGCACAGGTCATGATTACAGGCTGATCTGACTCTAAACATGTAGCATAGGCAAAAAAATATATTTGTGCATTTCTTGGTTTACATACAATAAAACTTTGTGTAGCAGTATTATTTTCAAACTTAAGTCATTTGTTTGAATACACCATGAATATTCAGTGGTACAAAAGAAAAAAAAACATGAAGGGATGGACAGCATAGCAACAGATAAGGCACTTTTTTCATCTGAAAAATGCTGATATCTTTCTTATTTCTCGACGAAAACATATGTTGTGGGTACTCATTAGAAGCGCCTCGCCAAGGCGCTTCTAATGAGTACCCACAACATATGTTTTCGTCGAGAAATAAGAAAAATATTATTTGGATACCCCCTCTTATCTGTAGCTATGTACAGGACAAGGAAAACTTAACATCTTCAGGCACTTAGTGGTGCAGACATATGAAGATATAACTAAATCCTATGTGGAGCCTGTATGTGTTTATAAGCAAATAATAAAATCTCTAATATCATAGCTCCAGTTATAAAGGGGTTTCAGCATTTATTTTTCTTACTTCTACACCAAAACATATGTTGCAGGTACTCATTAGAAGCACCACTGTATATGTTTTTCACAGAGAAAAAAGAAAATTATCAATACTTTTTGAGTGAAAACAATTGCCTTTCTGTAGCTATGTGATATGCTGTATGTGGGCAACAATGGCCCAGATCAGCCTGTGCATTTGCAAGATGGGGTTTGTTCTGGGCCTTCGCTGCTTTTTACAGAATCAATAAACATGTTTATTGTTAAAATATAAATCAAAAGCCAAGCCTAGATCGCACTGCATGGACGCATCCCATGATCTACTGGTCTGTAAGTTCAGATAAGGGAATTTTCTCATGTTCTGCATCACATGATTTTTATCGCACCTGCTTGTAGCAGGGTGCGATATAGGCGTCCGATTTTCCGTCCGTCCGTCCGTCAGTCCGTCAGTCCGTCTGTCCGTCCGTCTGTCAACATTTATGTCGACGTTCGACATTTATGTCAAAGTTAGTATTCTAATCAACTACAAGACTAAACAACCATCAAACCTTGCATGAAACATCTCCCTGACCTCCTGACTTTGCGACATAGGCGTCCGCTTTTCCGTATGTCTGTCCATTCGTCCGTCCGTCTGTCAACATTAATGTCGAAGTTCGACATTTATGTCAAAGTTAGTATTTTAATCAACTACAAGACTAAACAACCATCAAACCTTGCATGAAACATCTCCCTGACCTCCTGACTTTGCGACATAGGTGCCCACTTTTCCATTCGTCTGTCTGTTCGTCCGTCCGTCTGTCCGTCTGTTAACAGTTCTGTTATGTCGAAGTTCGACATTTATGTCAAAGTTCGTATTCTAATCAACTACAAAACTAAACAACCATCAAACCTTTTATGAAACATCTCCCTGACCTCCCGACTTTGCGACATAGGTGCCCGCTTTTCCATTCGTCTGTCCGTTCATCCGTCCGTCTGTCTGTTAACAGTTCTGTTATGTCAAAGTTCGACATTTACGTCGAAGTTAGTAGTTATCAACTACAATTCTACAACAACCATCATACCTTGCATAACACATCTCCCTGACCTCCTGACTTGGCAGGTATGTTGACCCAGTGACCTTGACCTATATTTTGCACTCCATTGACTTTGACACAATTTACGTTGACGTTCCAGATCTTCTCAACTATAAGGCATACAACTACCAAACCTTGCATAGTGCTTCTCCTAGATGTACTGACTTGGCATATACCTTGACCCGGTGACCTTGACCTATATTTTGCGCTCCACTGACTTTGATATATTTTGCGTCGACGTTCGATATCTCCTCGACTATAAGGCCTACAACCATCAAACCTTGCAAAGTGCTTCTTCTCAATGTACTGACTTGGCAGATACCTTGACCTGGTGACCTTGACCTATATTTTGGCTGCAGTGACTTTGACATAATTTTCGTCAATGTTCCAGATCTCCTAAAGTGTAAGACCTCTAGCCACCAAACCTTGCATAGTGCTTCTCCTAGATGTACTGACTCGGCAGGTATCTTGACCCGGTGACCTTGACCTATATTTTGCGCTCCAGTGCCTTTTACACATTTTACGTCAACATTCAATATCTCCTCAACTGTAAGGCCTACAACCATCAAACCTTGCATAGTGCTTCTCCTCAATGTACGGACTCCGCAGGTACCTTCACTGGGTGACCTTGAGCTATATTTCGCGCTCCATTAACTTTTACACCTTTTATGTCACCCTTCCATATGTCCTCAACTGTAAGGCCTTCAACCACCAAACCTTCTATAGCACTTCTTCTCGATGTACTGACTAGGCAGGTACCTTGACCTGGTGACCTTGACCTATATTGTGCACTCCAGTGACTGACACATTTTATGTTGATGTTCGGTATCTCCTCAAATATAAGACCTACAACCACTAAACCTTGCATAGTGCTTCACCTCATTGCACTGGCTTGGCAGGTACCTTGACCCGGTGACCTTGACCTATATTTGACACATGTTACGTTAATGTTTGATAACTCCTCAACTATAAGGCCTACAACCACCATACCTTGCATTGTGCTTCTCCTTGATGTACTGAATTAGCAAGTACGTTGACCCGTGACCTTGACCTATATTTCATGCTCCAGCGACTTTTACACATTTTTGGTTAACGTTCGATTATCATTGGGCTGTATGATACGAAAAGTCAGTGCTGAAGATATAGCCATTAGAGGGAATGGGACTGGCCTGGAATATATGGGCCCCACTAGGCACTTTGTCTACATTTTTTTCAACCCAGTTTTCCAAGTAAGCACTGCTAAGAATGAAATAAACTTATTTAATAACCACGTTCTGATTGTGGCTCCTGTGACTTTTGCCCCAGCAGGTGCGATGACGCCTTCCGCGGAATTCTTGTTTATGAGTTAATATCACATAATATAACTAAAATTACTGAAAATAATAGAATAATAATTATAGCAAAATAATATAACATGACATCGATCATTAACCCATTTTAGTCTGGAACTCAAACGGGTCACTGCCAAACAATAAAGACCCAATGCAGAATGTGGCATCTGATCAGGGTCTACACTGATTGCATTAAATAGAGGAATTTCTATAAAACAAGAGTAATAATAAAAAGCTATTCAGACACCCTGCTATTGGAAACTGACCAGTTTAAGGAGTTGTGATAAAAAAAAGAGTCCACTTGTCATAAATAGGTTAAACAGAAGTATTTTTGTTCTGTTTCTTGTTTACCTGTAGCTGTGAGAACACCTGGGCACGATGACATTCCTCTAGACATGGAGCTATTGCTGCCAGAATTTCTTCCTCTGATCCTATCATCTGAACAAATTCTTGTTCACACTCAAAACCCATTGCCTTGAAGGCTATAGCAATTGGTATGTCCTGGAAACAGAATTATCATGGAGATGCAAGCTACTTTCTTTACATATTATGCAGATGAGCTTTATCCATGCTTTTTTTTTTTATGAATTAATGCAAAAACATTTGTCATAATGGCCCACACAATAGTTTTGTATGTTATTCTTATTGTTAATAAGACATATCTTTAAAAAAAAAAAAGACAATCAGCTCAGATCAAATGGAACTATCAGGAACAGATCTATATGTTAACTCATTTGACCTGTAGACATTTCCATTGAGTCATAACAATACATGGACACCATGGATGACTGTACAATTATATTTAGATTGTTGGTCTGTGCATTGTGTGCTACCAGTGTCTCCAAAAACAATCAATATTGGACATGTGTTCAGATTTTATAGTTTGTTAAATACAATGGGCACTGTAAAAGTACACTACAACCTCTTTATAACATGGTTCGTTATAACACGGTTTTGGATATAACACGGTTCAAAGATGGATCCCGAAAATGTATAGATTATATTGAAAAAATGACCATAAATGGTCATTTTTCAATATAATCTATACATTTTTGTTTGGATATAACACGGTTGTTTAACTAACACGGTTTATGGTATGGACCCAACAATGGTGTTATAAAGAGGTTTTGGTGTATTTTTATTTGTCCATTTATTGTCACTTTTGAACCTGTAATGCATAAACTTGGCTCATACTTACAAGAACCTGAGTATTTTGTTTGTGTTGAGGTTTTACGGCCCAGTCAACCCAATGGGGTCATGTCGAGCGCGGTCAGTTTACCTAACCACACGTTTACTGGGCAGGCTTAGTCCTCTAAGCGGTTAACCAGTATTGTGCACATTCTTTCGCCAGAAACTGACAACTGCCCTTCTTGAATCAGCGGAAGGGAGAGAATGACCGTAGAAAATATTTCATGATCAATCTCCACGAAAGAATGTTGCCGACCTCGGCGGGGGTTGAACCCGCGACCTCCTGGTCTCCAGTCGGACGAAGAACCTGAGTAAACACTTAAATATTGCAGTATTAGTGCATGCCAGCTTGTTAGAATACATTACTGCATAGCTACAGATAAGAGGGGGTATCCGCATAATATTTTTCTTATTTCTCGACAAAAACATATGTTGTGGGTACTCATTAGAAGTGCCTCAGCGAGGCGCTTCTAATGAGTACCCACAACATATGTTTTCATCGAGGAAAGCTTTCGGCAAGGCGCTTCTAATGAGTACCCACAACATATGTTTTCGTCGAGAAATAAGAAAGATATCAGCATTTTTCAGATGAAAAAAGCGCCTTATCTGTTGCTATGTTACTGATGATGATTTGGTGATTTATGTCACTTTCAACATTATTCAAGTCTAATTGTGGAGATGTAAGGATATGATGAAAAGCTATATGCAATGAAATGACATACCATCATGAGCTGAACTCCGTCTCTACAACCTACACAACTAAACACAAATAAGGCTATCTTACCTCAGAGAATGTATTATGTTTGAGGTAGTACTTCTCATGTTTTACTATCACATCTGTCTTACTCTTCCTTTCATGGGTGGAGCTGAAGAAAGGAACGGTTATAAAGTTATGGCAAGACTTGTAATTTAATTCAAACTTTCAAAAACTTAAAACATGACAAGCCTTATTTTCAGTGAAACAGTAAGAGGTCACATTTACATACATTCAATAAAGATCTTTTTCATTCTTAACAACTGGACAGTACTAAGGCACATTTTGTGGACCCAAACCAGTCATATGTTTTTAAAATTCTCCAAATTAAGAATTATCCCAACTGTGACCAATCTTTATTTCATCATGTGCAATATTTTGTTTTCTTACCCCATCAAAGTACACAATTTTTCTTTTACCCTTCCATGGCATCTATAAGTTTAAAATATATGAAAGACATTTTTATGAACTTCATAAAATCTTTTACAAGAAATGCTCAAATGATTCTATTTGTGGCAGTTTTATATACATGTGAAATTTTGAAACTTCAATAGACATTGCTGCCAAACTTTGCTGTAGAAAAATAAAAGTAATGCACCGCTTCTGATACTTTTCTTATTTCTCCATTAAGCTACACATTGTTGGTACATATCAGAAATACCTCAGCTAGTTTGGACAGATACTAAATCTACTCACCTGGTTACCGAGCAGACAACACTACCTTTCCTGCCAACATCGGTATCAACAATCATCCTGTTCTTGGATAACTGTTCTTGAATCAAGATTACTTTCTCCACCCCTTTCACAATAAAATAGCCCCCTGGGTCCATAGGACATTCATTCAACTTGGCCATCTCAGCAGGGCTCTTGTTGTTCAATACACAGTTGGAACTTCTTAACATTATTGGCATCCTACAAGCAAAAAACAAAACAAAAGGATATATTTCCTCACAAGGAGCTTTTTCAACTGAAACACTGGCGTCACTCCTCGTTTCCAAGATGGTGGACGGTGTAACATTGATTTTCTCACATCAACAAGGTAAGAAATACATGTAAACATCAGTGTTAGGGTCAAACTGTTGGTGGGATCTCTTTGTCTGATGGCGGTAGGTTTGTAGAATCTGAAGGATACAATTACTTATTCACAGTTTTCTTTTGTAATAATCGAAATAGATCAGCTCTAGTGCATGATTTGTTGAGTATTATATCACAGTTTGTCAATCACTTGTAAGTAAATAAATCACTCGCGCTTCAGGCTCATGCTTTGATCTACCGTAATAACCGTAAGTATTGGGACACCTTATCTACTTACCATACGTGTCCTAAAATTTGAAATAGTCCATTCCACTACCTGTTGATGTGTCTAAAATATTGCTGTATGTATGGCAAACAGTATAGACGCTGATCAGACGCCGCGTTCTGCGGCGTCTGATCTGGGTCTGCACTGTTTGCAAAGGCCTATCTGTCCCAATACTTAGGGTTATTACGGTACTTTACAACTGACCTCCAAACTGTGATTTACATGTATTACTCAACCAATCACTGCTAGAGCTGATCTATTTCTTAACTGTAATGATAAATGTGTCCAATTAATAACTCTTGTTACGTCCGAAGACACTTTAGTTTTAGCCAACTTGATTCTCCCTACAGTCAGTGTCACCATGTTTTTGTAATAGTTGTTGAAAACAGAGGGGTGCAGAAAATAGGCTTTGATATTTTATGCAAATTTTCTCTTGAACCAGAAAATAGGCTTTGATATTTTATGCAAATTTTCTCTTGAACCAGAAAATAGGCTTTGATATTTTATGCAAATTTTCTCTTGAACCAGAAAATAGGCTTTGATATTTCATGCAAATTTCTTTTCTGAGAATCCATCATCAATACGTCATCTGCTGAATTTGCTCAGAGACTGGTAAAAGTTAAGACAGTCTTTTACAATATTGCCAGGTTCTGTGCTGTTTAATAGTTAATAGTGCAGACTCTGATCAGATGATGCATTTTGCATATCTGATCTTAGTCTACACTGTTTGCCAAAATCCACTCCAAAGGATGCTAAGACAAGATATGTTTTCATGGAGAATTAATAAAATGTGCATATGTTTTGGTTGACAAAAGCACTGAATCTAGAGCTAGGCATTACTCAATCTTTTCAGGGGCACTCACCTTCCTATTGGCAAGTTATTTCTAACAATTCTCTGATTGCCTCTTGTGTATTCAATGTCAACTGTGATTGGCGCAGAATAGGTCATATCTCTTAGACGACACTGTCAAATATTAGAATGATATACTTTAAGTACTTGATGTAGGTACAACAGAAGGATACCACAGCCCAAGGTAAGACACTTTTTAGTCGAGATGCACTAATATTTTTCTGATTTCTCCATTAAAAATATGTTTTGGGTACTCATCAGAACACCTCAGTGAGGTACTTCTAATGAGTACCCTAAACATGTCTTTATGGAGAAATAAGAAAATATTATCTGATATCCCCTCTTATCTGGAGCTATGGGATAGACCGGGGTCTGATCCTTACAGGCTATACAGATAGGGTATCTTGATTCTTATGAAGCCTTCTAGCTTTAGTCACAACAATAGCAAACAACATTTTACTTCTTTTATTATTATTACATGTATTCAGAGAAAATAGGGCTTGATATTTCATGAGAATCATTTACTAGTAGATGATGTAAAAGAAATTTCAAGTGTTATATTTTCTAAAAAATAATTTGAAAAAAATACTGGAGAATATTGTCTGTGGACAAGATCACAGTCTCTCAAAGGACACATGGAGGAGCATTTGGTGATATTGCTGGGATAATTTTTCTCACTTCTTAAAATGCATATGTTGTGGGTACTCATTAAAAGTGACTCACTATGGCACTTCTAATGTCAATGAGTACCCACAACATGTTTTTTATGGAGAAATGAAAAACATTATCCCAGAATTATCTTCAAATAAGCCTTCTTAACAAGTCCTCTGGTCTCTTATTTCCAAAACAACATGACCAATGTGGTAAGGACCCATTCACAATCTCTCACTCCTAGCATATCAAGGACCAGTTCACAACTTGTCATTCCAAGAATATCTGGGCCCAGTTGTTCAAAACTAACGATGTCATTAGTTAAGGAATCATTAAAACTTTGATCATAAAATATGGCAAATGCGCTATAAATATTTTTGCTGAAAAAATGTGAGTAGCTTTTGCATTTGCAAAAGCTACTCACATTTTTTCAGCAAAAATAACTGCAAATAAAATATTGTACTTACTAGAACAGTTAAAATTTTGACCACTAACGAGCTCGTTAAACTAATGATACTTTGAATAACAGGGCCCAAAAGTATAGTAAACAAATTTCCTAGTAAGTGATCTTGAGGAATATGATTTGTTAAGTTCTTGTTTAATGAAACATAGCTTCTGTGGGTCATTTTGTGTTGCCTCCCCAGAGAAAGGAGAAAAGGAACAGAAAGATGTTTTTTGTTTGTGTTAAGGTTTTACAGCCCAGTCAACACACTGGGGTCATGTTGAGCGCCATCAGTTTGTCTAACCACACTTTTACTGGACAGACTTAGTCCTCTAAGGGGTTAACCAGAATTGTGCACATTCTTTCGCCAGAAACTGACAACTGCCCTTCAAGAATCAGCGGAAGGATGAGAATGACCATGGAAAATATTTCATGATCAATCACCATGAAAGAATGTTGCTGACCCAGCATGGGTTGAACCCGCAACCTCCTGATCACCAGTCAGACAAGGGAGATAATGACCGTAGAAAATATTTCATGATCAACCGCCACAAAAGAATGTTGCCAACCTGGCAGGGGCCAAACCCACAACCTCCTGATCACTAGTTGGACACGCATCCAGCTGAGCCACTAAAGCCAGCAGAAAAGATGGTACTTACTGGAGAAAGGGAGAAAAAGGGACAGAGGAGGAGTAGATGAGAGGAAAGAAAAATAAGAGAAAAATGTAATATGATGAATGATCATGTTTAATGCCTTTGCAGTGCAAGACTACTGAACAATGAAAGGCAGCTGGGAATGACACTGATATATCCCAGTTCAAATCAAATTGTTTCTCACAGGTCTAGATACATGTAAGAGTGGGTATTAGTTAAATATTTTTCTTATTTCTTCACAAAATATATGTTGTGGGTATTCATTAGAAATGCCTCACAGAGGCACTTCTAATGAGTACCCACGACATATGATTTAGTGGGTACTCATTAGAAATGCCTCTCAGAAGCACTTCTAATGAGTACCCACAACATATGATTTAGTGAAGAAATAAGAAAAAATATCAATACTTTTGGATTGAAAAATCCATCTTATCAAATGCTATGATCCCTCATCTCTTTCTTCATTCGGTGCCTTGGGAACGCTGTGCTTCATGGCTATGTCTTTTCCTGTATAACTTTTATATTTATACTTTTATTTAAATATTACCTCATGAGGTGAGACAGGTTTAGTAATATTAAATCCTTCTTCAACATCTGGCATACCAACATAGATATTCAGGTACCTGAAATTTTACCGGCACAGATATTACAGATTATTATTAACATACTGCTATCACAGAAAACACACACACACACATATTTATTTGGACACCATAACTCCTTACCATACAAAAACAACATGCTCATTTTCCTTTCTGTTGAACTGTCTGAAAACTGTTGGTTTGAACTTTACAGTCCAGTCAACACTGTTAAGGTCATGTTGAGCCAATCAGTTAACCGACTCAAACTTATCCTGGAAGGCTTAGTCCTCTCTAGGGATTAACCAGTACTTTGTGCACATACTTTCACTAGTAAATGAATCATTGACAGGGGAACAATGGCCACAGAAATCATTCCATGATCAATATATCTCCACGAACATTAAATGGCCCAAGTTGAAATTCAAACTTTTGACATCTGGTTTCAGTAGTCAGATGTGCTGTCAACTCCATTGTGGAGCCTGGCAGAAAAAAATCTGATCTGGATTTATAGTGCTATTTAAACTTATCTGTGATTTTACCAATAAATAAGCAGATATACAAATGTATGTACCTCAGACATTTTTCAACCTGGCTTATACAGTGAAAACCAGATAATATATTCTTGAACCAAGGAAGGCATCAAATATATTCCTCCTTTTTGGTTTAAACATACTTATTCCAAAAAGTATACATGTAGTACAATGTAATATGAACATACACAGATACAAACTTTAAGATCTGTAATTATATGAACATACACAGATATAAACTTTAAGATCTGTAATTATACGAACATACACAGATACAAATTTTAAGATCTGTAATTATATGAACATACACAGATACAAATTTTAAGACCTGTAATTATACGAACATACACAGAAACAAATTTTAAGATCTGTAATTATACAAATATACACAGATACAAATTTTAAGATCTGTAATTATACGAACATACACAGATACAAACTTTAAAATCAGAATGAAAACAGAAGCTATTGGGTAATAACTCCAGATAAACCATATTTTTCAACCAAAAAAATTCTGGGCCCAGTTGTTCAAAGCATCGTAAGCTTAACAAGCTTGTTAGTGGTAAAAATTTTAACTGTTCTAGAAAGTACATTATCTAATTCACAGGTATTTTTGCTGAATGAATGTGAGTAGCTTTTGCAAATGCAAAAGCTGCTCACATTTTTTTTTTTCAGTAAAAATTATTAGCATATATTCAATATTTAATGTTAACTATACGTTAACTAACAGCATCTTTAGTTTTTTAATAACTGGGCCCAGATATTTTTGGAATATTTCTCCACAAAAACAATGTTGTGGAGCTCATTAGAACACCTCAATGAGGCCCTTCAAATGAGTACCAACAATATTTTTTTTTTGAAGAAATATGAAAAATATTATGTGGATACATCCTATCTAGAGCTATGAGAAGCTTAATTTTTTTTTTTTTTTTTCTTCATTTTTTTTAATTTATAAGTAAGCCTGAAACATTTCATTTGTATGTTCATTTTAATGAGTGTAAAATTTCTTTACTGTTCACAAACACTCAACCACTTACTCTTCTAAAATACATGTACACATGTATGTAAAATTTACAAGGAAAGACAGCGCTTGCATTAAGGGAAGTCTGGGAGTCAGAGACTCCCAAAAATTGCCCTGTGACTTCCAAAAATCAATACCAGGAAGTCTGGGACTCCCAACTTTTACAGACATTTAGTCATTCATAAAAAAAATTTAGAATGAATTTTTGTGCGTATTTAGCTTAAGAATGGCGGTTTTACTTCATAAATGAGAGTTTAAGAACACTGTGGTTGAATTTCTGAAAGCCAGTGAAAAAATTTGATCACCAGGACTTCCAGATATTGGAGCTAGGAAGTCCTGGGACTTCCTGATTTTGACAGTTAGTGCAAGCACTGGAAAGACTTACTTCATGTAAAAGTTGGGATCTGCATCACTTGTTATTTTATCATTTGCCTTCATTATACTCTTGATCTGAAAGCATACATTGTAGTTTATATCTGAATCATAAAAACAAACAAAAAAAAAACAAAACAGAGTTACAGATTTTATCTGATGACAATAACGGCCCTTGTGCAATTTACGGACAGCGTAAGTCAAGATCAGTGTGCATATATGTGCAGTCTAATCTGGGCATTTTCAGTTTATCAACATATACTACAGTATCCACTGAATCTGTAAGCAGACAACAACAGCAAGATCAGCCTGTGCTTATGGATAATGCCCAGGCTGATCAGGGCCTGCACTGTCTGCAAATTACATACGGATCCTTTCGTATATTGCACATCATATGACAAATGATGAAATTGATATTTTTGCCAGAAAATAGGCTTTGACATTAATACAAACGGTCTCATAAGGAGACAATTTGCACTACATGCCAAAGCTTATTTTCTGTGAAAAATCGAAAAAATATTTGCTAAAATATTTCAAAATGTCCTGTGCTGAAATTTTTACCCAGAATGCTAAGTGTTAAAACCTGCCACCATCCTGCACTTGATGCCCTACTTGAACCCTTAACTCTTCTGGCGCAAAATTTCAGACATTTGTCGTCTGCTTTTCTTTTTTAACAAACTATCTCTTGAAGAGAACTTTATACGTAAAGTTGAAAGACTGAATGTCAAACAGCATAGATCCAGATGAGACCGCTCATATGAGCCGTCTCATCTGGATCTACGCTGTTTGCGAAAGCCTATTATTATTGCCTGTGGCAGTGAAAGAGTTAAAGCCTAAGCAATTTGATGAAAAACAGTCTAAAACTGACCTTTTTTTTTTCAGAGAAGGTGGATGATTCACATGAAATGTCAAGCTTTATTTTTCCTCAAAAATAAAAAAAAATATTTTAAAGTGCCATCTGCTGTTGTTATGATTAGTGCTTTAGGGGAAAAGCCAAATTAGTAGGATGTCAAAATGTACAATAAAGTGAGCCCCTTTATCTAAAGCTATGAATCATTCATGCGCTGTAGCGGAGTAGTTATAGTGCTTGACTATCAGGCTGAAGGTTGTGGGTTCAAACCCAGCTCAAACCACTGACTAAAGAACTTTCTCTGTTCACCCAGCAGTGAACGGATACCCTTCAGGGGGGTTGTTAACCCTTAAACTGCCAATCACAGCAATTGTTATCTACTTGTGATTTTAAATGTCATTTTGCAAACAGTGTGGACCATGATCAGGCTGCTCCTCTAGGAGCCGTTTGATTAGGGGCCACACTGTTTGCCTGTATGCTAAAATAGGTTTGAAAAAATTGCAAGAATATTCAGCAGATGACATAAACAGACAACAGTTTCAGATGCAGGTGTTTTGACATTTTAAGGGTTAAAGGCAGTGAAAGGAAAGGATTGAGCTCTGCCTTTCATTTGCTGTTGCCCAAGACATGGTGGACTCTAACATTTACTGCCCCATACAATGTATGGGTATCAGGTAAATATGTTTATTTCTCCAAAAATACATATATTGTGGGTATGCACTTATTAGAAGCACCTGTTTTAATCATTCTATCCAGAAATGGCCTCTAAGATTTTTTTTCAGTCCACAAAGCCAATCTATAAGAAATAAACATGGATAAATACAGACCCGTTCAGACATGTCTGTTTACCTCCAACTTCAGACAGCCTCTGACTTCAAAATCTGGGGTTTTCTGGGTGTTATTGTTTCATTTAAAACAAAATGCAAGCAAAACCCATCTTTTCAAGTGACGTTGAAAGGTCAGTAGATATCTGAGAAGGCTGGTCAGAGCTTTCTCTGTTTGTTGATAATACTCTGCAACAGCTGAATATTCTTTCTTTTTTCCTTTGTGCAGTGTGGCACTGAATAACCTTTAATATTAGAGCACTCTCTGGTCTAAATCAGCAGACAACAAACTGATGATATTTTTCGTATTTTTCCCAAATATAGGCTCTGACATTTTGTGCATAATGTCTCCAAAGGAGACAAGTCACATAATATATCAAAGCCTAGTTTGTGAAAAAAATAAGAAAAAATGTTTAAAAATGTCATCTGTTAAAATGTTTACCCAGCATGCCAAGCATTAAACTGTGCATCAACCGATTTGCAAAGAGACCATACATTACGAAAACACGCCTATTTAAATATATTGAAAATTTTACACCCAAGAAAGGAAAATTTTCAGATAAAAAAATTCTGATATTTTTCATATTTGAGCACAAAACATAGATTGTGGGTACTCAGTAGAACTGCCTTGGTGAGGTGGTTCAAACAAGTACCCACAATCTATGTTTTTTTAGCAAATTAAGAAAAATAATGTTTACCCCTGTAAACCCCAGTTTTAATATATAAAAGTGGGGTTTAAGGGAGTCAAAATTATATAGGCGTGTTTTTGTGATGGATCACTCAGGCATCAGGATTATGTCTTTGCTCTATGCATATATGACATAATAACAGTTTTTCAGGCTGATTGTTTACAATCAAGCCATAGTATACAAACGCCAGAATTTCCTTAAGGTAGTTGTCCATGTGATACTCACTGACCAAAGTAATCAAATGGCATTTAAAAATCCAGGTAACCATTTATAGCTGTGCTATTCTTGTCCCTGTGACATCAGAATGCTGTTGATAGAGGGTTATCTGTAAAACCTGGACTGGAACATTCGGGACATTGGCAAACAGTGCAGACCCAGATCAGGGTCTGCAATGTTTGCTTAAATTACAGGAAGTTAAGGGTTAAATGAAACAGGCTTAAATCCCAATTCAGGACCATTTTCCCACCCTAGACTCTGAAACACACATTTACAAATACCGATGGTGACTTACATCAAGGTTGATAAAATAATTGAAGGAGTCGATATGTTGTTTCACAAGACCTTTCACCTTCAGAAATGCTGGCAGTAACTTCCATTTCTCCTACAAAAACAATTTATACCATATATTGCCCTAAATTAATTGCAAAAAAATCTCCATGTAATCATGCAAGGAGAAAATGTAGTACAAATAGATGGATAGCAATAGTGCAGACACAGATCAACATCTGATCTGAGTCTAATACAAATGCCATTCACAAAGCTGTATTTGTTCGTTTTAGGACCTGATGCAGGCAGTATCACTGTCCACTGATACAGCTTTGCATCACACGTTAAAGCACTGTGCAGGGTTTTCCTGGCTCGCATTTTGACAGTTTTTACCCCATAAAAAAAAGGTAAGAGAAAAGTCCAGGGAGTGCCACAATCACAAACCGCAGCCCTTCCCAGACACCAAGAAACCTTGTTCAGGACTCTCAAAAGCTCGGGAAAGGGTCCTGAGAGATGCATATATAGTAAAATGCAAAATTAATTTCATTTATCTATGGCTTTGTATTTTAATCTATTAGTGGTCTAAAGCCCAGGAATTACCAATACTTGGGCAATCCATAAAGCACAAAGCAAATTGTAGCAGCTAACATTCTGAAACTGATTTTATTTTTCAAGGGAAACAAGACTTGATATTTCACATGAATTGCTATGCAGACAATTCATGTGAAATGTCAAATCATATCTGAAAAAAGTACTTCAAAGTCTTGTCTGCTGCAGTTGCTATTAGTGCTTAAAGGGTTCTCTTTAAAATAAATAAACCCCTAAATCTTATTAAAGGACCTCTTAACTCCACATAAGGGAGTCCCTATGACCCTCACTTTAAAACCTTGAAGGAAAACGCTGACTGTGTGTGATTGATTGATCGTATTGGTGTTTATTGACGTGTCAATCCTTATGGGTCATTTTATGTCTTCTCCCAGAGAAAGGATGAAAAGAGACAGTAGAGGAGATTGAAGAGAGGGACAGGGAAGAAATAGGAACAGGACTGAAAGTGATTTTGATGTATTGCAATCCAATGTTGAGTAAAGAATATCAGTAAATACTGATTACTTATTTCAGCCTACTTTGTTGTTGAATCTTGTTCCAGGCTTTATAGACTCAACGTTTACATACCAAAAGGCAAGAGGAGAATTTGTTACAGTCTGGACATGAGACACCACAAGACCATTGTCTCCCAAAAAACTAGTGGGGTTTAATGTGAGTTTATGAATGCACGCTGATCATGAATGATGGTCGTGCCAGAGTAACGGGAGGAGTCTGTACTTAAATGCAGAAGATGAGCCCAAATGCAGGATAGGAAAACCGCAGCAAGCTTGTTCTATGTACAGCCAAACTGAACCAGACTTAGTCTCCATCTGCCTTAGGCATCCGAGACAACAGGACTGCTGTTGTAGCTTAAAACCCTTGACAACAACTTGCCTTGACTTGCCGATGGGGTATACTGCTTCATCAAAGAAAGCCTGACATGGACTTTCTCTCCACAGCCTGCATCAGCAGGAGGAAGCTCTCACTAAATGTCTCTCAGTTAACCCAATGCTTACATGTTGACACGTGTACAGTGAAAAAAAAAAAGACCCGCAACCTGTATTTACAATCTTGAGATAAATATTACAAACTGCCTAAAATGATGTCTAACAGTGCTATAACCATGTTTTTGAAATATATATATATAGAACAAAACTACATGTGTACTTTGATTTTAATGGTAAAAAATTCTATGTTAATGCAACAATGTCTTGTGATGCCAAAAATGTATTGTATGTAAGTAGGTGCTTGGGCTACAATGAATACTATATAGGGCACTGGTTGAAAATTAAGAGAGAGACGCACCATACACGCAAGTTGGGAAAAGGAGCATAACATCTAACAAAGCTGGATCCAGAAAGGATGCTGAAATGATAGGCGTTAAACTATATGTTGAGAGTTAATCATTAACAGTGCAAATAATTTGTTTACCTGAGGCCTTTCGGCGGCCTTCTTCAGAGGTTTTCTATTTTAAAAAAAGATATAAAAATGTAAAATTTATGAATAAAAGATTATGCCCTTTTCGGGCCCATGTTATCTAGCCCGCTGCGCTTAATAACTTTGGCTTCGTATTTCTCTGTAACGGAAGATTTGCACCAAAATGCACAAACACCAGCATGTTCTCCAGGGCATTCCCAACATATGCAATGTAAATTTAGTAACATAGAAGTTAGCGCATTTATGCGCAAAAGCTATTTATAACAGAACTGTTATCTGTTGAATACACAGCAAGTACAGGAAAAAATGGCGTACATGCAAGGATGTGTATTGACTCAAATACACTTGCAGGTAGACCAGCTGAACAATTTTGACAGAAAAAATATGCTGACCTCTAATGACTTTTTTATTTGAAAATCCATTTTAATGATTTAAACACCATGCTCTTTGTCTTGAATTCTAGTTTTTGGCCCAGTTTTTAAAAAAAGAAAAAATTTCAAATATTTCAAGAAACGTTGATATTGTTACTGTAACAGAATAGTATATATATCACTTCTACAGCCTCGCTGTAGAAGCCGGCTTTTATGGCGACACTGGTAGAGTGATTGGCTTTTTTACGAAGTTAAGCAACGGGGATTGCGGTTAGTACCTGGATGGGTGACCGCGGTGCTTGACTTCGTAGAGGACCCGGTTTCATGTTACATTGGTGGCAGCGGTGGGCTCGAAGACAGTGTCCTTACTGTGTTGCATAGGCTCTGCCCTCGAGTTTGCCTTGTGAGGCGTGTGTGACTTCGGGACGAAGTCAAGAGAAGAGGGGGAGAAATGTAACGGAATAGTATATATATCACTTCTACAGCCTCGCTGTAGAAGCCGGCTTTTATGGCGACACTGGTAGAGTGATTGGCTTTTTTTCCAAGTTAAGCAACGGGAATTGCGATTAGGCCAGAAAAAAAATACCTGTGTTTCAGGTGGCCCGACCGACCCTACACAACGGCTGCCGACCGGTAAACTTTTTTTTTTGATTTTTGCAGTCAGAAAACTTTTTTCTCGATTTTTGCCAATTTTCGCGCCATGTGCTTCATCCAGAGCCGTTTCGTTCCATTTCCGTAGTGTGATCGCCGCCGATGTCTTTCAGACGCTTGAAATCAGTGTCTGCGTGATTGTTGACTTCCTCCAAAATGGCGGCATATGGTATACGGTCCTAAAATCAAACACAAAAGATACTGTCTGTATTAATTTAGTGTAGTTTTGAAGATCTAAAAATGATGCAGTAAAGTATTGAAACAGTTGTTATACATGATATATTTATAACAGAGAAGAAAATAGCTGGAATTCTTTGATATTACATTAATTAAAAAAAAAAAAAAAAAAAAAAAAAAGTTTTTCCGACCTACCGACCCTATTTTTTTTTCAAGGGTCACCTGAAACACATGTATTTTTTTTTTCTGGCCTTAGTACCTGGATGGGTGACCGCGGTGCTTGACTTCGTAGAGGACCCGGTTTCACGCTACATTACTACTGTCCTTTCGACATCTCTAGGAAAGACGTTTTTTGCTTGGCGTTTCATTTAAAATGAAAATATTTTGTTCTGACTGACCATATCTTATCAGAAACCATTTGTCTTTTCTATTTCTGTGTTTTGTTCTCAAATAGTTACACAAAAATTAAATTTACGGCTAAAAGTTGGTCTGACCTATGCAATTTCTATAGTAAACTGATTTTTTGGAATTTTTTGTCTAAGAA
The DNA here is from genome assembly GCA_964016985.1 of Anodontia alba. Classification (NCBI taxonomy): domain Eukaryota; kingdom Metazoa; phylum Mollusca; class Bivalvia; order Lucinida; family Lucinidae; genus Anodontia; species Anodontia alba. The sequence continues at coordinate 98,545,505 of OZ024824.1, read as the reverse complement.
AATATTTTTTTCATTTCCTTTGCTGAATTTGAATTATTGATGTTTCACAATATTGTGAAAATTTCAGAAAAATTGAACAAGTGGAACTAGTTGAAAATCTGGCTCCAAGCTACCTACCCTACAGATTTCTGCATGATTTGGCTTCATTTTTTACTATGGGAAAAAGTGAAAATATTTGATTTTTTAAAACCCAATGACTAGAATAAAACGTTTCATACATAGGAAGTTACGACAAATGGTTCTGCTTTAAATCATGACAAAAGTTTGCAAATTTACTTCTTATATGGAAAGCGTCAAGCAAAAAACGACTTTCTGAAAGATGTCGAAAGCACAGTATGTGTATAGTGTGCACACATAAATGGTGTTTTTGAACCGCCAGAGCTAGCAAAGCATAGAGATAATTCAGAGAGAGTAAAAAAGTTCAAACGACCTTACACGACTTCAGAATTAAGAATCTTGACTTTGTGCACCAGTAAACTGCGGAAAGTGCGACTTATCTGGAGTGCTGAAAATCCACGAAAACTAAAGACAAGAGAAATGTGTACATATTCTCAGTAGTCTACCTCAATGGCTTTTACTGGTTTAGTTAAATCTTCTTTGTCAATGTTTGCAATGTCACCCATCTTCAAGAATTCTTCCAATTTATCAAACAATTGAAATTATTTGTCATAAGATACCGTCACTGAACTGATGCAAGGGGGCTGACATTTTTAGACTGGTTTCTTTCCGTTCATTTCTACGGAAAGTACCGGGCATTTCCGGAAGAATTACGGACAACTCGGCTCAAAGACAAGCCGGTCCAGGACAAGTCGGCTCATTAAGAAGTCAGCCCAAGAGAACTCGGCCCAAGTCGTCCCAACTTCATGGGACAACTCGGCTCAAGTCGCTTCAACTTTAGAAGACCTCTAGGACCAGCACCTCGTAATGTATTAAACTAACCGGATGGTGGAATTGTTATATTGTTCTGCAACAGTGATGCAAAGCATATACAGCTCGGGTCTGAATTTACTAAAGTATAGATAATGTTTAGTAAATTAGTAAGTATAGATAATGTTATAGGTTCTAATTTAAATGGCATCCATATGTTAGAGCAGCATAATGTGAGTGACTGGAACATTTTATTGAATGCTAAAAATCAAAATACATTAGATGAATTTGTCAGTTATTAACCTCTTTGTATGTATGTATGTATGTATGTATGTATGTATGTATGTATGTATGTATGTCGTTAGTAGGTAGGTAGGTATGTATGTATGTATGTATATGTATGTATGAATGTATGTATGTATGTAGGTATGTATGTATGTATGTATGTATGTATGTATGTATGTATGTATGTATAACTATGTTTTGTTAGTCCTTGTGTTTAGTCACGAAACAAAGTAAAATAAAATAATTAAAAAAATCAAACAATTAAAAAACAAAGAAAAGTATCAGCGGTCGCCTTTAACGGTGATAATTTCTAATCTCCTTTAATCATTTAATTCAAAAAAAATATTTCAGTGTTTGATTTAATATGTTAAGCTAACTGATGCTTAATTAACGACATACATGGAAATTTACTACTTGTGAATTCGCAACAAAAGGGTACATTGTCATCCTTTAACCGACAAAGCTTAATGATAAGTAAATTTGAGAAATCAAGAAATTGCCAACTTTTGTTAAATTAATTTCTTTATTTGCCGACTTCCCCTAGTGCATTTTAAACCGTTATTTAACAGAAAAAAGGGGGTGGGAAGGAAAATGTTAAAGAATGAAAGAATGTAACAAAACGCTTCTATTTCTTTAACTGGACAGACAGGTCTTCTAGAATTGGGGCGACTTGGGCCGAGTTGTATTCTGAAATTGGACCGGGGTTGTCTTGGATCGACTTTTTAATGGGTCGAGTTGTCCTGAACCCTTCCGGAAATTATCTTCCGCTCAGGCGGCCAGAAGCTAGGTTGTAATATGATACGTTTGTTGTTGTGCGGATTTTTAACGGGTCACATGTATTTGTACAGCCTTGCTTTCATGGATCAACCATGCACACTTGGTGCCGCTGCCTGTCACCAAGCGCCGCCCTGTCCACTGCATACTCAACCCAGGGAATGTCGAGTATAAGCTAGGCGTACTAATGGTCTGAAGATTGTCTCCACCCGACCGGGATTCGAACCCACGATATCCCGTTTGAAAGTCGAGTGCACTAATCACTAGGCCACCCAGCCCACTCAATGATACGTTAACTGACATTCATTCTCATAAGCATGGGTAGGGATGTGTCAATAAAAAGGGTCTTATTTTCAGAGTGTCTGGAACGGGTTGTGTTAAAAAATCTGGGAAGAGATTCAAATATACCTGTCTGGAAAGGGGTTAATGTCTATATCTGGAAAGGGGGTGGTAAACTACTTAGCCAAAATTAAAATAGTGTATATCATGATATTGTGTGATTCTTATTGTACTAAATGATGATATGCAAGTAAAATCCTTGTTAAGTTAACTGACTGAGCAAATGATCGAGCATATTTTGTTTGTTTACATTGGGGTTTTTATGTTCGTCTTACTTTTGTCTGGAAAGGGGTCTCAATGGTTTCTGGAAAGGGGCAGGGGGCCCGGGTTCCGTGCAGCACATCCCTATCCTTTTTTATAGTAAGTGCCCCCTTCCTCTCAACCCACCCCTCCACACACATACATACACACACACACACACACACACACACACACACACACACACACACACACACACACACACACACATTAACTTCGCTCGCGACCCAGTGTTGTCACACTTCAATGAACGGTATATAAATTGCTTTAATTACTTATATTTACATATTTCCTATCCATTATTTGACGAAAAAAATCTGGTTCGATCGCTAAAACTTAAACAAGAAAACAGTTTCAGGCAGTTGTCCTATTAACAGCGGACGTAAGAAAGTCGCTATTGTCCAATCATATTGGAGAGAACCTTGGTTTATTTTGACATTACGAAAATATACTTTTTCAAATATACTGAAAAGTTTACGCCCAAACAAATGAAAATTTTCAGATAAAAAATTCTGATATTTTTTCATATTTCTGCGCCAAACATAGATTGTGGATACTCGTTAGAATCGCCTCGACGATCTATATTTTGAGTAGAAAAGAAAAATAATGCATACCCCTGTAAACCCCAGTTTTTTTATATAAAAGTTGGCTTTAAGGAGGTCAAATTATATCGGCATGTTTTCGTGATGACCTCACTTAATGGTCATGTGACGTCACCTGAGTCAACGTATTCGTTGACTGAATTCGTCCCAATAATTAACTATATATATATATTTTTTCCCCCGGAAATGCACTGAGAATTGAATTTAAATATTCAGTGGATAACATCATGTCATAAAAATGGTACGACCGCACGTTACATATGGTTGCTGGCGCGTAACGTCATCACGCCGTCCGTAACAGTGTTATGTTCTCTGTTGAAAAGAGGTCCACAAAGTAGATAAGCTTTTGAAGCTAATTGTGTGTCATCTTGAGACAGCGTCGAATCAACGTCGATGCAACGTCATGACGTTACATCGACGTTGATGCGACGTTATATAAATGTCATGTACCCGCTGGGAAGTCACTTTCATAAGAAAACATAAAACAATCTGCAACGTGGTTTATATATAGAAAGACTGGTGCTACCGCAAAGTCGTCACGTCCGTTAAGGTTGATATAGGCTCGGTGGCAGTGCTTCATAACGCATTCGGTAGCGTGTCTGACTGCAGTTTCAGGGGTCGTAAGTTCGAATCCTAGCTCGGCCACATCACTTTCGTGGAGATTGATCATGAAATATTTTTTTATGGTCATTCTTTCCCTTCCGCTGTTGATTCGGGGGTGGTAGGGTTAGGCAAATGTGTCGTGTATCTTGCGTCACCGGGGCGTCCAACTGATATTGGATTACAGCTGGGCAAGGCCTACTTTCCTTGCAGCAGGTAAGGGTAGAGGGGTAATGTTTTTATTTCTTCTGTTTCTTGACTTTCATTCATTTTCCTCTTTTTCTCCTGTCCCTCTCTTTAATCTCCTCTACTATCTCTTCTATCTCTCTTCTCCCTTTCTCTAATAGACGACACAAAATGACCCACAAGGATTGACGTATCGTAAACACCATCAAACTCCGCTGTTGATTCAAGAAGGGCAGTTGTCATTTACTAGCGAACATGTGCACAGGTAATGGGTAACCGCGTAGAGGACTAAACCTGTTCAAAATTGTGAATAGGCTTTAATACTGACTGGCTCGACATGACTGTAACATTATTGACTGGGCCGTAAAACTACAACTCAAATATTTAAAACATATGTGTCCGGTGGGGATGTGATCTGCCAGCCGAATCCTGTTTTTTTATTGTTCTTATTTCAACATGCTGGGGCTCAGTGCTGCAGATGCAATTAACCCATTTAAGTCTAGTGCCCCATAAAAGGGACATTAGCAAACAGTGTAGACCCAGATCAGTCACCGCAGAACGCGGCATCTGATCAGAGTCTATACTGTTTTCATTTTCAGAAATTTCTACAAAACATGACAATTCTAAAAACTAACCAGAGACCCTTTATATATAAAATGGACCTGTCCAAATAGTTAAGGTAGAAGAGTTCACTCGGCATAAAACACAGAACTGAGTGATCCTCCAGCACACTAAATCTGGTAAAGTTATGTTAAAAGCTAATTGTCCTAAAATTCCGTTCATCATTTTTTTTCTGACAAAATGGCATACACAAGCAGTGCGGACTGATCAGAGTCTACACTGAAGGCCATTTTACCAAGTATTTGTAAAAGAAGCGCAAGGGTGTTCGAGAAGTTCGTAAAACAACTAAGTTCGTACACCAAATCATCCAGTAGGTCTGCTGCAGACCGTGTCAAGGCGGTTTTTCTGTACGTCTCCCTGTAGAACATCACGAAAACATACCTATATTATTTTGACCCCCTTAAACCCCACTTTTATATAGTAAAACTGGGGTTTACAGGGGTATATATTATGTTTCTTATTTCTGCTCAAAAAATAGATTGTGGTACTCGCTAGAACCGCTTTCTAACGAGTACCCACAATCTATGTTTTGAGCAGAAATATGAAAAGTATCAGAATTTTTTATCTGAAAACTTTCGGGTTTTTTTGGCGGTAAAATTTTCAGTATATTTTAATAGGCGTGTTTTCGTAATGATTTCTCTTGCTGGTTGATGTGTATTGTGATGGGTATGATAGGGACGGATTCAGAAAGGGTTCTGGACATTACGAAAACACGTCTATTCAAATATATTGAAAATTTTACCACCAAAATAATGGCAATTTTTCAGATAAAAAAAATCTGATATTTTTCATATTTCTGCTCAAAACATAGATTGTGGGTACTCGTTAGAACCGCCTCATCGAGGCGGTTCTAACGAGTACCCACAATGTATATTTTTGAGCAGAAATAACAAAAGTAATGTATACCCCTGTAAACCCCAGTTTTACTATATAAAAGTGGGGTTTAAGGTGGTCAAAATTATATAGGTATGTTTTCGTGATGAAGAATTCGGTCAATTCTGCTCACCTCCACCCCAGCTCATTACGAGAACACGCCTATTCAAATATATAAAAAAAAATTCACCATCAAAAACTGTAAGTTTTCAGATAAAAATTCAGATATTTTTTTATATTTCTGCTCAAAACATAGATTGTGGGTACGCGTTACATGTAGAACCGCTCACCGAGGCGGTTCTAACGGGTACTCACAATCTAGTTTTTTAGCAGAAACATGAACATAATAAATACCCCTGAAAACCCCGGTTTTACTATATAAAAGTGGGGTTTAAGGGGGTCAAAATTATATAGGTATGTTTTCGTGATGCCCCCGCACACACACACACACACACACACACACACACACATTGACTCAAAATTTCATGTGAAATTTTGGATAATTTTCATAAATTTGGGATACCGTATTTACTCTAAATATTAACATCCTTTACTCTTTACCTTATACTTCTCTTTACTACCAGTTAACGTGTAAAATTGCTGGATGAGTGGCAAACAGTGTATACCCTGATCAGACGCCGCGGCGTTGTTTGATCTGGATCGACACTGTTTACTCAGAGACTCACTGTGTTTCCGAATACGTAGAGTAAGTACGGTAATTTGATATCATCGAACCCCACAGAAATCATCCTGTATAATCGAGCCCCACAGAAACCATCCCGGATTCGCCTAAGTATGAAACGTGTTATAGTGTGTATTTTCGTACGCATTACGAAAACATGCCTGTTCAAATATACTGATAATTTTACCACCAAAAAATGAAAATTTTCAGATAAAAAAATCTGATAGTTTTCATATTTCTGCTCAAAACATAGATTGTGGGTACTCGTTAGAACCGCCTCGGTGAGGCGGTTCTAACAAGTACCCACAATCTATGTTCTGAGCAAAAATAAGAATGGTTAAGGGGGTCAAAATTATATAGGCATGTTTTCGTGATGGTGTGATCTCTACTCTTCAACTTTGGTGGTTCGGGACTTTTGTTTCATTAATTGTTGCTTTTCAAATCCAACTACCGTAATTACGCTAAGTATTCGGACAGAGAAGTATGAACAAACAAGTTTGACAGACAACACGACGTCTGATCTGAGTCTACGCAGTTTGCCACTCATCTAGGAGTTTTAACCTTCATCATCCTCTAGACAAATCCAGTAGACGATAAATTGATGATATTTTTTCCTTATTTTTTTTTTCCAGAAAACAGGTCCGACATTTCATGCAAATTGTCCCCATAGGATATCCACTGTATTTCCATGACAACAGTGTTTGATTCTTTGGACATGACTTATCCGATTTCTAGAAAAAGACAGTTATCAAAGTGTATGAAACTGGCTTGGAGTTTGAAGTATGGAGTTTGGTATTCGATTCATTCCGTAGTAGTAAAGTAAAGGAACGGTTATGGCTGGGCAAAATCGATATTCCAAGTTTCGAATCCCAAGCCAACTTCACACACTCCAATTATCACTTAAAATTGTCTGCAAGAATTTAAATAGAACATGCCAACAGTTAAAAGAATATAAGCAAAACCCGTTACATTAAAATGAATTTTATTGTTTGTAGAATAACAAAGGAAGAAGGCAAAAATGCCAAAAAATGAACATTTAAAAGGCCTGTAAAGAGGGCCGTTTAATTAAGAAATCATGGACATGTCATCAAAGTTCGAAATAAATACATGCAAATACTATTTACATATTAAATAAATAAATAAATAAATAAATACATTATATTTCTTAATCCAGTTATTGGCCAGAAAATCTATCAACCAACCCACCAATCAATAATCAATCGAGCGTCATATTAATTGCCTCACATATTGCAATTTTCATTGGTTCATTTCCCATGGTTAAAATAAACGAACCAGCAGCGTCATTTCTCTACTAGTAAAGCATGATTATACAGACCGACACTGCAATATTTTTTTTAATCCTTAAAGTGCAAAGCATAATTGTAGCAGACGACAGTATATATATATATCATTTTTCAGACATAATAAGGCTTGGCATTTCACGTGAATCTGCTGCGCAGTAGCGGAGACGATTCGCATGGAATGTCAAACCGTATTTTTCCTAAAAAAACGAATGCAAATATTTCAAAATGCCGTCTGCTGCAGTTGTGATTGGCGTTTAAGGGATACACGTTGTATTCTAGTGCTATACTGCATCCCCCTCTCTTGTTCATGTCTTTTTTTTTTCCGTTCTGCTTTCTTAGCACTTGCCATGCAATGAGCAAATTCACCCGACGACAAACTGATGCTTCTAATTTTCCTAGAAAATAGGATCTGACACTTCATGCAGCTTGTTTCAGTTTGCATAAAGTGTCAAATCATATTTTCTAACAAAAAATAAGAAACCTATTTCTAAACGTCGTCTGCCGAATTTTTACCATGCAAAGTGTTAAAAATCGTGTCGTGACGATATACATCGACACCGCTTCCGGCGACCTTGAGACCATTCACACTGTCCTTCTCTCCTGTGCGTGCAAGATCCTACTCGTTTTCTTCCAAACAGTGTTTGTACTCTTTCTTTCATTTCAACACACGCGCCTTTCCTGGAAACGCGACAAAGTTTTCTCCGTCTGGCAGCAGACGACAATACAATGCTTATAATGAAGACCACTACTATAAGATGGATGTAAAACGTTGACCGCGCCATTCTTTCTTGGTCTGTTTGTGTTGCTTTGGTGATTATCTTATAAAGTTTGTAATTTTCCCTGTTCGCAAACTGTGCCTTTTAAATTCCCAGACACACTAGTAATATAGAAGTACCGTTATTCCTGAGACTGTGGAATCGAGTAGTGTTCTAATTAAACCCTTATGCACTTTTTAATGTTTGTGTTAAATTAGAACCTTTGTTTCTATTGTTGTTTTCTAATTTCTGTGTCCGTTCCACAAAATGCGTCAGCAGTAGGTAAATTTGTTTATGTGCCGGAAAATCTGAAATACAGAAGGAATATTACAAATCACAACTGAAACACAAATAAAATAGTATTTTCAGTGACGCGTTGCTATGTGCAGCCCCACCCCAACCCCGAAAAAGTTTCATTAACCCCTAGTCCTTTAGTGCGTTACGAAATATTATCTCAATTTTCCATCTACCGCACGCGTTTCTTTGGAAATTCGTTGGGGTTACTACAATTAACTCTCGCTATCTCGACATCGCTTATCTCGAATAACCGCTAATCTCGAAGTGAAAATCTGGTCCCTGCCTTAACATGAAAATCTAACAACATGTAAAATATTGTGGAAAAGAGGGGAGCAATTTCTCCTCTTTTTCACAATATTTCAATATAGCCCTAACTTCAAGAGTCCAATTACACATATATTTATTAAATGCGGTTAATCGAATTAGCTTTTCCTTAATTCTGCAAATCTGACATGTCGAAGTACGGATATCTCGAAGTATTTCTGAGGGTCCCTTGGAATTTGAGATAACGAGAGTCGATTTGTATTTGTATGACATGGTGCCTCATGCAAGAACCATCGATTTTTAAAAAGTCATCGTTTAACGTTCACGATATAAAATTTTTGACACAAGTTTAATCCAAAAGTAAGTGTTACAACACCTCACGCTGAGGTTAGGTGTCCGGGTAGCCATCACGAAAACATGCCTATATAATTTTGACCCCTTTAAACCCCACTTTTGTATAATAAAACTGGGGTTTACAGGGGTATACCTTATGTTTCTTATTTCTGCTCAAAACCTTAGATTGTGGATACTCGTAAGAACCACCTCGTCGAGGCGGTTCTAATGAGTACCCACAATCTATGTTTTGAGCAGAAATATAAAAAATATCAGATTTTTGTCTGATTTTTTTTTTATTTTTTGGTGGTAAAATTCTCAGTATATTTGAATAGGCATGTTTTCGTAATGATTGTGGCCACTGACTGTTAACGCTTAACATAGAAGGAAAACATTTCAGCCGACATTTTGAAACATTTGTCTTATTTTCCCCAGAAAATAGGACGATTTGCATGACATTTAAAATCGTATTTTCTGGGGAAAAGAAGGAAAAATATCACCAATTTATCGTAGCTGAGTTTTGTTAGTAGTTCGCAAAGTGTTGTTGCTTATTCATTATAAGTTTCAGCATACTCTGTTGATAAAACTGTTTTTAATAAAATTTAAAGACCTAAAGTATTTTTTTTACCTTGGCTCTTTATCCTTAGCTCTTCTTTTATTCTTTAGATATTTACTCCTTTTTAAAGATGACAAAGGCGTTGAAAAAATTTCTTCTTCCCTTGGCAAAGACAGTGAAAGTTGTGAGAACATATTTAGAGAGGGTAATATTTATACGACTAAATCTTGGATGCTGTCATATCGTTTCTAAAAATATCTCAAGAAGATACGCGGGATTTCCTTCTCGTAGATTGGGCAATTCCCCAAACAATTAAAACAATTAAGTTCACGCCAGGAAAAGAGCTGCGAAAAATTAAGACCCAGATCAGCCTTCATATCCACACAGTTAGACCAGGGCCTTGGCTTTTCGCTTACACAATGTTTGGACAATATAATCTGCTAGCGAAAACATGGTTCTACAGTCATTAGTATATATGGTTGTGCAGAATGATCTGTACATTTGCTATTTGCATGTGCGCAAACCTTTTTCCCCGACACGGCTCACTTACGTATATTCCGGTCATATAGTGTTGTGTGCGGAAAACTTCATCACATAAGTGTTTCTTATGACTCACGATGATGTGCACAGCGCATTTCTTACAATTTCACCATTTACGGAAAAATGTTGGTGGGAGCAGAAAATCCCAATTATTTAATATCACACAGCATCCTCGTCAGGTGCCTTAACCGTAGACCTTATCCCAATAAACGGATATTTGTTTAACAATTAAGGCATGTTTTGACTGGGGAAATTTTTAATGCTAAGCATGCTGGATTAACAATTCAAATAGGAAAATATCAGAGAATTTTGAAAATGTTTTGGATGGAGTAGGGACCAGAAGCCTAACTGATTTTCTATGGGCTTCTATTATAGCAGTTGGTTTAATCATGTCAATCACAATATTCTTTGATTTTCAAAGGTCTCAACTTAAAGATTCGCCTTAGACTGACAAACCATACATCACGAAAACAAGCCTATATAATATTGACCCCCTTAAACCCCACTTTTATATAGTACAACTGGGGTTTACAGGGGTATACATTATTTTTCTTATTTCTGCTCAAAAACATAGATTGTGGGTACTCGTTAGAACCGCCTCGCCGAGGCGGTTCTAACGAGTACCCACAATCTATGTATTTGAGCAGAAATAAGAAAAATATCACAATATTTTATCTGAAAATTTTCATATTTTTGGTGGTAAAATTTTTAGTATATTTGAATAGGCATGTTTTCGTAATGTCACAAAACATTAGACGTCTATCAGCATGTTTTGGCACTTTTCTGCCCATGAACACATGAACCCTCATTTCGGTGGAAAATCAATAAATCGAGAAAAAATGTGAAATTTACCGGGTCTGATTTTTTTAGACTAGCACACTAGAAAAGAACCTTGACAAATTTTATCGGTGTGTATTTTGTAAAATGGAAAAAAATACAATATTTGGAGTAAAATTATTTACACAACTGCCAATGAGTTCGCAGAGTTGCAGCATTCTTTTTCGGGCGTCACGAATTTACTGGTTATGGTTGTGACTCTTTTACACAAGAAGTTACTTGTTCCACCAGTATCATTACGAAAACACGCCTATTCAAATATATAGAAAATTTCATCTCCAAAAAAACTGAAAATTTTCAGATACAAAAACTCTGATATTTTTCATATTTCTGCTCAAAACATAGATTGCGAGGCGGTTCTAACAAGTACCCACAATCTATGTTTTAGCAGAAATAAGAAAAATAATGTACACCCCTGCAAACCCCGGTTTTACTATATAAAAGTGGGGTTTGAGGGGGTCAAAATTATATAGGCATGTTTTCGTGATGATTCCTCCCTGTAGATCGTGCATTTCATCCGTAGCCCCTGCATTTAATCAGGTCAAGAGCTCAAGCTCCTTGATCAGGTATATTATATTTTTGACATGGCATCTTATCTAGGATTTTGAAATTGGTTTTATAGAATAGAATATATACTAGGACGAAAAAGAAACGCCGGATAACCTTTACAGACAGTTTTAAAGTTTTTTAAGTATGGGTTGTTGAAGTGCTTAAATTTCGAGCCTGAAAGGCGAGAAATTTAAAGCACTTCAACAATTTACTTGTCGCTTCTTGCTGGCATTGTTTTAACTGATAAAAATTATTAAGTTTTGATTTGCTTATCTAAACACACTGCTGCTGTTGGGTTACAGGGTCATTTAGCTGTTTCAGACATATGATTGACGTTTACCATGATGTAGGCTAAATTGACAGACAAAGAGTTTTTTTCTCTTTTTGTTTGTGTTCTTTCTTAGTTTCCTCAATATTTGTGCTTTCTCTTATATTTGTGCTTTAAATGCAAAGAAAAACGAAATACAAAGCTCTTTGTTTAAAGTCAAAGTAAGAAAGATTTAAATGTCTGTTTCATTTTAAAATTCAGCATGCTAAATGTCTTCCATCACCTATACTGTTTACATGTCAGTGTGATTTATCACTGCAGGAGGTCGATTATAATTGAATCAGGCTGACACAGTTTCTAGTTGCTGCATTTCTGTCATGGAGATTTTCTGCTTTTTATTGTTTTAGTCTACCACACTCATTTTCTGCACAAATAGCGACAATTAAAGTTACAGTCATTTTGATTTTATTTTTGTATAACCCTTTCATCTTCATTAAACAAGTTGAGAAAGTTTTATTCGATTTTCAGTGACACGCATTCTTTTGACAGTACCCCTATTTGTGTAGTGCAACACTGACTGGCACGTCAGTATCTTTTGTGCCCTCTTGTGCAGCTGTCACAGTCCTTATTCTCCTATGCATCGAGTTCAACAGGGTGTCGATCCTTGCAATTGGAATGTTATCCCACTCTTCATGCAAGGCATGTCTCAGCTGGGCCAGATCAGTGGGGGCATTTGGGCGCCTCCTAACCCATCTATCCAGTTCGTCTCACAAGTGTTCAATCGGGGACAGATCAGGGCTGAATGCTGGCCAATTGAGCGGGTTTAGCTAGAAATTGCTGGCAAAATCGAAATACATGGGGCCGGGAATTGTCATGCTGGAAGATCAGGTTGCATGCTTGCACACATGGTACAGCAACTGGGCAGATGATTTCATCTCTATACATGACGCCGGTTAAGTTACCGTCAGCCACGATCAGGGGTGACTTAAACCCATGCGAGATACCGCCCCAACCGAAACCGAACCACCGCCAAACCTATCCCGCTCAACGACACACGCGTCGTTATAGCGTTCCCCGCGACGTCTGTACATAAGACATCGCCCGTCCGAACGGTGAACAGTGAACGAGATATCAATCTGACTGATGTTCATTATTCTAGGCCAAGAAATAAAATATTTGTTGCATATTCTATGTACCCGGCGTTTGTTTTTCATCCTAGTATATATAAAATCGTTGTGTCACATGTTACAGATCCGAGATGAGTTGTATTAACCTGAGGTGGCTGTACTGGCCCTCGGCTTTGCCTCGGGCCAATGCAACCATCCGAATATGGCTTGAGAAGGGCTGTATTGGCACTCGGCTTCGCTTCGGGTCAATACAGCCATCCGAAGCCAAGACTGACCGAGGACCTGTAACAGATCAAATATGAACACACCCATGTCATGACATTTTACTAATCAACTTCTCAATTGTATTTTTCTTTGTACACTGTAGTTAGTCCTCCTGAATCTCCTAAATCTCTCGCTTTTTATGTTCTAAATCATTGTTACTTTCAGTACTGGCCCTCGTATAAGGCCTCGTATAAGGCCTAGGCCAAAAATGTATAGAAATCATGCCAAACCTTGCCGTGGTATGACGCAAGCTGTTTAGCACATATTAGAACAATAATTACTCATTTGATTAATAATATATTGTTATTAATCAAGTAATCTCGTACTGGCCGAGGTCGGCTGTATTGGCCCCGAAAAAAAAAAAAAAAAAAAAAAAAAAAACACACAAAAAAAAAAAAAAAAAAAAAAACTTCCGCCGAAGCTATCGGGCCAATAGTCTGTAACTTGGTCAAAACTAAATAAATTGATTAATGACAATTATATTTTAAAATCATCTTGCTTAGCGATGATTATCTCAATAGAGAAAATTTTCCACAGCAGCTACAGGTATATGATCAAGTCCACATCATGCCTTCAATCTTTTAATATGACTGAAACCCCTTCAAAATGACGTAAAATCGGTTGAAACCATACCATCCATCCCCATAACAAACTCGGCGAATATGGGGAGAGACGCCAATACAGGAAAAACTGGACCAATACAGAAAAAAAAAAAAAAAAAAAAAATAGGCCAATACAAAAAATTCGGGCAATACGACTCATATTGACCGAGTTTGTCAGTATGATGCGGATTGATTTGGCGATATAGATGTTATATAAAAGTTGTTAATTAATAAAACTTTGTTGTCATTGCGAAAACAAGCCTATTCAATTATAGAGAAAATGGTATCACTCAAAACATGAACATTTTCAGATAAAAATTCTGATATTTTACATACTTCTGCTCAAAACATAGATTGTGAGTACTCGTTAGAACCGCCTCTAAAGAAAAATAATGTAAACTCCAGTTTTACTATACAAAATTGGGGTTTAAGGGGGTCAATATTATATAGGTATGTTTTCGTGACGTTGAGTAATGTTTTAGTAAAACGCTCTTATTCATATGTCTGGCCAAGGCTAGGAGATGTGGTGGTGGGGGGAGTGGGGGTGGGGGGCCGGGAGGTAAATCTATATATGGCATAGTACGGATGTGCGTGCCGAATGGTCCCCTTTTTCAGGGCTGCCAGGTATATTATTAGCCCCCTTTTTCAACAAAAGGTATATGACTGACCCGATTTTCCTGGATTCGTATTTGAAAAGCCCTCTTTTCTGGCATCCCGGTATATGTGTATATTTTTTCGATCAGAGATTTTTCGAGGCTGCTTTTTCTCTTGGTATTCAATGAACTGTTTGTCTAACTACCAGTAATAAATGGGTATAAAAAATCAAAAGGCAGTATATGAATAGGTCAACATTTCGGACGATCAAGTACTCGTACCGGCTATTATAGGCAATAAGTAGCGATGCAAACAGGTGGTAGGACCGATGCATTCATAACAACAACCGACAATACATAACTAAGTCTAATACAAGTCCAAAGAAACGTAAAGTAAAACATTATTATAAACGGGATTTAATTGGAGTTCTGTAGGGTATATACGGTCCACTATTTGATCTAAGTAAATATTGTCGTATCTTGAAGTTGAATTGAAAGCCTCAACAATGTCAGCCTGATTTTCCCGTGAGAGAAACTTCATGAAATCTCTCTCATAACAAAAAAGAAACAAATCTGAAACAAGAGGAGCACAATTAGTTCCCATCGGAATACCAATAGTTTGCCTATAAAGTTTAGTTCCAAATCTAATGAAAATATTATCTAAAAGATAAACAAGGGCATCACAGACGTTTTGACATGACCATAAATTGAAATTATTGTATGCATCAGAAGTGAAAAAAGCAGATTCTTCGTTGCAAGCCAAATATTGGGTATTCTCCCGAATAAACGTTTGGTTAATTAAATCAGTAAGTTTATCTTTTATAAGATGAGGTAACGTAGTATACAGTGTAGAAAGTCATATGTAGACAATTTAGAAGCCTTAAATTATTTAGATTTAAATTTATTGAGAACTTCACTGGAATATTTAATTGACCAAAAATAGTTAATTCCTACATTTGGAAACTATAGAGCGGAGATTTTGCATATTTTGCGTATATATAAAGCTTAGATATAACTTCATACAAAAACGCTGTATAGCAATTCGAAACTAATTGCATTTTGGGGAAAAATGCATGTATTTTGCATGTTACTGGTTAAGAGTCTTGCCAAGCAATTGTAAGTTCTATGAAGGGTATAGTGCATGGGTAAATACTCACAGGTAAAATTATGAACATTTTTGTTTGCGGACATTACGTCATTTACTATGGATGATCTTCATACATTTTATCGAATATAGATCGTCAACAAAGGTTTTGAAATTATGGATATGAAAAAATGCGCAGCGATGTCTACCAAACATGCTTTTTAAGACTTACGTAAATACACTACACTGCTCTGTACGACTTTATTTTACGTGTTAATCCATTTTTTTATATATATAAATTATGCCTTCTATTAAATGCTATAGAAAACGGTAGAAGGTTTATTTGAAATGCAGTTTGCATGCGAAATATAAAAAATGGTGTCAGGCGGGAGATTTCATGTTTGCATATGCGCACGAGTAAATAAACAGTCTGCTTTCACTTAAAATTTGTAAGTATCAACTGGGCCTCCGCAGAAACGTGCGTTTTCGCGAAATGCAATGTATGCATATGTACTATACAGTTGTTTATATACAGACAGGTCAAGTCTTTCCACTTATATCGAAATAAATAGTATATATTTCCGATTCTAGGCCAAGCAAAAATTGAGTACCAGAAACCGTACTAAATCTTCATAACCACTCAGTCACTACGTTCTCAAAAAACGAGTTTCATGGAACAGTGTTGTATTAGAGTTCTCTGAATAACACATTGACTAGGGTTATATCTAACGAAAAGCAAAACAACCACCTCTGCCTTTCCTCACGAGGGATTTACAAGTGCGCGTGAATCCAAATGTCACGTTTTTTGTTCATATCAAATGCGCGAATGTTTCTGTTACCTCTTGTGTTATCTATTCCGTTAGCCCCCACCCACCCACGCACCACGCACCCACCCATCCCAGCGCTCACAACGGGAAGGTGGAAGTAGGATTTTAAGGATTAAGCAGGATATATTTGGTGGCATAAACATCATAAAACATATTTACAGAATGCCATTCAAGTACAGTCGAACTTCAATGGCTCGAACATCATTGGGACCATGGAAATTTGTTCGAGATATGGGTAGTTCGAGCCACTGAGGGTTAATTATGGCGCAAGGTCAGGAAGAAATGGTGATTTTTTTTATCTTCTATACAATAATTGTATGTTGTGTGTACTCATTAGAATCGACTCGATGAACATTTACCTAAATATTTGTTTTCTCGACCTATCGGAAGAATTTCATAGGGACTCAAAAACGAGTTCGAATGATCCATGGTAAACGAGCCATCGGTGTTCGAGCTATTGAAGTTTTACTGTGTAGTGCAGAGGACAACAAGCTATAGTTCTCGAAGAATGGGAACGTGATTGGTAGATCAGGTTCAGCCCCTTTAAGTGCTCTGTCATACGAGTTGCCGCAAGGAGAATAAGAAGAATGTTTTCCACCTCTCCTACAGGCACCATGGCCAAGGACTAGAATTTATTGACGCAAGCAAATACCTTGGGGTGAAGATCACTAGCGACCTAACTTGGTCAATCCACATTGCTAATGTTGCCGGCAAAGCTAATAGATTACTAGGATTCTTACGCCACAATTTCAAACATTGTAGCAAGGCGGTAAAACAGCAACCTATACCACCATAGTAAGGCCCGGTCTGGATTATGCATAGGATCCTCATCGTCAGGGAGACGTAAAGGCCTTTTAGCAAATGCAACGCCGAGCAGCCACATACAATATATGTGTGCAACGATTACACTACGTGGACACCCGGGATAACTAATGGCTGGAATTTGACCAAACTAGCATAGATACATCATCAGGATGGTGGAAAGAGGTGATTAGATTTTGGTGACTTGACCTTATTTTCAAGGTCACTACATTATAAATACACAAAAAAGTGAGCCTCGTGTTCACTCTATCTCATGAATCAATAGATGTCTTGAACAATGTCTTGAACCAATGGCTGGAATTTTACCACACTATCACAGATACATCGTTAGGGCACGGGGAAGAAGTGAATAGCTTTTTTGACCTTGACCTCATTTTCAAGGTCACTACATTATAACCTGGACCTCATATTTAAGGGTCACTACATTATAAAGATTCTAAAAATGAGTCGCAAACTTTGTTTGTGGTGGGGTATACTGTTTTCGTGTTGTCCCTCCGTCCGTCCATTAGTCCGACCGTGTGTCCGTCCGTCCGTCCACGACACTTTGGTTTTTCCTAATATCTTGAAAACGCAGTTATGGATATTCATCATTTTCTGCAGACACATTGATATCAATAAGGTGTACCTTCATTAGAGAAAATAAGGGCCAGGAACTAATTCTCTTGGAGTTATTGCCCTTTGTAAAAATTCTTAATGCAGTAAAATGTTTGTGTACACACTACCTCCTTAACCAATGACTGGAATTTAACCAAACTAGCACAAATACATCATCAGAATGGGGAAAAGAAGATTCTGGTGACCTTGATCTTATTTTCAAGGTCAGTACATTATTAATACGCAAAAACTGAGTCTTGTGTGCACTCTATCTCATGAATCAATAGATGGAATTTGACCAAACTAGCACAGATACATCACTGGGATTGGGGAAAGAAGTGGTTAGATTTTGAAACTCAAACGTTGATAGAAAAAAGCTTGTGTGCACACTATACCTTGAACCAATGGCTGGAAATTTAACATTCTAACACAGATATATCGTTAGAACATGGGAACGATTAGATTTGACCTCATTTTCAAGGTCACTACATTATAACCCTCACCTCATTTTCAAGGTCATTATAAAGACCTGAAAAATAAGCCGCAAATTTTGCTTGTGGTGGGGTATACTGTTTTCACGTTGTCTGTCCATCCGTCCGGGCAAACGAATGGGCATATATATTGGGTAGGCATCTAGTGGGTACTTTATTTAGAGTAGCTTTAGTCCGTCAATGATACCCAACAAAAAAGGGTCTTGATGGGTATTTTTAACTACTGTTGGGTACTTTTGCATTTTTTGTCTATGGAAATTTAACACTGAGTACAATAAGTATCCATCTGTAAGAACGACCGTCCGCGTGTCCGAGCGCGACACTTTTTTTTCTCTCTTCTAATATCTTGAAAATGCATGAATGGATATTCATCAATTTCTGCAGACATATTGATGTCAATAAGGTGTACCTACATAAGAGAAATTAAGGGCTAGGGGCCATTTCTCTTGGAGTTATTGCCCTTTGAAAATTTTCTTAATGCAGTAAAACGTTTGTGTACACACTATTTGTTTAACCAATGGCAGGAATTTGATCAAACTAGCACATATACGTCATCAGGATGGGAGAAAGAATACAGATACATCAATTGGATGGCACTTTGAAACTAAAATTTTGATAGAAAAAAGCTTATGTGCAACTATTTCATAAACCAATGGTTGGAATTTGACCAAACTAGCACAGATACATCAATTGGAGGGGGAAAGAAGTGATTAGATTTTATTGACTTTTATCTCATTTTCAAGGTCACTGCAACGTCTCTACAGTGACATGGCCATAGTTGTTGATTGGGACATCATACCACAAAAAGACAAACTCTTTCTGTACTAAACGATAGCACAGTCGGTCCTATCAAGGTCCCACTTACATATTGGCCCTGTCAAGTAAAAAGGTGTCTTCAAGCACGTGCAAAATGTACAGATTCAGAGTCATCTCGCGTATACGCAGTCTCATTCGGGCATTCGCTCTCCACTGATTATCTTATTATGTCCAATGATTCTGTTAGCGGACAGCGAAATCTCTGATCAGCCTGCGCGGATGCGCAGGCTGATCTGGGCTTTCGCTATCCGCATACGCCTGAAGACGCGTTGTTGCTTGGCGCGGCCCATTTTACGGCTGGTCAGTTCATGCCCCTGACCTTGCCGTATGTTGTAGTCTGCAGCTTCTGAAATACTGAACGCAATTCAGTCCAGTACTGACCAGGACAGAAGGTGAGCCTTAGTAGGTCAGGCCAAGCCCATTAATCAACAGACCCAAATAGACAAGTAAGACGTGCATTTGATATTACAATCTTTCGCGCTTTTAAAACATGGTGGATGTACAAATATTAAAGAAGATATTCAGGTAGAGCCGCAATCATATTTTGGGACTAAATGACAGTCTGGTGAGACTAAACGTAAACCATAGGCTCGACCAAGAACTTGCATAACATTGACAATAAAACGTTAACTACCTGTTTATATTGAAGACGCAAATAATTTTGTTTTGTATTACCTCTTCAATATATATATATATATATATATATATATATATATATATATATATATATATATATATATATATATATATATATATATATATATACAGTTGACTCTCGCTATCTCGAACTCGCTTATCTCGAATAATCGCTTATCCCGAAGTGAAAATCTGTTCCCTACCTAAACATGAAAATCTAACAACATGTGAAAAAATATAGTGGAAAAGAGTAGAAATTGCTCATAAGGAGCAAGTTCTCCTCTTTTCCACAATATTTTCAATATATCTCTAACTTTAAGGGTCCAATTACACATATATTTGTTAAATGTGGTTAATCGAATTAGATTTTACTCAATTCTGCAAATCTGATATGTCGAAGTACGGATATCTCGAAGTATTTCAGAGAGTCCCTTGGAGTTCGAGATAACGAGAGTCGACTGGTATATATATATATATATATATATATATATATATATATATATATATATATATATATATATATATATATATATGCAGCAACCTTACTTTGTACATTTGCTGATCCCAGTTTTGTTGTATATCCTTCAACACTGCATACAGGCGAACCTCAATAGCTCGAACACCGATGGCTCGTTCACCATGGCTAATTCGAATTCGTTTTTGAGTCTCTACAAAATTCTTCCGATAGCTCAAGAAGACAAATATTTAGGGATAATTTCCTATTTTATCATGAAATTGTATGTTGTATGTACTCATTAGAATCGCCTCATCGAGGTGATTCTAATGAGTACACACAACATACAATTATTATGTAGAAAATTGAAACGAGTTTACTAAATCATCGCCATTTGCTTCCTCACCAGGCGCCATGGTTAACCCTCAGTGGTTCGAACTACCCATGTCTCGAACAAATTTCAATGGTCCCAAAGATGTTCGAGCCATTGAAGTTCGACTGTATTATGTTACATAAATAAATAATTTACAGCGTGACACGACAGCCGGTCACATCAGGTAAAGAGACCACTTTGACAAATTTTGTCACAGACCATTGCCTTTGTTGTGAGTGGCTGGCGGTATTCATTGCTGCACCCTTTTCCTGTGCCTGTCTGGCCTTACATTTTGTGAATGGTTTAAACCTCGTTGAGCGAGGGTAGTTACTCCCATTTCAACTACTACCACTACTACAACTTACACTGCTGCTTCTTTTTCTCCTTCTACATGTACCACACTACGGCCACTACTGCTTCTATTACTACTACTACAACTACTATCTCTTCTGCCGCTGCTATTGCTTTCTTGACATTATAGTCATACAAACTTTACTTGGTTGATTAATCTCTAACATATTTGTTTGATTTGATACAGGGTTTATGCAACTAAAGAGGAAATTAATTTCTCATTACGAAAACATGCCTATTCAAATGTATTGAAATTTTCATCACCAAAAACTGAAACTTTTCAGATAAAAGTTCTGATAGTTTTCGTATTTATACTCAAAACATAGATTGTGGGTACTCCTTAGAACCGCCTCGACGAGGCGGTTCTAACGAGTACCCACAATCTATATTTTTAGGAGAAATAAGAAAAATAATGTATACCCCTGTAAACCCGAGTTTTACTATATAAAAGTGGGGTTAAAGGGGGTCATAATTATATAGGCATGTTTTCGTGATGGCTTGGTCGGGTTTACAATGACGCACGTGGTCTGTAGCAATTCATAACATATATTTTGCATCTAACTACAAACTATTTTATCTTTCGAAAACAAAATCTACAATATTCTTGAATTTGTAAATTAGGTCAATAAAACAAGTTCCGATAGATTCTGTTGGAATATGTCAAGCTTTATCACTCATGAAATATACATTTTTTTTTACTTCAGTCGATGAACTTCATAAAAATATTACAGGACAGATTCTTGATTCTCAGCCATTTTGACAAGCAGACGACTAAAATCCTTAATTTAATGTAATAATCTTCAGAGCGATTCTGAATTTGATTTGTTTACCATCTCAACAAGAAAGATAATCAGTGACAGTTGTTTTCCTTGCATTACCAGTAATAACATTACTCACAATTTGATTTGCTTCTTTTAGACATTCTATGTGCTAGAAAAGACGATCCTCAATGTTATACATCACAATTGAAATCATATATATATATATATATATATATATATATATATATATATATATATATATATATATATATATATATATATATATATATATATATATATATATATATATATATATCACTTCTGAAAATATCTCGTTTGGAATAAGCATTATTATATTTGACTTATATTTTTCTATATTTCATTAAGTAGTATTTGCTAAACGACGACGTTTGCTTCGATGATAGCCAAAACGGATTTCTTTTTACGTAGACAGACGAAAAATCTTGAAACCGCTTCAGAAATAGGGCCTACGCTCAAAGGAAAGAATTTGCTCCCTCTTTGCTCCCAGAGGGAGCAAATTCTTACCTTTAAGAGCAGTCCCTATTTTGGAAGCGATTAATTCTTTCATTATTACGAAAACACGCCTATTCAAATATGTTGAAAATTTTACCACCAAAAATTGAAAGTTTTCCGATAAAAAATCTGATAGTTTTCATATTTCTGCATAAAACATAGATTGTGGGTACTCGTTAGAACCGCCTCGCCGAGGCGGTTCTAATGAGTACCAACAATCAATGTTTTTAAGCAGAAATAAGGCAATAATGTATACCCCTGTGAACCCCAGTTTTACTATATATATAAAAATGGGGTTTAAGGGGGTCAAAATTATATAGGTATGTTTTCGTGATGTTTAAGAGCAACTCAAATCGTAAGGAAGCAAAAACTTCATTACTAAAACACGCCTATTCAAATGTATAGAAAATTTCATCTCCAAAAACTGAAAGTTTGCAGATATTTTTCATATTTCTGCTCAAAATATAGATTGTGGGTCGGCGAGGCGGTTCTAACAAGTACCCACAATCTATGCTTTTAAGCAGAAATAGGAAAAATAATGTATACGTACGTAAACCCCAGTTTTACTATATATAAATGTGGAGATTGAGGGGGTCAAAATTATATAGGCGTGTTTTCTTGATGTCATGTTGGTTGATGTCTCTTTATTGTGAATATTTTCGTACTCCATGTTACGCACATGCGTAATGCGTGTAATAAGCACTACGTCTATGGGTTACATGTTGCTGTGTCAAAGTCGTAGATGTGACGACAAATACGTTGAGAATGCGTATCACGTACGATGTAGCATGTGGGACATCACAATCTAAAAAATGAACTTGACAACTATCCCTCTAGTTGTATTCATAGAGCTTGAAAAATGTTCCATTCGGTACTGAGGCAGTTTTGTCCATTGGCCTAATTACACATTACGCATGTGCATAACATCACGAAAACATACCTATATAATTTTGACCCCCTTAACCCCCATTTTTATACAGTAAAACTGGGGTTTACAGGGGTATACATTATTTTTCTTATTTCTACTCAACAACATAGATTGTGGGTACTCGTTAGAACCGCCTCGGGCGAGGCGGTTCTAACGAGTACCCACAATCTATGTTTTGAGCCGAAATATGAAAAATTATCAGAGTTTTTTATCTGAAAATTTTCAGTTTTTGGAGTTGAATTCACTATATATTTAAATAGGCGTGTTTTCATAATTAGGAAAATATTTCTAATTAAAGAGAGATAACCTAACATAAAAAACAATCCTCCTTTGTCACATGGGCTGTTTTTGAAGGAAAGAATTTGCTCCATCAGAAAGCAAAGTCTTTCCTTTAAGAGTTGTCCCCAATTTTTGGAAGCGATATACATGCTGCATGGAGGATTTATAGATTTGTCCTGAATGTACGTAAAAATAATTTGAGCCAGCGCACGACAAAGCCCACAATAAAACCTGTGTGACCAGCAAACAAGATCAGTCTGTATATCCACCCAGTATAGCAAGGGTTTTCGTTTACTCCTCTTTGGATAGTCCGGAGGCTGTAGAAGGCACATGTATCTAGCGAAGACTCTGATCAGACTGCGCGGATGCGCAGGCTGATCTTAGTCTTCGCTGGTTGCACAAGTCATATTCTAGGTTTCGTCGTGCGCTGGATCAAAATTTTCGATCTTTCTACGTCACCGCTGTCAGACGTAATTGCTTTATTTAGTTGAAATTCCTTTTGGATACATGTGAGTCAACATTTCTTCAAACGTTGCCCATTTTTACACTTGATCTAAATACCGAGAAGTAGGATTGATATGATAAAAGTGTTATAATATACATAAACACGTGATCCTGATTTGGTAGCCAAGTGCTGACACTTATTACGAAACGATTTGATAAGACAATAGAAATAATTTCCTACTTCGTACTACTTGAATTTTTATTTTGTGAGCAACACAAGAAACGTCCCCTTCGATTACGAAAACACGCCTATTCAAATATACTGAAAAATTTACCACCAAAAAATTAAAATTTTCAGATTAAAAAAATCCGATATTTGTCATATCTCTGCACAAAACTTAGATTGTGGGTACTTGTTAGAACCGCCTCGACGAGGCGGTTCTAACGAGTACCCACAATCCATGTTTTTGAACAGAAATAAGAAAATTAATGTATACCCCTGTAAACCCCAGTTTTATTATATAAAAATGGGATTTAAGGGAGTTAAAATTATATAGGCATGTTTTCGTGATGATTCTATATGCCAGATCACCCGACGCAATCTGACCAAGGCATTCTCTCGTCGTCGATATGCTCTCTTCAGTATAGTCACTGACCATGTAAACGCCTGTGGACAAGGAAGACTCTGATCGGACAGTACGAATTCGTGCTGGCCGACCAATGCCTATGTTGTCCGCACATGGATTGTATGCCCTTTTCCCACGTTACAATCATTTATTTTCCTGTGTGAAACCAAAGAAAAAAATGTCATGTACGCTGCGAAAGGGAAGATCGCTAACCAAAAGCCATGTTCATCCGATGCTCCTCGCAGTCGGTAAAGGAGCTTTGCTGCTCGTTTTCCGAATTATTACCGTAATAACCCTATTGGAACAGACAAGCCTGCGCAAACAGTGTAGACCCAGATCAGACGCCACAGAACGCGGCGTCTGATCAGGGTCTGCACTGTTTGCCACTCGTCCAGGAATACTTTAAACAAATAAAAACAGGTAGTGGAACAGACTGTTACAACTTATAGGATAAGTATGGTAAGGAGCTAAGGTCTCGCATGGCGTTTTATTCGAAATAGAAGGAAGGAAAAAAAACTGACTGATAAAACTTATCCGGATTGGCTCTCTCTTCCCCATGCGAGGTAATCGCAATACTAAAAGGATTGAAAAACACAAGAAAAAAAAAAATGACACACGTAAAGACACAACAAATCGCCTCGTAGAATAAACCACAAAGCAACAAAGAGTAAGACTAACACCGGGACTACCGCCTTAGAACGGGTCGGTAAAGCACCACCGGGGGGTTTAAAGCACTTTTACAGCTAGCTAACTTCACCCTGGGTCCCGATGCTACTCTTAATACAGAAATACATAAAAATCGGTTCGCATAAAGGCTCCCAACTCAGTCAATGCATCAAAGCGAAAACATAAAATTCAAATTAATCACTATAATAAACAAAGACGAGTACTCATGGTTAATTCTACTGTATGCCAGAGTAAATGAAAACCAATAGTTGAACCACGGCGGGCCAAGCCAAAGACATACATGTATCGTCATGCTGATCTAAACTTAAAGGGGTGTATTCGGAGGGGTTTCTGGGCGTTCAGTCGAACCCCGCTTTGAATCAAAATTTTACTTTCATGGATAAATTAGATTAATTTTTGCCACCGTATTTACCCAAAAATATTCAAACCCTTTACTCTTTACCTTATACAGTCGAATTTCAATGGCTCAAACATCATTGGGACCATGGAAATTTGTTGGAGATATGGGTAGTTCGAGTCACTGAGGGTTAATTATGGCGCTAGGGTCAGGAAGCAAATGGTGATAAATTAGGTGTTTTTTTTTATCTTCTATATAATCATTGTATATTGAGTGTACTCATTAGAATCGCCTCGATGAGGCGATTCTAATAAGTACACACAACATACAATTTCATGATAAAATCAGAACGTTTACCTAAATATATGTTTTCTGGACCTATCGGAAGAATTTCATAGGGACTCAAAAACGAGTTCGAATGATCCATGGTAAACGAGCCATCGTTGTTCGAGCTATTGAGGTTTTACTGTACTTCTCTTTAAAAAGAAAATCTTACTGCCTATGGATGTGTGTAAAATTACTGGGTGAGTGGTAAACAGTGTAGACCCAGACCAGACGCCGCATTCTGCGGCGTCTGGTCTGGGTCTACACTGTTTATTGAGGCCTGTCTGTCCGAATATGTAAAGTAGGGTAATTTGATAAAATAAACCCCTCAGGAATCATCCAGAATCCGCCCTTAACATGTGCGTTTTGAACAGATGATAAGGTACTTTTTCGCTTGTCTAAATACATCTATAAGGAAATATAGTATAAGTGAATTGCGTAACATCGTAAGTAATTGCCATATCTTGCAAAAATGGATGTTCAAGAATATGTGATGCAAAGTCTGACCTTACACTGCACATCTGTACAGTCCTGTCTATCTGTGCTCCCCCATTTGCACCCACCTTACACACACAAGCTATGAGCCTTGCAGTTCATGCTGAGAATAGTGTAAACACTGAAAGATTTTGGCTTATGTTCGAAAATATCTTTTCGTTAGAGTCGGCCCAACGGATGTACGATCTTCCACGAGAACACTGTGTGTCTGGTGTATATCTTTATAAATATAAGATGAAATTACGTCACACGGGAATACTGAAATTTTAAAGCAAAACATGGGAATCCCATGCTACGTCATGGTCAAATCACTGTTTTAATAGGACATTCCCCCAAATTGCACAACTTTTTTTAGAAAGTAAAGAGGCAAAAGGGGACTGTGTACACTTGGTGAAATTTTACCATATTTTACAAGGGAAGCAAGTTTTTTTTTACTTCCTCTTTGCTTTGCTGCACACCACGCCCATTCTGAAAGGGGTCACTCAAAAAAGATCCTTTCTTTCAGGAAATATTTTCCTCCAGCAAGAAGCCAATTCTTTCCTTTTAGGGTAGACTCCTTTTCAGAAATGAAGACTGAACAGTTTAACAATACCATTTTGGATAATATACCGGCTTCAAAAAACACTGTGGCGAAATTTGCCACCTCTATACGTCATTCGCGTCATCATAAAATATAAACAAAAAGCAATCACAAATGAAATGCATGTCTCACAAAGTTAAAGGCTACTGACCTTTATAAGGCGGCGGTTCCGGTGTTAGTCTTACTCTTTGTTGCTTTGTGGTTTATTCTACGAGGCGATTTGTTTTATGTCTTACCTTGTGTTATTTTGTTTTTGTGTTTTTCAGTCCTTTAAGCAATGCAATTACCTCGCTTTGGGGAAGAGAGAGCTAATCTTAGTGTTTTTCGTACGTTTGTTCGCTTTGTGCTTGTTCGGTTTCCTCTTCCGCTTGGTGTCTGGGAGGGGCTGCGGTTTGTGATTGTGGCGCTTCCTGGGCTTTTCTCTTACCCTTTTTTTCCCATATTCCCATTTCTCATTTTTTTCTTATCCAAGAAAGATTTAAATAAATTGATATATAGTATTAATATGATCATAAAAGATGGCATCTGGCAGCCTGTAAAATTTCAGTGAGTCTCTCGTTTCTGAACTGGATCAAAAATGAGATGACTTTTATCATATCCCTGAATTAATGTTGGCAACATTAATTCAGAGATACGATAAAAATCATTTTATTTCAAGAACGAGAGACTAATTGATTAATACAATATATCAATTATTATTATTATTATTTTTTTTTTTTTTTTTTTTTTTTTTTTTTTTTTATTTTATTTATTTTTTTTTATATTTTTTATTTTTATTTTATTTTTTTTGATAATAAAATGTCTATTTTTGAGGGATATGGAGCCTTTAACTTCTAATTTTAAAGCCAAGTCATATCGTATTGTTATTAATAGATAAAAATACATTTTATAAGTATGAAAAAACGTGCCTTCTATTTTGCGCAATTCGAAACAAAAACATATTCTCTTTAATCTCTTTTTCGTAAATACAAAAATACCAACGTGAGTTTGTTTCACAATGTTCCGTTTGTCACGGGAAGTATTCATTGAGGGGCCATTAATTACCCAGATCTGATATACTTGTACGCTGCGTATGCTTTTTTTTTGTTTGTGTTGAGATTCTACGGCCCCATTAACCCATTAGGGCCATGTCGAGCGTTATCAGTTTACCTAATCACACATTTTCCTGAGCAGACTAAGTCCTCTAAGGGGTTAACCAGTACTTAGGCACATTTTTTGTCAGAAACTGACAAATGCCCTTCTTGAATTAGCGGAGGGATAAATTTACTGTAGAAAACGTTTCATGATCTGTCGTTACGAAATAATATTGCAGGACCCGGCGGGGACCGAACAAGCCATCTCCTAATCACAAGTCGTATGCGCATCAACTGAGCCACAGAGGCCGGGTTTCTGGACATTACGAAAACACGCCTATTCAAATATATAGAAAATTTCACCTCCAAAAATTGAAAATTTTCAGGTAAAAACTCTGATATTTTTCATATATCTGCTTAAAACATAGATTGTGGGTACTCGTTAGAGCCGCCTCGGCGAGGCGGTTCTAACGAGTACCACAATCTATGTTTTTGAGTAGAAAAGAAAAATAATGTATATCCCTTTAAACCCCAGTTTTACTATATAAAGTCGGGTTTAAGCGGTCAAAATTACATAGACATAGGCGTGTTTTCGTAATGATATGTAGCCACACCTGCGACTTTAACACAGAAAATCCATAGACATAGTGCTTATTATACACATTATGTTGTATTTTGAAAGAAAAGTTAATATTTAAAATTGTAGAATACGAACAACATATCTTTACTAATGTACAGCTTTTCTTCCTGGCATTACGAAAACATGCCTAATCAAATATAGTGAACATTTTACCCCCCAAAAATGAAAATTTTCAGATAAAAGAATTCTTATTTTTTTTTCATATTTCTGCTCAAAACTTAGATTGTGGTACCCGTTAGAACCGCCTCGCCGAGGCGGTTCTAACGAGTACCCGCAATCTATGTTTTGAGCAGAAATAAGAAAAAAATGTATACCCCTGTAAACCCCAGTTTTACTTTATAAAAGTGGGGTTTAAGGGGGTCAAAATTAAATAGGCATGTATTCGTGATGATTGAGAACATAAAAACTTTGTCAAAATTACCTACTGAGCAGATCTGATTTACAATTGGTCCCAAAAGAAATAGTCCATGATTTCAGTAGGTAATTGATAGAGCTTGAAGAAAATGTTCTATTACGTACTGAGACAGTGTTGTCCATAGGCCTATCACTTATTGCGCATATGCGTACGGAAAATATTTCTAATTAAGGAAAGATCACCTAACATAAAAAAAATCCCACTTAGTCATACGGTCTTATTTAAAGGAAAGAATTTGCTCTGAAAGCAAAGACTTTCCTTTTAAAGTTGTTCCCATTTTCGGAAGCGAAGTAATAGGGGGATTATTTTTATATAGATTTTTCCTGAATGGCATTAAAATAAGCCACTTCTTAACATAACCTAAAATGGCATTGCGCCCAGTCTGAGCAGAGTCTTCGCTGTTTGCATGAAGAAAGCTTGGGTCTTTAGCTACCCATTGAGCGCACAGCAAAGACTCTGATCAGAGCGGGCGGATGCCCAGGCTGGTCAGTGTCTTCTCTGGGCACATAAACATTTTGTTGGTTTTGTCATCGCGTGCCTCATTACTTTATTATTTTATTATTTTTGGTTTTCATTCTTTCTATGTCACTGATGTCAGACGTAGTTGCTTTATTGAGTTGAAGTACCTTTTGGATAAAAGTGAGTCACCATTTCTTCAAATTTTCAAGTTTTTACATCTTTATTAATAAATAAATAGATTGTAAGATTAACCGAGATAACGGTACAGATTAACAACATGGTTTCAACACTGATCCGTCAGTATATTGCCCTCATTGATAATTTCGATTTGAAATTTATGGAATTTTGTTTGCTTTTTCTGATATTTTAATTTAAAAACAATACTTTCTTTTTCAAATTTTTCCCAAAGTAGCTGAATAGCTTTCTCGAATTTTCCACCTATAAAACAATAATAAATAGATGACGCACAAATAGATCACGTGCACTGGCTCCCTGCTTAGCTATGCACCGCCCGCCGTGACATCTCGGATACCTCACTGACCATCAAGTTCGTGGGAAATAAATCAGTTCATCCAAGTACATTACAGACGGTGAGCAGCTTATGCTTTCTGATGTCTGTATACAACGAAGCTGTGAACCGAAAGAAAGAACAATGTAAATAAAATTAAAACGCAATGGCAAACAAAATTAAGAATAGTCTGTGTGTGTGTGTGAGGGGGAGGAGGGAGGGGGAGGGGACGGGAGAGGTGATTCACTTATTTCAAACTGTGAGGTGGGGGAGGGGGTTAAGTGACTGGGAAGGTGATTCACTTATTTCAAACTGCATTGAAATCTAGCCAAAAAGCATTTTCATTTTGATCAGTTCTAAATACTGCCCTCTGTGGTGTAGAGGCCTCTCCTACGAACGAACTCGGGTTCGAGTCTCATTGGTTACCTTCTGTGTGTATGTGCGTGTTTTTTTGTTTTTTGTTTTTTTTTTTTTTGTACTTTAATGAACATTTTTAGCCGTTGTTTACTTTATTTCTTTGTTTCATTTTTTACTTTATTTTGATATTGTTTAACCTGTGAGCAAAAGCAGTACCCCAGTACGATCCAAATCATATTACGGAAAATCAAAAACAACATATTCTTATGGGCAATGGCGTAAAATACTGCCTTTCTTTCTTTCTTCCATTACGTCTAAACTTCCTAGGAGGACACAGACGGTGTAAATTGTATACCCCGGGTTGCAGGATGAAGGCCAATGAGTAACCACTGAATTACCGTATGGTTCTTTAACCTGCACATGGTGTGGCTTTCCCTGCACAGGGGACCTCCAGTTAACAGCTCGATCCGAAGGACGGCACACTGTTTTCAATCCATGCCTGCAAATGACAGGAAGGAAAGCATGTCCGGACACCGAAAATTCTCTCGCCTAAGCCTGGTGTCTATCCCAGTACCTCTAGCTCTAGAGGCCAGTGCGATCACCACTGAGCTACCGCGCTACCTAAAGTACGTGTTTTCATACCTCTTTGTTATGGGATAAATACATGTGTTTTATTGGCAAGGAAATACAAAGCTAAGTGATGTGAGAATGTTGCTTTTCACGCACAGTCAGATACATGATAAGTAACACATTAAAACCAGTTAAATAATAAACCTTTATCTTTCTTAGTTAAAGTCAGTCAAAAACACATATTATTTCAATAAAGGAAACAGTTTTGTTTCCATGGCAACGCGTTTTTGTTTGAAGTGATAACCCTTTTTTTTTCTTTCTAAATTGTCATCCAATACTTGACAATCAAAGTGGTAAAAAGATAGAATTGCAGTATAAACAGAAAACATTAAATAAAACTATGTGCTTTTATGGGATAAATTCGACATATTTGTTGCCATGGCAACATAAATTTCTGTCATATTGATTTTGTTCATTAAGTTGTGTTTCAATATTTAACAGCTATAAAACTATCATGCTTTTAATTACATTTTTCTCAGGTTGTTGCCATGAAATCTATTAAAGACAAACAATTCTACAAAACAGCATGTAGTGTACTGTTGTTGCCATAGCAACCATTACAATTGGTTTTCAAACTTATTTTTGTTGTTTTTTGAAGATGTCCCATGTTGACATATTTAGAAAAGTTTTCATCAATATAATAAATAGGGCAGAATTTTGTCATTCGTGAACCATTCCCTTTTGATTTCTGAAGTCTTTAGCCTATATGTGAACTTATAATATAGGCAGGCTCCATCGTCCGCACTCTTCGAACATCTCAGAAACCGCTGGGTCAAACCCAAATCTAATTTCATATAAAACCTCTGAGGCATTCGGAGAACAAACATTTGTTAAAATGATCCTTCATGTCATCAGGATATCCGCCTTACCAATATACATTGTTGTGTCTAAAAGAGGACAAGGGGCTATTTCTCCACCTAAAAGCATGTATGGGACAAGGGACCTTGATAACCCTCAATATTAATTCGTGTTGCTTATATTTAAGATAATAGAATCTCTTAAAACGGGTGACGGCCCTATAACAATGGTTATATGGGCAACAAATGGCCCCTGAAGTGGTCGCAACAAATCAACAAAATGACATGTGCACCCAGCGGAGACTCAGATCAGGTATTGCGCCTGGCGTTTAGTCTAAATGGAAAAAAAAAAAAAAAAAAAAAAAAAAAAAAAAACTTATTAGGAACCATTTGTATTTTCAGTTTCTGTGCTTTGTTTTCAAATAATTACTGTAAAATTCATTTTACGGCCAAAAACATAGGTCTGACCTATACAATTCTGTAGTAAAGCTGGATGGTTGGATTTTTTATTAAACTATTTATGCCGAGTAAAGCCTTCTACCTCAACTCTTTGGTCAGGTTTATTTCCTATATAGGGTTAGGTTTTATTTTTTACCATGTTTTGTAGGAATTTCTGAACTTACTGCAAACAGTGTAGACCCTGATCGGCGTCTGATCTGGTTTACACTGTTTACCTGTGTCCCTTTTATGGGTTAAATGTATTTTTTTTTTAATTTTCTTTACTGATTACTGATGTTGCATAACAATATTGTTAAAATTTCAGAAATTTTGAACTAGTGAAAACCTGTATCCAAACGATCTGTGCTTTAGATTTTTGCATATTTTACTGCCATTTTACGATAGGAAAATAGGAAAAATGGAAATTATCGATTTCTATAAACTACTGAATAAAATACAACTTTCGGTGTTTAGACAGATCAAGTATGACCCCTCTTAGAATTTCATCAAATGGTCTTTTTTCAAATACACTCCTCATGTTTAGATTAAACACAAAAAATGATGATCTTTCTGTATATTGTTTAGAAGTTATTGCAATTTCCAATTTCTTATATTTTGCACACAGATGTAGTCAGTAGGGGTATATTTGACTTAGAAATTTCATACAAAGTAAGTTTACTATATAAGCAAGATAATAAACCGACTCGCATAAAACACTAGTCAACAGGAAGTTTGATCAGCAGGTATTAAGACATAAAGGGGAGATAACTCCCACACGAGTGGTGAAAACATAATAGTATTGGGGTAGGGATAATCATTTCTATCTTGTTTTTGGTATAAGAAGTGGATACGATAAATATGGGCCACTATGATTAATATTAATGTGCAGTTAAGATCATTAGTGTTTCATGATGAAATAATTAAATCATAGTTCATCTGTCATTACTGACAATGACCAATCCTAATCAACTGTGTGATGTATTATTATTTGTGTGTTCTAAGATGGCTGATGAGACCAATCTTAACTCTAAACTGCATGTTGCAGATAGAACAAGAGAGGTCTGAGGAAGAAAGCTCTGTTGGTGATGCTTTAGCCCTGGCTTCCCGCTGTGCACGTTTCTGCTCGGCTTCGCTGATTCTTTTTGCTTCGTATTCACCAGCTCCCCTTCTTATGAGGCCTCGCCACTTTGTTCGATCCTGTGCAATCTGTTCCCACGACTCTGTTGGTATGTTGCAATCTTTAAGGGATGCTTTGAGGATGTCCTTGTATCGCTTCTTTTGACCACCATGGGAGCGTTTTCCAACTGGTAGTTCTCCATAGAGGATTTTCTTTGGCAAACGTTCATCAGGCATTCTGGTAACATGGCCTGTGGTGTAAAAAATTACATCACGAAAACATGCCTATATAATTTTGACCCCCTTATATAGTAAAACTGGGGTTTACAGGGGTATACATTATTTTTCTTATTTCTGCTCAAAAACATAGATTGTGGGTACTCGTTAGAACCGCCTCATTGAGGCGGTTCTAACGAGTACCCACAATCTATGTTTTGAGCAGAAATGTGAAAAAAAATCAGAATTTTTACCCTAAAATTTTCATTTTTTGGTGGTAAAATTTGAAGTATATCTGAATAGGCTTGTTTTCATAATGTAAATAGAGTGAAGCATAAGGAGATAATCTTCTGAAATGTCTCTTGAAATTCAGCATTCTGCGATACAGCATCAACAACTAACTACATTTAGGTACACTTAAACAAACGAGTTTGCCTTTGATATTTAAACAAGGCATGTGGCTGTTGTTATGTCATTTTTTATTGATATTTTGTTTTATTTTATTTAATTTGTTTTTGACATAGAAAAAAATTAATATCATCACGAAAACATGCCTATATAATATTGACCCCCTTAAACCCCACTTTTATATGGTAAAATTGGGGTTTACAGGGGTATACATTATTTTCGTTATTTCTGCTCAAAAACATAGATTGTGGGTACTCGTTAGAACCGCCTCGATGAGGCGGTTCTAACGAGTACCCACAATCTATGTTTTGAGCAGAAATGTGAAAAATATCAGAA
Organism: Anodontia alba; assembly: GCA_964016985.1. Lineage (NCBI taxonomy): Eukaryota > Metazoa > Mollusca > Bivalvia > Lucinida > Lucinidae > Anodontia > Anodontia alba. The sequence goes on along the minus strand of OZ024824.1, from coordinate 98,511,293 downwards.
TTTTTTATGTGAAAAAGTGCCATTTTTTGGTGGTAAAATTTACAGTGTATTTGAATAGGCGTGTTTTCGTATTGTTTATTCTAAATTTCAGTGAAAATATAGGGGTAAGGGAAATTTTCAACACGTATTTAAAACAAAATCTCAGAAAAGTTGCATAAAACGGTTATAGGTTAAGATGTACATGTACTGACTGGTTATTCAATAAAGTAAGAAATTTTGCAATCTACAGAGGCAGAAAATGAGCATGGGGAGATAACACACATATTTTTTATGCAAATGAGTTACTGAAAATGCAGACTTTTTCTTCCAAAAAGTTTGAATATATGAGTCATCCCATTTTTTATACACAGCTGATTTTTTTTTATCATATATTTGTGTCAAAAAGCTGGCATACGAGTGTTTCAGACCCACTAAGATAATGAAAACTGACAAAATTGTTCTGAATGACTATCTAGTGCCTGTGTTGGTCCTTACCATCAAAACAAAGTGCTCCTGGCATCAGAAATTTTATGGATAATTGAAGGTTTTATGTGTCTTCTATCTATAACATCTACCAGAACCAGTAATTACAGATTATGAAAATTTGTGTAAACAGGGTGCTAAATATGGGCATCATTACGAAAACACGCCTATTCAAATACATTGAAAATTTCACCACCAAAGAAAAAGGAAAATTTTCTGATAAAAAATTATTCAGTTTTTGGAGTTGAATTTTTTCTATGTATTTGAATAGGCGAGTTTTCGTAATGAGGAAAATATTTCTAATTAAAGAGAGATAACCTAACATAAAAAAACAATCCTCCTTTGTCACATGGGCTGTTTTTAAAGGAAAGAATTTGCTCCATCAGAAAGCAAAGTCTTTCCTTTAAGAGTTGTCCCCATTTTTGGAAGCGATATACATGCTGTATGGAGGATTTATAGATTTGTCCTGAATGTACGTAAAAATAATTTGAGCCAGCGCACGACAAAGCCTACAATAAGACCTGTGTGACCAGCAAATAAGACCAGTATGTATATCCACCCAGTATAGCAAGGGTTCTCGTTTACCCCTCTTTGGATAGTCCGGAGGCTGTAGAAGGCACATGTATCTAGCGAAGACTCTGATCAGACTGCGCGGATGCGCAGGCTGATCTGAGTATTCGCTGATCGCGCAAGTCATATTCTAGGTTTCGTCGTGCGCTGGATCAAAATTTTCGATCTTTCTACGTCACTGCTGTCAGATGTAATTGCTTTATTTAGTTGAAATTCCTTTTGGATACATGTGAGTCAACATTTCTTCAAACGTTGCCCATTTTTACACTAATTATAAAAGTGTTATAATATACATAAACATGTGATCCTGATTTGGTAGCCAAGTACTGACACTTATTACGAAACGATTTGATAAGACAATAGAAATAATTTCCTACTTCGTACTACTTGAATTTTTATTTTGTGAGCAACGCAAGAAACGTCCCCTTCGATTACGAAAACACGCCTATTCAAATATACTGAAAAATTTACCACCAAAAAATTAAAATTTTCAGATAAAAAAAATCCGATATTTGTCATATTTCTGCACAAAACATAGATTGTGGGTACTTGTTAGAACCGCCTCGACGAGGCGGTTCTAACGAGTACCCACAATCCATGTTTTTGAACAGAAATAAGAAAATTAATGTATACCCCTGTAAACCCCAGTTTTATCATATAAAAATGGGATTTAAGGGAGTTAAAATTATATAGGCATGTTTTCGTGATGATTCTATATGCCAGATCACCCGACGCAATCTGACCAAGGCATTCTCTCGTCGTCGATATGCTCTCTTCAGTATAGTCACTGACCATGTAAACGCCTGCGGACAAGGAAGACTCTGATCGGACAGTACGAATTCGTGCTGGCCGACCAATGCCTATGTTGTCCGCACATGGATTGTGTGCCCTTTTCCCACGTTACAATCATTTATTTTCCTGTGTGAAACCAAAAAAAAAAAAATGTCATTAACTGATATACATGTACGCCGCGAAAGGGAAGATCGCTAACCAAAAGCCATGTTCATCCGACGCTCCTCGCAGTCGGTAAAGGATCTTTGCTGCTCGTTTTCCGAATTATTACCGTAATAACCCTATTGGAACAGACAAGCCTGCGCAAACAGTGTAGACCCAGATCAGACGCCACAGAACGCGGCGTCTGATCAGGGTCTACACTGTTTGCCACTCGTCCAGCAATACTTTAAACAAATTAAAACAGGTATATACAAATTAAAACAGGTATATCCAAAACATATGTTCTCATGTAGAAATAAGACAACTATTTATCCGAATCATCACGAAAACATGTCTATATAATGTTTACCCCCTTAAACCCCACTTTTATATAATAAAACTGTGGTTTACAGGGGTATACATTATTGTTCTTATTTCGGCTCTAAAACATAGATTGCGGGTACTCGTTAGAACCGCCTCGTCGAGGCGGTTCTAACGAGTACCCGCAATCTATATTTTGAGCAGAAATTTGAAAAATATCAGAATTTTTAACTGATTTTTTTCATTTTTTTTTTTGTTTTAAAATTTTTAGTATATTTGAATATGTAGTGGAACAGACTGTTACAACTTATAGGATAAGTATGGTAAGGAGCTAAGGTCTCGAATGGCGTTTTATTCGAAAAGGAAGGAAGGAAAAAAACTGACTGATAAAACTGATCCGGAACCATCTGTATTTTCTGTTTCTGTGCTTTGTTTTCAAATATTTACTGTAAAATTGAGCAGAAGGTCCTTTTATGGCCAAAACTGGGTCTTACCTATGCAATTTCTATAGTAAACTGGAGTTTTGGATTTTTTTTATTAGAATGTATTTTGTTTTTATATTTTCTTCACTGGTTTTAAATTACTGATGTTTTATAACAATATTGTGAAAATTTCAGAAATTTTGAATGAGTGAAACTTGTTGAAAACCTGCATCCAAACCACTTACCTGTACCTGTATAATTAACAGCCATTTATACTGGAAATGGAAATTTTCGATTTATTATTATTATTATTATTCATTTGGTGTGTAGGTAGATAGGACAAAGGGTTTTGCATTGAACTGTGTCAGAACTTTGCAGATGTGCATGTACATGTACTTCTTCTGAGTAAAGCGCTACACACACAAAAAGAAGACTTTCTGAAAGATGTCGAGACGAATAATTTTGGAAAGGTCCGCGGCATTCGAAGATGTTCCTTCGGCCATTCCGGCAGTCCGTATCATGATGGCCTTCCCTTTCAATTTACGGAATAAGTGGTTATCATAGATTGTGTGGATGGGACACAAAGACTCTAATCAGACTGTAGTAGAGCACAATGTAATCCAATCCGAGTCTGCAAATTTCCCACATTCTTAAAGACAGTTAGGTACTAGCACCTGAGAATAACTTAGAGCTAAATTCATAGCTCCAGATAATGCTATTTTTGTTCAACTAAACACACTGATAGTTTCTTATTTCTCTATAAAAACATATGCTGTGGGTACTCATTAGAAGCGCCTCCCTGAGGCGCTTCTAATGAGTACCCACAACATATGTTCTTATGTAGAAATAAGACAACTATTTATCCGAATACACTCTTATCCGGAGCAAACCGACAAATTGCAAATTGACAGATTCTGTAGGCCAGGTGGAGCCGGGTTCTATCCCCGTCGAGTCCGACAACTTTCTCCCGTGGAGATTGATCATGAAATAATTCTCTACCGTCCAGTGATTCAAGAAGGACAGTTTTCAGTATCTGATGAAAGAATGTGCTAAAGTACTGGTTAACCGCTCAGAGTATTAAGCCTGCCAAAGAAAAGTGTGGTTAGGTAAACTCACCGGCTCGACGTTACCTTAATATGTTAAATGGGCCGTTAAAGTCCAAACCAACCAAAAGGCGTAGATATTGTGCACAGTATGGAACCTCCAGGAATCGGTAACATTTCCAAAAAGCAGCCCTCTCTCTTTAACAGCTACTTTTCTGATCCCCAGCAAAGTGCTGTTTTATTATATATTTAACTCTTTCACTGCCGCAGGCGATAATATTAGGCTTTTGCAAACAATGGGCCTACGCTGTTTGACATTCACTCTTTCAACTTTACATATAAACGTCTTTCCAAACGATAGTTTGTTAAAATTAAAAAAGGAGACGACAAATGTCGTCTGAAGAGTTAGCCTCTCTTACAACAGCCACTTCCCTACAATAGCCAGGTATGTGTCTTCCCAAGTATGGCTATTGTAGGTACACTGCAGATTGCGCTGTGTATGTAAGCGATGTCATGCTGATCTAAAAAAAAAAAAAAAAGGTAAGAGAAAAGTCCAGGGAGTGCCACAATCACAAACCGCAGCCCTTCCTAGACCCCAAGAGGAAGAGGAAACCGACAAAGCTAAACAAGCACAAACCGAACAAACGTACGAAAAGCACTAAGATTAGCTCTCTCTTCCCCAAGCGAGGTAATCGCAATACTAAAAGGATTGAAAAACACAAGAAAAAAATGACACACGTAAAGACACACAACAAATCGCCTCGTAGAATAAACCACAAAGCAACAAAGTGTAAGACTAACACCGGGACCACCGCCTTAGAACGGTCAGTAGAGCAAACAACCGGGGGGTTTAAAGCACTTTTACAGCTAGCTAACTTCACCCTGGGTCCCGATGCTACTCTTAATACAGAAATAATAAAAATTCGGTTCGCATAAAGGCTCCCAACTCAGTGAATGCATCAAAGCGAAAACATAAAAATCAAATTAATCACTATAATAAACAAAGATGAGTACTCATGGCTAATTCTACTGTATGCCAGAGTAAATGAAAACCAATAGTTGAAACAGGGCGGGCCAAGCCAAAGACATATCGTCAAGCGATAAAAGGGGTGTATTCGGAGTGGGTCCTGGGCGTTCAGTCAAACCCCGCTTTGAATCAAAATTTTACTTTCATGTGAGATTTTGGATAAATTTGATTAATTTTTGCCACCGTATTTGCCCAAAAATATTCACACCCTTTACTCTTTACCTTATACAGTCGAACTTTAATGGCTCAAACATCATTGGGACCATGGAAATTTGTTCGGGATATGGGCAGTTCGAGTCACTGAGGGTTAATTAAGACGCAAGGTCAGGAAGCAAATGGTGATAAATTAGGTGTTTTTTTTTTTTTTTTTCGATCTTCTATACAATCATTGTATGTTGAGTGAGGCGATTCTAATAAGTACACACAACATACAATTTCATGATAAAATCAGAACATTTACCTAAATATATGTTTTCTGGACCTATCGGAAGAATTTCATAGGGAGTCAAAAACGAGTTCGAATGGTCCATGGTAAACGAGCCATCGGTGTTCGAGCTATTGAGGTTTTACTGTACTTCTCTTTAAAAAGAAAATCTTACTGCCTGTGGATGTGTGTAAAATTGCTGGGTGAGTGGCAAACAGTGTACACCCTGATCAGACGCCGCATTATGCGGCGTCTGGTCTGGGTCTACACTGTTTGTTGAGGCCTGTCTGTCCGAATATGTAAAGTAGGGTAATTTGATAAAATAAACCCCTCAGGAATCATCCAGAATCCGCCCTTAACATGGGCGTTTTGAACAGATGATAAGGTACTTTTTCGCTTGTCTAAATACATCTATAAGGAAATATAGTACAAGTGAATTGCGTAACATCGTATGTAAGTGCCATATCTTGCAAAAATGGATGTTCAAGAATATGTAATGCAAAGTCTGACCTTACACTGCACATCTGTACAGTCCTGTCTATCTGTGCTCCCCCATTTGCACCCGCCTTACACACACAAGCTATGAGCCTTGCAGTCCATGCTGAGAATAGTGTAAACACTGAAAGATTTTGGCTTATGTTCGAAAATATCTTTTCCTTAGAGTCGGCCCAACGGATGTACGATCTTCCACGAGTACACTGTGTGCCTGGTGTATATCTTTATAAATATAAGATGAAATTACGTCACACGGGAATACTGAAATTTTAAAGCAAAACATGGGAATCCCATGCTACGTCATGGTCAAATCACAGTTTTAATAGGACATTCCCCCAAATTGCACAACTTTCTCTAGAAAGTAAAGGGGCAAAAGGGGACTGTGTACACTTGGTGAATTCTACCATATTTTACAAGGGAAGCAAGTTTTTTGGGTTTTTTTACTTCCTCTTTGCTTTGCTGCACACCACGCCCATTCTGAAAGGGGTCTCTGGAAAAAAGATCCTTTCTTTCAGGAAATACTTTCCTCCAGCAAGAAGCAAATTCTTTCCTTTTAGGGTAGACTCCTTTTCAGAATAAAAATGATGAAGACTGAACGGTTTAACAATTCCATTTTGGATAATATACCGGCTTCCAAAACACTGTGGCGAAATTCGCCACCTCTATACGTCATTTGCGTCATCATAAAATATAAACAAAAATCAGTCACAAATGAACTGCGTGTCTCACAAATTTAAAGGCTACTGAATCTTTCTAAGGCGGCGGTTCCGGTGTTAGTCTTACTCTTTGTTGCTTTGTGGTTTATTCTACGAGGCGATTTGTTTTATGTCTTGCCTTGTGTTATTTTGTTTTTGTGTTTTTCAGTCCTTTTAGCATTGCGATTACCTCGCTTGGGGAAGAGAGAGCTAACTTTAGTGCTTTTCATACGTTTGTTCGCTTTGTGCTTGTTTGGTTTTGTCGGTTTCCTCTTCCTCTTGGTGTCTGGGAGGGGCTGCTGTTTGTGATTGTGGCGTTCCTGAGCTTTTCTCTTACCGTTTTTCTCATATTACTCAAAAATAGACATTTTTTTCTTATCCAAGAAAGATTTAATAAATTGATATATAGTATTAATATGATCATAAAATATGGCATCTGACACCCTGTAAAATTTCAGTGAGTCTCTCGTTTCTGAACTGGATCAAAAATGAGATGATTTTTATCATATCCCTGAATTAATGTTGGCAACATTAATTCAGAGATACGATAAAAATCATTTTATTCCAAGAACGAGAGACTAACTGAACTGATAAATACAATATAGCAATCTTTTTTTTTTTTTTTTTTTTTTTTGTTTTGATAATAAAATGTCTATTTTTGAGGGATATGGAGCCTTTAACTTCTAACTTTAAAGCCAAGTCATATCGTATTGTTATTAATAGATAAAAATACATTCTATAAGTATAAAAAAAAACGTGCCTTCTATTATGCGCAGTTCGAAAACAAAAAAAAAAAAAAAAAAAAAAAAAAAAAACAACAAAAAAAACAACAACAACAAATTCTCTTTAATCTCTTTTTCGTAAATACAAAAATACCAACGTGAGTTTGTTTCACAATGTTCCTTTTGTCACGGGAAGTATTCACAGAGGGGCCGTCAATGACCCAGGTCCCTCGTGGATTCAACAAAGAACTTCAACTGGCATGATGATGAATAAGAACAACTGTACAACGGCTGATGCATTACAAAAACAGGCCTATTCAAATACATAGAAAATTTCACCTCCAAAAACTGATAATTTTTAGATAAAAAAACTCTGATATTTTTCATATGTCTGCTCAAAATATAGATTGTTGGTACTCGTTAGAACCGCCTCGGTGAGGCGGTTCTAACGAGTACCCACAATCTATGTTTTTGAGCAGAAATAAGAAAAACTAATGTATACCCCTGTAAACCCCAGTTTTACTATATAAAAGTGGGGTTTAAGGTGGTCAAAATTATATAGGCTTGTTTACGTGATGATAATGATGATTTATTGATGAAAACGATGAGTACGCTGAACATTACATCATGGCCTGCAAAATAATAATAATCATCAATAAATATACATGATAAACAAGTATAAAAGTGAAAGTAACCAAAGATCTGTTCACTTCAAACACAAGTTAATTTCTGCAGTGAAGCATATAAAAACGCATGCAGTGCCTGATCACCTGGGAGTGTTAATTGTTATATAATAAATACAACACAGTACGGTAAGTGATGGATGGAAATTGGACGTGGAGTGACTGATAAGAGAGAGATATACAAGGACAAGCAAGCTGGAGTAAAACGAAACAAAGCCACGAACATTCTCTTATGCTCTATTTCAGCTATGCCAACAAATGACATACTTTATTTCAACCTATGGAACGTTTAATGCAGCCGAGATTAAAATATCCGAATTCATTCAAATAAAGATATATTTTGGCTACAAAGTAGGCTGTTCAAACAGCTCTATAGAATGTACAGTCCTTAGCTATCCCCCTTGCACGTGCAGATAGAATACAAACCGGTGTCCAGTCCGCATATACTTGAATGGACACCATTTTGGTTTTGTGCATCAGTTCGGATACCTACGGACATACATGTATTGTTAGCAACACAAGAAACGTTCCCTCATCTCCTATTTCAGATCACCGTACGCAATCTGAACAGGATAGTCTGTCTTCGCCGATATGTTCTTCAGTAGTCATTGACTATGTAAACACCTGCGGACTTTGCTGTCCGCAAATGACTTTAGAGCCCTTAGAACAACCACATTTCACAAATATATACGTAATTTGACTCCTGGAGTTAGAGATAATATTGAAAATACTGTGGAAAAGAGGAGAAATTGCTCCTTAGGAGCAATTTCTCCTCGTTTCCAAAATATTTTTTACCTTTTGTTAGATTTTCATGTTTAAGCATGGACCAGATTTTCGCTTCGAGATAAGCGGTTATTCGAGATAAGCGAGGTCGAGATAACGAGAGTCAACTGTATATACTTTAACGCTGCGTATGTTTTTGTTTGTTTGTGTTGAGATTCTACGGCCCCATCAACCATTAGGGCCATGTCGAGCGCTATCAGTTTACCTAATCACATTTTTTTTCTGAGCTGGCTAAATCCTCTAAGGGGTTAACCAGTACTTAGGCACATTTTTGCCAGAAACTGACAAATGCCCTTCTTGAATTAGCGGAGGGATAAATTTACTGTACAAAACATTTCATGATCTGTCGTTACGAAATAATATTGCCGGACCTGGCGGGGATAGAACACACGACCTCCTGATCACCAGTCGTACGCGCATCAACTGAGCCACAGAGGCCGGTTTCTGGACATTACGAAAACACGCCTGGTCAAATATATAGAAAATTTCACCTCCAAAAACTGAAAATTTTCAGGTAAAACACTCTAACATTTTTCATATATCTGCTTAAAACATAGATTGTGGGTACAGGTTAGTACCGCCTCGGCGAGGAGGTTCTAACGAGTACCCATAATCTCTGTTTTTGAGCAGAAATAAGAAAAATAATGTATACCCCTGTAAACCCCCGTTTTGCTATATAAAAGTGGGGTTTAAGGGGGTCAAAATTACATAGGTATGTTTTCGTGATGATATGCAATCACACCTGCGACTTTAACACAGCAAACCCATAGCATCACGAAAGCATGCCTATATAATTTTGATCCCCTTAAACCACACTTTCATATAGTAAAACTGGGGTTTACAGGGGTATACATTATTTTCCTATTTCTGCTAAAAAACATAGATTGTGGGTACTCGTTAGAACCGCCTCGCCGAGGCGGTTCTGACGGGTACCCACAATCTATGTTTTGAGCAGAAATATGAAAAATATCAGAATTTTTTTATCTGAAAATTTTCAGTTTTTGGAGGTGAAAGTTTCTATATATTTGAATAGGCGTGTTTCCGTAATGGACAACGTGCTTATTATGTACATTACACTGTATTTTGAAAGAGAAGTAAATATTTAAAATTGTAGAATATGAACACAACATCTGATTTTAACATATCTTTAACAATGTACAGTTTTTCTTCCTGGATTAAGAACATAAAAACTAGGATGTTCGAAATGAATTGCTTATTTCTATCTGGAGACTTCAAATTTCAAGTTAACCCAAAAGTACTCATTTCATGCCCTCGAAGTACTCCCCGTGGCTAGAAATGCAAAGTTTCAGCCGATGTATCCACTTCTTGAATGCGTCACGGTACGCTGATTTGGGCACAGTAATAAGGTACTGATGAATGGCAGATCCAAGTGCCTGTCGGGACTGGTATTTCCGCCCAGCAAGGAATGCTTTCAATTTTGGAAACAAAAAGAAATCACATGGGGCAAGGTCTGGGGAATACGGGGGCTGAGGCAAAACAGTTAATGTTTCTTTCTTCAAAAACGCCGTAACTATTGCGGAGGTATGAGTTGGGGCATTGTCATGTAGAAGACGGACATGTTTAAAACCAGTGGCAGGGCGTCGTTTCTGATAATACTTTTTCAGTTTCTTCAGTACTACGTCTTTGTAGTACTTTCCGGTGATGCTTTTGCCCTTTTTCACTGGCACTTTTATTGCGACTCCTTCACCAGAGAAGAAGATTGCATACAAAACCTTCTTTGTACTCAAAGAACGTTTGGCAATTATTGGGCGTTTGCTGTGTTTAGTGGCCCAGATCTTATTGCTAACCTTTCTGACGGGCTCAAAATAATGGACCCAGGTTTCATCACCTGTGACGACATTGGCAAACTGCTTTTTATCATATTTTGGAAACATTTGAAGCAGCTTTTTGGCCACTTTAACCCGTTGCCTCTTTTGCTCGTCAGTCAACAGATGTGGCACCCATCTAGCAGAAATCTTTCTGACTTTCAAATGCTTCTTCAAAATAAGGTGAACCGTTGATAGTGATATGCCTATCTTTCGTGCAATATCACGAATTGTAAATCTGGCATTTCCTTCAATTATTTCCTTTATTTTGGAAACGATTTCTTTACGAGATGCAGATTTTGGCCTACCTGATTTCGGTGCATTTTTGATGGACTCTACACCAGACTCAAATTTCTTTTTCCACCGCCGAACTGTGTCATAAGACGCACAAGAAGGTCCAAAAGCAGTAGAAATTTCAGTCATCAGCTGCTTCAAAGAACAACCAAGTTTTGAGCGAGCTTTGATGTAAGCCCGTATTTCAATTTTTTTGTCGACGCTTCTACCAACCATTTTTACTGCAGTGATCAATGACTGCGTGTATTCAAATGGCAAATTTTATGTCTTACACTTACTCTAACATGTACATTTATATACCATTGTGTAGATATTGAATAGCCCTATACAGGTATGTATTGGTTTTTATCGTGCCCCACGTGGATATCGAGCTAGAGGACAATAAGCAATTCATTTCGAACATCCCTCGTATGTCAAAATTACCTACTGAGCAGATCTGATAACACTGGTCCCAAAAGAAATAGTCCAGGATTTCAATAGGTAATTGATAGAGCTTGAAGAAAATGTTCTATTACGTACTGAGACACTGTTGTCCATAAGCCTATCACTTATTGCGCATATGCTTACGGAAAATATTTCTAATTAAAGAAAGATCACCTAACATAAAAAACAATCCCCTTTAGTCAGACGGGCTGTTTTTAAAAGAAAGAATTTGCTCTGAAAGCAAAGTCTTTCCTTTTCGAGTTGCTCCCATTTTCGGAAGCGAAATAGTAGGGGGATTTTTTATATAGATTTTCCTGAATGGCATTAAAATAAACCACTTCATGACAAAACCTAAAATGGCATGTGCGCCCAGTCTAAGCAGAGTCTTCGCTGTTTGCATGAAGAAAGCTTGGGTCTTTAGCTACCCATTGAGCGCACAGCGAAGACTCTGATCAGAGTGGGCGGATGCCCAGGCTGGTCAGAGTCTTCTCTGGGCATATAAACATTTTGTTGGTTTTGTCATCGCATTGCTCATTACTTTATTATTTTATTTATTTATTTATTTTATTCTTTCTACGTCACTGATGTCAGACGTAGTTGCTTTATGGAGTTGAAGTACCTTTTGGATAAAAGTGAGTCACCATTTCTTCAAACGTTATCAAGTTTTTACATCTTTATTACTAAATAAATAGATTGTAAGATTAACCGAGATAACGGTACAGATTAACAGCATGGTTTCAACACTGATCCGTTAGTATATTGCCCTCATTGATAATTTTGATTTTAAATTTATGGAATTTGTTTGCTTTTTCTGATATTTTAATTTAAAAATAATACTTTTTTTTTTTAATTTTCCCAAAGTAGCTGAATATCTTTCTCGAATTTTCCACCTATATAATAATAATAATAAATAGATGACGTACAAATAGATCACGTGCACTGGCTCCCTGCTAAGCGATGCACCGCCGTGACATCTCGGATACCTTACTGACCTTCAAGTTAGTGGGAAATAAATCAGTTCATCCAAGTACATTACAGACGGCGAGCAGCTTATGCTTTCTGATGTCTGTATACAACGAAGCTGTGAACCGAAAGAAAGAACAATGTAAATAAAATTAAAACGTGATGGCACACAATATTAAGAATAGTCTTAGTGGGAGGGGGTGGGGGTGGAGGGGGGGGGGGAGGGGACGGAAGAGTGAATCACTTATTTCAAACTCTGTGGGGTGGGGGGGGGAAGAAGGGTGGTGAAGGTGACTGTGAAGGTGATTCACTTATTTCAAACTGCATTGAAATCTAGCCAATAAGTATTTTCATTTTAGTCAGTTCCAAATACTGTCCTCTGTGGTGTAGTGGCCTCTCCTACGAACGAACTCGGGTTCGAGTCTCATTGGTTACCTTCTGTGTGTATCTGCGTATGTGTGTTTTTTTTTTTTTTTTTTTTTTTTTTTTTTTTTTTTTTACCACTTTAATGAACATTTTTAGCCGCTGTTTTCTTTTTTTCTTTTTTTCATCTTTTACTTTATTTTGATATTGTTTAACTTGTTAGGCAAAGCAGTACTTCAGTACGATCCAAATCATGTTACGGAAAATCAAAAACAACATATTCTTATGGGCAATGGCGTAAAATACTGCCTTTCTTTCTTTCTTTCTTCCATTACGTCTAAACTTCCTAGGAGGACACAGACGGTGTATATTGTACACCCCGGATTGTAGGATGAAGGCCTACAAGTAACCACTTTGAATTACCGTATGGTTCTTTAACCTGCACATGGTGTGACTTTCCCTGCACAGGGACCTCCAGTTAACAGCTCGATCCGAAGGACGGCACACTGTTTTCATTCCATGCCTGCAAATGACAGGAAGGAAAGCATGTTCGGACACCGAAAATTCTCTCGCCTAAGCCTGGTGTCTATCCCAGTACCTCTAGCTCTAGAGGCCAGTGCGATCACCACTGAGCTACCGCGCTACCTAAAGTATGTGTTTTCATACCTCTTTGTCATGGGATAAATACATGTGTTTTGTTGGCAGGGAAATACAAAGCTAAGTGATGTGAATGTTGCTTTTCACGCACAGTCAGATACAAGATAAGTAACACATTAAAACCAGTCAAATAATACTAGTTAAAATCAGCCAAAAACACATATTATTTCAATAAAGGAAACAGTTTTGTTTCCATGGCAACGTGTTTTTGTTTGAAGTGATAACCTCTTTTTTTTTCTTTGTAAATTGTCATCCAGTACTTAACAATCAAAGTGGTAAAAAAAATAGAACTGCAGTGTAAACAGAATACATTAAATAAAACTATGTGCTTTTATGGGATAAATTCGACATATTTGTTGCCATGGCAACATAAATTTCTGTGTCATATTGATTTTGTTCATAAAGTTGTGTTTCAATATTTAACAACTATAAAACTATCATGCTTTAAATTACATTGCTCTTAGATTGTTGCCATGAAATCTATTAAAGACAAACAATTTTACAATACAGTATTTTGTTGGTTTTGTCATGCTCTGGCTCAGTTATGGTAGACACCGTTTAAAACAGCAGGCCGATTACCTTCGAACCTACTGGCGCAATGGCTCAGTTACTAGAACGTCCGGGAGGTTGTGATTCGATCCCCGCCCGAGTCATACCAACGATTTTCAAAATGGTATTAGCTGCTCTTTCGTTTGCACTCGGCATTGAGAAAGCGGAACTGGTCGAACCGATGTCAGTATAATGTGACTGGATGGAATATCACGTCATCTGTCTGAGGTGTGATATGTCAGGGAGGCAGCACTCTTAAAGTGAGCATTGAGCTCCCTGTCACATCCAGACACCGTCGCGATATAACTGAAAGATTGTTGAAAGCGACATTCAGTCTGAATAAAAAAGAATAAATAAAACTTTCTTTTTTCATGTTGAAATCTGTCCGACGGATTAAAACTTACTGTCATACCCGTGCTTGCGCGGGTCCTTTTCACATGAACAAATCAACAAAATAACATGTGCACCCAGCACACTCAGATCAGCCTGGGCATCTGCCCAGTCTGATCAGTTTTCACTGTCTACACGTAGAAGCATAGCTCCTTAGCAACCCATTGAGTGCACAGAGAAGACTGATCAGACTGGATCTGATTTTTCCCTGAGAGCCAAGTCATTTTGTTGGTTTTGTCATACGCGGCTCAATTATGGTAAAAACCGTTCAAATCAGCAGGCCGAATATCTTCGAACCGGCTGGCGAAGTGGCACAGTTACTAGAGCGTCCGGCTTGCGTCCGGGAGGTTATGGGTTCAATCCCCGGTCGAGTCATATCAAAGACATTATAAAAATGGTATTATCTGCTCTTTTCTTTGCGCTCAGCATTGAGGAAGCGGAACTGGTCGGTCCGGTGTCAGTATAATGTGACTAGGTGGAATGTCACATCATGTGTCTGAGGTGTGATTTGTCAGTGAGGCAGCACTCTTAAAGTGAACACTAAGCTCCCTGTCACATCCAGACACCGTCGCGATCTGACTGAAAGATTGTTGAAAGCGACGTTAAGTCTTAATAAAATAATAATAAAAAAATAACCTTGGAACTTTCTTTTTTCAGGTTGAAATCTACGTTACGTCTAAACTTCCTAGGAGGACACAGACGGTGTATATTGTACACCCCGGATTGCAGGATGAAGGCCTACAAGTAACCACTTTGAATTACCGTATGGTTCTTTAACCTGCACATGGTGTGACTTTCCCTGCACAGGGACCTCCAGTTAACAGCTCGATCCGAAGGACGGCACACTGTTTTCATTCCATGCCTGCAAATGACAGGAAGGAAAGCATGTTCGGACACCGAAAATTCTCTCGCCTAAGCCTGGTGTCTATCCCAGTACCTCTAGCTCTAGAGGCCAGTGCGATCACCACTGAGCTACCGCGCTACCTAAAGTATGTGTTTTCATACCTCTTTGTCATGGGATAAATACATGTGTTTTGTTGGCAGGGAAATACAAAGCTAAGTGATGTGAATGTTGCTTTTCACGCACAGTCAGATACAAGATAAGTAACACATTAAAACCAGTCAAATAATACTAGTTAAAATCAGCCAAAAACACATATTATTTCAATAAAGGAAACAGTTTTGTTTCCATGGCAACGTGTTTTTGTTTGAAGTGATAACCTTTTTTTTTTTCTTTGTGAATTGTCATCCAGTACTTAACAATCAAAGTGGTAAAAAAAATAGAACTGCAGTGTAAACAGAATACATTAAATAAAACTATGTGCTTTTATGGGATAAATTCGACATATTTGTTGCCATGGCAACATAAATTTCTGTGTCATATTGATTTTGTTCATAAAGTTGTGTTTCAATATTTAACAACTATAAAACTATCATGCTTTAAATTACATTGTTCTCAGATTGTTGCCATGAAATCTATTAAAGACAAACAATTTTACAATACAGGATGTAGTGTATTGTTGTTGCCATAGCAACCATTACAATTGGTTTTCAAACTTATTTTTGTTGTTTTTGTCCCATGTTGATTTATATTTAGAAAAGTTTTCATCAATATAATAATTAGGGCAGAATTTTGTCATTCGTGAACCATTCCCTTTTGATTTCTGAAGTCTTTAGCCTATGTGTGAACTTGTAGTATAGGCAGGCTCCATCTTCCGCACTCTTCGAACATCTCAGAAACCGCTGGGTCAACCCAAATCCAATTTCATATAAAACCTCTGAGGCATTTGAGGAACAAACATTTGTTAAAATGATCCAATCATGTCATCAGGATATCCGCCTTGCCAATATACATTGTTGTGTCTAGAGGAGGACAAGGGGCTATTTCTCCACCTAAAAGCATATATGGGACAAGGGGTCTTGATGACCTTCAATATTAAGTCGTGTTGCTAATATTTAAGGTAATAGAATCCCTTAAAACAGGTGACGGCCCTATAACAATGGTTATGGGGCAACAAATGGCCCCATAAGTGGTCCTAGCGGCAACAAATCAACAAATGACATGTGCACCCAGCGGAGACTCGTATCAGCCTGGGCATCTGCCGTCTGATCAGTTTTCACTGTCTACAATTCAGACTCATTGAGTGCACAGCGAAGACTGATCAGACTGTGCGGATACCCATGTTGATCTGATTCTTCCCTGGGAGCTCAGTCATTTTGTTGGTTTTGTCATGCTCTGGCTCAGTTATGGTAGACACCGTTTAAAACAGCAGGCCGATTACCTTCGAACCTACTGGCGCAATGGCTCAGTTACTAGAACGTCCGGGAGGTTGTGATTCGATCCCCGCCCGAGTCATACCAACGACTTTCAAAATGGAATTAGCTGCTCTTTCGTTTGCACTCGGCATTGAGAAAGCGGAACTGGTCGAACCGATGTCAGTATAATGTGATTGGATGGAATATCACGTCATCTGTCTGAGGTGTGATATGTCAGGGAGGCAGCACTCTTAAAGTGAGCATTGAGCTCCCTGTCACATCCAGACACCGTCGCGATATAACTGAAAGATTGTTGAAAGCGACATTCAGTCTGAATAAAAAAGAATAAATAAAACTTTCTTTTTTCATGTTGAAATCTGTCCGACGGATTAAAACTTACTGTCATACCCGTGCTTGCGCGGGTCCTTTTCACATGAACAAATCAACAAAATAACATGTGCACCCAGCACACTCAGATCAGCCTGGGCATCTGCCCAGTCTGATCAGTTTTCACTGTCTACACGTAGAAGCATAGCTCCTTAGCAACCCATTGAGTGCACAGAGAAGACTGATCAGACTGGATCTGATTTTTCCCTGAGAGCCAAGTCATTTTGTTGGTTTTGTCATACGCGGCTCAATTATGGTAAAAACCGTTCAAATCAGCAGGCCGAATATCTTCGAACCTGCTGGCGAAGTGGCACAGTTACTAGAGCGTCCGGCTTGGGTCCGGGAGGTTATGGGTTCAATCCCCGGTCGAGTCATATCAAAGACATTATAAAAATGGTATTATCTGCTCTTTTCTTTGCGCTCAGCATTGAGGAAGCGGAACTGGTCGGTCCGGTGTCAGTATAATGTGACTGGGTGGAATGTCACATCATGTGTCTGAGGTGTGATTTGTCAGTGAGGCAGCACTCTTAAAGTGAGCACTAAGCTCCCTGTCACATCCAGACACCGTCGCGATCTGACTGAAAGATTGTTGAAAGCGACGTTAAGTCTTAATAAAATAATAATAAAAAAATAACCTTGGAACTTTCTTTTTTCAGGTTGAAATCTGTCCGATGGATTAAAATTTAATGTCATACCCGCGCTTGCGTGGGTCCTTGTCTAGTATGATCTACATATACGCTGCGTCAAGTAAACAGGGATGGAAAATCTATATTCATCCGGCGCGTCTCGCAGTCGGTAAAAGATAGTTGCTGTTCGTTTACCGAATTATTACCGTAATGACCCTATTGGAACAGATATGCCTGCGCAAACAGTGTAGACCCAGATCAGACGCCGCAGAACGCGGCGTCTGATCAGGGCCTACACTGTTTGCCCTTCGTCTAAACTAATGAAACCAGGTAGTGGAACAGACATTTATGAATTATAGGACAAGTAGGGTAAGCAGTTAAGGTTTCCCAATATTTAGAGTAAATACGGTAGCTTCTATAGAATACATAATACATATTGACAAAGTACAAAAGCTCTTACTGCGCGAAAGCGTAGACTGGTCTTCAGCTTCACTGTTCGATTACCCGTTTAGTTTCTACTGGGCTTTCGACATCTTTCGGAAAGATGTCTTGCGCTTGGCGTTTAGTCTAAATGAAAAAAAAAAAAAAAAAAAAAATTAGGACCCATTTGTCTTTTCTGCTTCTGTGCTTTGTTTTCAAAAAAAATACTGTAAAATTCATTTTACGGCCAAAAAAATAGGTCTGACCTATACAATTTCTGCAGTAAAGCTGGATGTTTGGATTTTTATTAAACTATTTATGCCGAGTAAACTCTTCTACCTCAACTCTTTGGTCAGGTTCATTTCCTATATAGGGTTAGGTTTTATTTTTTACCATGTTTTATAGGAATTTCTGAACTTACTGCAAACAGTGTAGACCCTGATCAGACGCCGCGTTCTGCGGTGTCTGATCTGAGTTTACACTGTTTGCCTGTGCCCCTTTTATGGGTTAAATGTATTTTTTATTCTTTACTGATTACTAATGTTGCATAACAATATTGTTAAAATTTCAGAAATTTTGAACAAGTGAAAACCTGTATCCAAACGATCTTTGCTTTAGATTTTTGCATATTTTACTACCATTTTACTATAGGAAAAATGGAAATTATCGATTTTTTTAAACTACTGAATAAAATACAACTTTCGGTGTATAGACAGATCAAGTATGACCCCTCTTAGAATTTCATCAAATGATCTTTTTTCAAGTACACTCCTCATGTTTAGATTAAACACGAAAAAATGATGATCTTTCTGTATATTGTTTAGAAGTTATTGCAATTTCCAATTTCTTATATTTTGCACACAGAAGTAGTCAATGTTTGAGGGTAGGGGTATATTTGACTTAGATATTTCATACAAAGTAAGTTTACATGTACTATATAAGCAAGATAATAAACCGACTTGGATAAAACACTAGTCAACAGTAAGTTTGATCAGCAAGTATTAAGGCATAAAGGGGAGATAACTCCCATACTAGTGGCGAAAACATAACAGTATTTGGGTAGGGATAATTATTGCTATCTTGTTTTTGGTATAAGAAGTGGATACGATAAATATGGGCCACTATGATTAATATTAATGTGCAGTTAAGATCATAAGTGTTTCATGATGAAATACTTAAATCATAGTTCATCTGTCATTACTGACAATGACCAATCCTAATCAACTGTGTGATATATTATTATTTGTGTGTTCTAAGATGGCTGATGAGACCAATCTTAGCTCTAAACTGCCTGTTGCAGATAGAACAAGAGAGGTCTGAGGAAGAAAGCTCTGTTGGTGATGCTTTAGCCCTGGCTTCCCGCTGTGCACGTTTCTGCTTGGCATCGCTGATTCTTTTTGCTTCGTATTCACCAGCTCCCCTTTTTATGAGACCTCGCCACTTTGTTCGATCCTGTGCAATCTGTTCCCACGACTCTGTTGGTATGTTGAAGTCTTTAAGGGATGCTTTGAGGATGTCCTTTTATCGCTTCATCTGACCACCATGGGAGCGTTTTTCAACTGGTAGTTCTCCATAGAGGATTTTCTTTGGCAAACGTTCATCAGGCATTCTGGTAACATGGCCTGTGGTGTAAATAATTACATCACGAAAACATGCCTATATAATTTTGACCCCCTTAAACCCCACTTTTATATAGTAAAACTGGGGTTTATAGGGGTATACATTATTTTTCTTATTTCTGCTCAAAAACATAGATTGTGGGTACTCGTTAGAACCGCCTCATTGAGGTGGTTCTAACGAGTACCCACAATCTATGTTTTGAGCAGAAATGTGAAAAAAAAATCAGAATTTTTATCCGAAAATTTTCATTTTTTGGTGGTAAAATTTGAAGTATATTTGAATAGGCTTGTTTTCATAATATAAATAGAGTGAAGCATAAGGAGATAATCTTCTGAAATGTCTCTTGAAATTCAGCATTCTGCGATACAACATCAGCAATTAACTACATTTAGGTACACTTAAACAAACGAGTTTGCCTTTGCTATTTAAACAAGGCATGTGGCTGTTGTTATGTCATTTTTTATTGATATTTGTTTTATTTTATTTAATTTGTTTTTGACATAGAAAAAAATTAATATCATCACGAAAACATGCCTATATAATATTGACCCCCTTAAACCCTACTTTTATATAGTAAAATTGGGGTTTACAGGGGTATACATTATTTTTGTTATTTCTGCTCAAAAACATAGATTGTGGGTACTCGTTAGAACCGCCTCGATGAGGCGGTTCTAACGAGTACCCATAATCTATGTTTTGAGCAGAAATGTGAAAAATATCAGAATTTTTTATGTGGAAAAGTGCCATTTTTTGGTGGTAAAATTTACAATGTATTTGAATAGGCGTGTTTTCGTAATGTTTATTCTAAATTTCAGTGAAAATATAGGGTTAAGGGAAATTTTCAACACGTATTTAAAACAAAATCTCAGAAAAGTTGCAGTAAACGGTTATAGGTTAAGATGTACATGTACTGACTGGTTATTTAATAAAGTAAGAAATTTTGCAATCTACAGAGGCAGAAAATGAGCATGGGGAGATAACACACATATTTTTTATGCAAATGAGTTACTGAAAATGCAGACTTTTTCTTCCAAAAAGTTTGAATATATGAGTCATCCCATTTTTTATACACAGCTGATTTTTTTTATCATATATTTGTGTCAAAAAGCTGGCATACGAGTGTTTCAGACCCAAAAAGATAATGAAAATTGACAAAACTGTTCTGAATGACTATCTAGTGCCTGTGTTGGTCCTTACCATCAAAACAAAGTGCTCCTGGCATCAGAAATTTTATGGATAATTGAAGGTTTTATGTGTCTTCTATCTATAACATCTACCATAACCAGTTATTACAGATTATGAAAATTTGTGTAAACAGGGTGCTAAATATGGGCTAAATCATCATTACGAAAACACGCCTATTCAAATATACTGAAAATTTCACCACCAAAGAAAAAGGAAAATTTTCTGATAAAAAATTATTTCTGCTCAAAACATAGATTGTGGGTACTCGTTAGAACCGCCTCAGCGAGGCGGTTCTAACGAGTACCCATAATCTATGTTTTTGAGCAGAAATATGAAAAATAATGTATACCCCTGCAAACCCCAGTTTTACTACATCATGTATATAAACGTGGGGTTTACGGCGGTCAAAATTATATAGGCATGTTTTCGTGATGATTAGGCGTTTTCATTTCATTTTGCGTTAGCGACAATGCAAAATAAGAAAAAAAAATGTTTATATTTTGCATAGACGCTAACGGGAAATGTAGAAAGTTACACACATTTTGGTTATGTTAACGCAAAATATAGAAAATTTTACATTTCTACAGTTTGCCTTGTAACATTGTTTACTGGTATACGGAATCGCATACCACTCTATATATCTGATTCTTTTTAACCTTTACCATTCTCTGGGTTAATTTAGCAGACAACAAATTGACAATATTTTTCGTATCAGAAACTAGTCTTTGACATTTCATGCAAATTGTCTCCTAATATCAGAAAATAGTCTTTGACATTTCATGCAAATTGTCTCCTTAGGAGACTTAGGAGACAATTTGCACGAAATGTCAAAGTCTATTTTCTGGGAAAAGTAAGAAAAATATTGTCTGCTGAAAATTTTGCCCAGCATGCTAAGCGTTAACTTGGTATTGTTCGATCATACCTAATAGTAACCGTTTCACAGCAAAGTATATGTCATTAAAAATAATGAGACAGGTTAAGAATAAGAGCTTGCAAGGTGACATAACCAGTCCACCGATTTTGTGACAACAAACATCAAATAGGTAGAGACAAGCTAAACGGTTGAGTTTGAGATTAACCTGCGTTTTCGCGCAATCCAAGCATGGCACACGTTTACTGTACCACCAATGTTTCAGGCACGACTATTGTGATGAACCTGAGCATCTGGTGGCAAACTTTGCATGTGTATGCTAGTTAATGTTCCACAATATGCTCTATTTCAACTTGCATAATTTACTCAGTTGTACCTTTTTCTTGTGATGAAGAAGGTTGTTACAAAGTGCACTCCTGGGCCGTATGACAAAAGTTACAAACCAAGCATAAAAGATATTCGGGTGCGAGGGTCGATCATAAAATAATGTAAGGACAGTTGCATGAACTGTCACCGTCATTTAGCCATCTGTCCACAAAACAAATCATACTTATATTTGGATATTTTGTCGGTAATTGGCAGGGTGGTATCGGACATGTTTTAAAACCAGTCTTTTATCTGTTTCAGCAGTCATTTAAAAAAAAATAGGGGGGCGGGGGGGGGGGGGGGTCAAAATTATATAGGTATGTTTTCTCGTGATTAATAATTCTTTACCACTCTCTGGGCTCATTAATTCAGCAGACGGCATATTGATGACATTCTTTTTAAATTTTCCACGGAAAACCGGATTTGACCTTTCATGCAACTGGAGACAATTTACAGAGAACGTCAAACTGTCAAAAGTATCAAAACTGTTTGCTTGGAAGAAATAAGAAAAATCTTTCATTATCTCGCCTGCTGAAAATTTTGCCCAGAGTGCATCACGAAAACACACCTATATAATTTTGACCCCCTTAAACCCCATTTTTATATAGTAAAACTGGGATTTACAGGGGTATACATTATTTTTCTTATTTCTGCTTAAAAACAGATTGTGGGTACTCGTTAGAACCGCCTTGGCGAGGCGGTTCTAACGAGTACCCACAATCTATGTTTTGAGCAGCAATATGAAAAAATATCAGTTTTTTTATCTGAAAAATTTCAGTTTTTGGAGGTGAAATTTTCTGTATATTTAAATAGGCGTGTCTTCGTAATGGTTATGCGTTAAGTAGGCATGTTAACGTATTTGGGCTACGTGGAAGCGGTAGTCAATGCACCTAGGAAAGCAATCTTATCTCATGACTTGGCACAATTGCATTACTTCTTGATCGTCCCTAGGACCCCTTTGTAATAAATTGCTGCTCAACACACGAAACGGAACCTTACACCATATATATGAAGGATGAGGATCTACACAGTTTATTCAGGGCCTTCTCTGTTTGTCAATACAGTATTGATGCTGTAGAAGGGCGCAAGGCCCTGAGAACATTATGCAAATGTTCAACTGGTCTGACACTTCATAAGCCACATTTGCTTGTGTTGCACATCGAGCAGTGACGATTTTCTTTTGCTACTTTGTCCTTTTTTTTTTTTTTAAATTGTATTGAGTTTAAACACCGCGTCCAACCGTAACGCCGGATAACCGGTCGTAACGCCGGATTTTCGGCCAAATAACGCCGGATTTTCGGCCAATTAACGCCGGTTTACGGTATTTTTCGTAGGATTCGCCACCATTTTAAGAACGCGTTTGACGGTGGGTAGACAAAAACATTTATCTAAAATATTAGAATAGTTTCATCGAACATGAAAAGTAGCCTACCCGGATCTACATAAATTCTTCTAACTGCCAAATCTTCAATTGATACATATACTTTGCCGAAATTGTCAAACACTCAAAGAGAAAATGGTTGTGCAGGTTCGGTCATAGATACAAATCATTCTTACCGGAGGAGTTCGTACTTTTTAAATTTCCTGATAAAAATGCATTTGAAAATGACCTTGTATCATTAACTAGCCATTGCTAAGATTTTTTTTACCGACGAAACAAAGACTGAGGCACAATCGGCAAAAAAAATAAGGTAACGCCGGATAAAACGGTATCTTCTTGCTCTGCAGTTGGCCAGTATTCTCTCAGACAAACACACTTCTGATGGTAAAACTTTAGCTACACAGTCCAATACCAATTAATCAACACTATAAGTTGTCTTAGTTTTGGTATATGAAGTATCTGAATGTATTAATCATATACAAGATCAAGCACCTCCGTATACTTCAAAAAGTATTTAGATTTACGTACTTTCATCTATAGCTTTTATCCAGTATTCTCGCACACAAACACACTTGAGAGCATTAATTCAAAAAGCTGTAACAATTAGAGTGTGCAAAGAAGAGTTGAAAGTAATCGTTAGTATTGAATAACTTGTTCAAGTAGTTTTCAGACTCCCACTTGATTCCTTTAGAAAATGGGGTAATCATATCGTTTACCTAATTTGTTTTATTATCCCGCCCTGAATTTAATTCTTTTACATTTTCCCTTTCATTTTAAGAAGCCTCACTTAGATACATTTATCATTGTATGGAAAGGCATGAATAAGGCATGAGGTTTCGAAGCGCTATTACAAAGTTTTTGTGTCGGAACATGTGTTTGTTTATGGATGCTGGTGACAAATAATGTACAAAAGTAAGTTCTAGTAGATAAGGGAGGTAATATAAAATCTCAACAAAAAATTATTTGTCAAAATCTTTGCAGCATATTTTTGACTAAAGTACTACTTAATAGGACTTAAAAAGTATTTGCAGGAGGATGATTCATAGCATGGTAATGCAAATAAAACCTCGTTTTCGAAAGATGTATGGTGGACCCCCGTGGTCTTGTGGATAAGAGAGCTGACTCTTAATCCATTAGGTTTCTCACCGCTGTGGCTCGAGTCTCGCTCGGGTCACAAGTGGGAAAGCCAAGTTAAAAAGACGTAGTAAGGAGAGTAGATCAATTGCTAACGCTTAGCACTCAGGGTAAAATTTTCAGCAGATGGCATTGAAAAATAAATATGTTCTGCGCAAAGTAAGAATCGGTACAATTCCGGAATTGTCTTGCGCAAAGTAAAAAAAAAAAAAAAAAAAATGCGCAAATGGAAGACAAATCAGTGTCATCTGTCGTTTTCAACCATGTTTTCCAATCAGGGTGTTTGGACATCTTCGTAGCTTACTTTTCCGCTTAGTGCCATTAGAAGGTTATGGCCCAGTTTATGATTGTGGCTCTTCCGGTGCATCATCTTTGTGTGATTACCAATCAAAACATATGTACGCATTCAATATCATGCAGTCAGCATAACGTTAACACGCCTATGCAAAATATTATGTCTGCTCAAAACGTAATTACGGGTAACCTTTAGAACTGCCTCATTGTCAAAGCGTTTCTAAGATTATCCCAAATTTATAACAAACATAGATTGCGGGTACTCAAGGAGGCGGTTTATTACGAGTGCCCACAAACTATGTTTTAAAGGAGAAAATAAATAAAACAAGAGGCCCACAGGCCACGGCTCGCTCACCTGAGTGACATAGCTACTGCAGATATGCAGCTGTTATGCAACATTTTTCCAATCCTATTATCTCAAGTAATGAAAAGATCATCATTTGAGCAGTTCTTAGTAATGAAGAAGAATATATGGGCCTGACAGTCAATGGACCGTGATCATTTGAATGAACTATAATCACATTTCAACAGTAGGATCAATGTGAAATTTGGTGGAAATTCGCCAAGTGGTTTCCGAAGAATCATGATTTTATACATGTAAACAGCACAGTGGCAGGGAAATATAATAAACACAAACAAGATGACGGCCAGCTTAGATTTCCAATTTCAGAACGATTTTAGCTACTGTTGATCTACAAGTCACTTCGATACTTCCAATATAAAAGAATATGGCCCATACAAATGCATGGGGAAGCAAATTTCACTTTGGAGGTAAAAAACGTCAAACGTCAACATAGAACCATCATTTTAGCAATTTTGGTAGATCTCCTGTCTCCATAATTTGTGCAAAGATTAGGGCCCAGGACTTATTTGGTTCTGGAGAAGGAAGATTTTTAAAGGTTATTACCATATATGGGCATGGCAGCCATTTTGATCAATGGACAATGCCCATTTTAGCAATCTTTCATTCTCCTGCCCAAGGATTTGAGCAACACTGGCCCAGAGGCTTCACAGGAGAAGTCATTTGAAATTATCAACATTTTTTCCATATAAACTCATGGGGCCCATACAAATGCATACAGAAGCAAACTTGACCTCGCTGTAAAAAGGTCAAATGTCAATGTATGACCATTATTTTAGCAATTTTGGTAGACCGCCCGTCCCCAAAGATTTTTGCAAAGATTCAGCCACAAGGCATCCTCGGTTCAGCAGAAGAAGATTTTTAAAGGTTTTTACCATATATGGGCAAGGCGGCCACCTTGGTCAATGGACGGCAACCATTTTTGCAATCTTTCATTTTCCTATCCCAGGAAGGCTCCAAATGAAATTTGAGCAACATTGGCCCTGAGGCTCCAGTGGGGAAGTCATTTGAAATTCTCAACATTTTTTTCCCATACAAATGCATAAGGAAGCAAACTTGACCTTACCGTAAAAAGGTCAAATGTCAATGTACGACCATTATTTGAGCAACTTTGGTAGATCTCCTGTTCCCAATGATATATGCAAAGATTCAGCCACAAGGCATCCACGGTTTTGGAGAAGAAGATTTTAAATGTTTTTTCCCATACAAATGCATAGGGAAGCAAACTTGACATTGCCGTAAAAAGTCAAATGTCAATGTACGGCCATTATTTTAGCAATTTTGATAGACCCCCATCCCCGATGATTTATGCAAAGATTCAGCCCCAAGGCATTCTCGGTTCTGGAGAAGAAGATTTTTAAAGGTTTTTATTATATATGGGCATGGCGGCCATTTGATCAACGGGCCGTAACCATTTTAGCAATCTTTCGTTCCCCCAACCTAAGGAGGCTCCATATGAAATTTGAGCAAAATTGGCTCAGGGGCTTCAGAGGAGAAGTCGTTTGAAAATGTTAACGGACGGGCGCACGCACGGACGGACGGACGACGGACGAAAAATGATCATCTTGAGCAAAGCTCAGGTGAGCTAAACGTGTTTATCCCTGTAAACCCATTTTTTCTCTACATGACGTTGGATTTGCCGGGGTCTTCAATGAATGGACTTGTTAACGTAATGGAACGCCTTGGTTAAACAAAGAAAGAAGGAAAGAAGGAAAGAAAGTTAACAGAAAGGAAGAAGGAAGACAGAACGACATACCGCAAGTAGAAACTGGATTCTACCAGTACATAGTGTGGGGAAGTCTATTCAGTCTAAAATGCGTTAAATTTATTTATCTTTTATCGTCATGCATTCATGGAGATAAGATTCATATTATCCAACGCACAATGCTTAGTCATATTATCCAACGCATGATGCGAAACTTTAAACGTTAAATTGCAGTAGACGACATTTTTTTTTTTGTAATTTTCAGAGAAAATAAGACATTGTATTTTTTTTTCAAAGAACATTATTTCAAAGAAAAAACATAACATTTCATGTGAAACATCTATATAGCAGCTGAAACACATGAAATGACGTTCTTTTTTTTTTATCACTGAAAACTAACGATATCAAATTTAGAATGTTTTGCGCTTTAATGGTTAACGTTATTCTAAATTTTAAGTCTTTTGACGCTTAGCATGTTGAGTAAAATTTCAGCAGACGACATTTTGAAATTGCAGCAGATGACAGTTTGAAATTAACTTTCTTATCTTGCTAAAAATTGGGTTTGACATGCAAATTATCTCCTAGTCAACTGGCGGGAAATGTCAAAACCTATTTTGAAAAAAAAAAAAAAAAAAAAAAAAAAAAAAAAAAAAAAAAAAAAAAAAATAAATAAATAAATAAAAATAAAATTAAATAAACAAGAAAGACAAATTTGAATGAATTGTCGTTTTCTGGAAAACAAATAGAATGACTTACATGCCGTTGATAACTTTAATTACATAAATTAACAAAGTACTTTCGCCGGTGCGGCTTTTCAATGTGATATATATATAAATAAATAAATAAATAAATATATATATATATATATATATATATATATATATATATATATATATATATATATATATATATATATATTAAGAAAACATGTTTTGACAATGTCTCGATTGGAGACAATTTGTATGAAATGTCATAGCCTATTTTCTAGGGAATAAAAAAAAAAACATCATCAGTTTGTCGTCTGGTGAATTAGCCTAGCAAAAGAAACCTCCATATCGGCTCGTGAACTGATTAGACTCCACTTCAGTCCTGATGTAAACAAATTTAAAAAAAGAAAAAAAAAAAGAATGAAAAACATTTTAAAGTCTAAATATTTCTTGGGTGTAGAGATCAGGCGTGTCAAATAACATAGGCTTTATCTTAAGTTTGTGAGCGATTCGCCGGAGGTAACACAGTGATAAAATGCACAAAAATAACTAGATAGTGCAGTCGTTGGTACGCCGTCGCAAACTCACCGCCCCACTTTCATCAATAAGCAGACAGAAGTGAAAAATAATGTTGCTCTCGTACACTCTTAACACGCGGGGAAGGCGTTTTGCTTGTCGTCTTTCATTAATTTCGGCAAAATCTTCGAAAAATGAGTTTCACAACATCATTACGATTACAGTAGAAGGAACTATATAATGTATATTAAGGCGGAAGTCGGTGACGTGATATCTGTTTATTTGCACATACCTGTGTTTAAGGTAGGTACGTAATATTGAAGCGCATGTGTGAAATTGGAGCCATGAACCAAGTAACACAATAAAATAGATACAGAAAACTGCACGATTTGGTTATTTTTGTGCATTTTATCTCTGTGTTAAATCCGGCGAATCGCTCACAAACTTAAGATAAAACCTATGTTATTTGTCACGCCTGACCTCTACACCCGAGAAATACTTAGACTTTTATATTGTTATTTCGCTTACATGAGGACCAGGAAAAAGTATCCAGTTCACGAGCCGGATCAACCAGACATGGAGGTTTCTATTGCTAGGCTAATTCAGCAGACGACACATTGATGACGTTTTTGTTTATTATTATTTTATTTTTCCCCAGAAAACAGGCTGAGACATTTCATGCTAATTGTCTCTAATCGAGACAATGTCAGTTTTCTCCAATCGAGATTATGTCAAAACCTGTTTTCTGAAAACAACAAGAAAGAATAATATTTCAGTGTCATCTGCTGAAAACTTTACCCAGATGTTAAGCGTTAGCAATTGATCTACTCTCCTTACTACGTCTTTCGAAAACTAGGTTTATGTACATATGTGTGTTACCATGCTATGGACCATCCTCCTGCAAATATTTGTAAAGTCATATTTAGTAGTCCTTTGATCAAAAATATGTTGCAAAGTATTTGACAAATAAATTTTGTTGAGATTTTAGATTGCCTCTCTTGTCTAGTAGAACTTACTTTTGTACATCATTTGTCACCATCGAAGCCTGTCATCCATAAACAAACACACGCTCTGCGTACACATCGCCCACACAACAACTGTGCAATAGCACTTCGAAACTGTTATCTGAACAAGAACGGACGCAGGAAGACTCCCATTTTCTAATCTGTAATGTGTTCTTTGTTTCCAAGGGCAATCTTTTTGACGTTTGTATCAGGTAGTCATGTTATGACGTGTTATTTACAGGGACTCCAAATCAGAACTAATGAAGTGCTTTACTAACCAGATTTAGACGATAAAAGACAATTCAGAAGAACCGTTATAGCTACAACTGCATCCTGCCACAATAGAGA
Source organism: Anodontia alba (assembly GCA_964016985.1). Lineage (NCBI taxonomy): Eukaryota > Metazoa > Mollusca > Bivalvia > Lucinida > Lucinidae > Anodontia > Anodontia alba. The sequence continues at coordinate 98,482,067 of OZ024824.1, read as the reverse complement.
CTTAAATATACAAATGCTATGTTCAGTCGAATCGGGCGTTTTAACACATAACCCACGCCTCCGAGTACTTGCGTCCCACAAAACAGATTACAACTAAAACTATCACCGTTTTTAAATACATTATTCCTGGTATGTACTTATGCCTCTCCATACAATGACAACCATATCTAAGGATTCTTAAAATGAAAGGGAAAATGTAATAGAACCAAATTGAGGGCAGGATAACAAAACATGAGGTAAACGATATGATCACTCCATTTTCTAAAGGAATCCAGAGGGCGTCTGCAAACTAGTTGAACAAGTAATACAATTTTAATGATTATGTTTAACTCTATTTTGCACACTCTAATTGTTACAGCTTTCTGAATAGTGTTTGTCTGCGAGCATACTGAATAAAAGCTGTGGTTGAAAGTACGTAGATCTAAATTCATTTTGATGTATACGGAGGTGCTTGATCTTTTATGGGATTGATACATTCAGATACTTCATATACTAAAACTAAGACAATTTATAGTGTCGATTAATTGGTATTGGACTGTGAAGGTAAAGTTTTACCTTTACAAGTGTGTTCGTCTGCGAGTATACTGGCCAGTTGTAGATCAAGAAGACACCGTTTTTTATCCGGCGTTACCTTAAATTTCGTGGATTTTGCCTCGGTCTTTGTTTCGTCGGTAAAAAAAATCTTAGCAACAGCCAGTTTATGATACAAGGTCATTTTCAAATGCATTTTCATCCATTAGCAGTTCAAAAATTTTGAGAAAATGAAAAAAGTACGAACTCCTCTGGTAAGAATGCTTTTTTATCGTATGGCCGAGCCTGCACAACCATTTTCTCTTTGAGTGTTTGACAATTTCGGCAAAGTATATGTATCAATTGAAGATTTAGCAGTTAGAATAATATATGTAGATCCGGATAGGCTACTTTTCATGTTCGATGAAACTATCCTAATATTTTAGATAAATGTTTTTGTCTACCCACCGTCAAACGCGGTTCTTAAAATGGCGGCGAATCCTACGAAAAATACCGTAATCCGGCATTACGACCGGTTGTCCGGCGTTACGGTTGGACGCGGTGTTAAATAGCCTTTCTCAGTTTGTACAAGTACTTGCTGTTTCCATCATAAATTGACAAAATAATTGTCAAAATGAACGCAATGAAATGCAGTTTATTTGTATTTGTGCTGTATGGTATAATGCTGGATAGTGCATTTGGCGAAGATAGAAATATCAAACTGGGCGATTTTAAAGCCAAGGTATGGGCAAAATTAATTACATTGTATTGGTTTAAACATATTTTATTACATAATACAAGTACAAGAAAGTAACAAATTTGACATACAAACGATATAGGATTAGAACGAAAGCATATAAATACTTATAGAGTTCTTCTCCTCTACGGTGTATATTTCGTTGTTGACTTGAAGGCAGATTGTTTCACAGATCAAGGCAAAATGTTGTGGTTTATTTCATGTGAGAAGGTAAAATAAATTAGTTGACAAAACACACACAAAAATATAAAATAAAAAAAGAAATAAGAATAAAGAAAAAGTAAAAAAAAATGAAAATAAATGGATAAATAATAAATAAATAATTCAATAAGTGTTTGTATTAAGAAAACAGTAATAAGAATCAAACAGTGTATAACAAGGTATATGAAAATGGCATTCTTGGAGAGGAACAACTGAGCTTGCATCCACAGGCAGACAATGCAGATATTGTTCAGGACAAGTTGTACCTGCAACATGCATTTACCACAGATTTAAAACCGTTTAGTGTCCAATATAAATTTATGAACTTTCTCAAAAATGGCTTTGTTTATGTCAACAGAGAGGTTTGAGCTGCCGTATAGCAGCAGATTTAAAGTAGGTGTCTGAACTGTAGAAACAGCGTTCATTAAAGCTGTGCGTTGAGTTTGGTAATGTGAGCAATGGAAAAAATAATGCTGCGAATCCTCGATACTACCACAACTACACAGTGGAGTTTCAGAGACATTTTTCAGGAACAGATCCAGATTCAAAGCACTGCAGTGAGTGCGCAAACGAGTGTGTAGGATCTGGAGACGGCGACTGCCAGTATAATAGTATTTCGGTGTTTGTTCCTTGTCTTTAGTTAAGTTATATTTAAAAGAGTTAACAGAATTACTTTGCTGGAGTTCTAATGGCAGATTATTCCATTCTTTGATGGCCGTTGGCAGAAATGATTGTTGATACTGAGTGGTTCTAGCATTGATTCCTCGTAGATTATTTGAATGCCTTAAATTATAATTAGAAACATTACTAATAGATTCAGGTACCAAAGAGGATAGATACTGTGGAGTTAAACTGTACCTCATTTTATAGAAAAGAGTTAACCTGTGATTTTTGCGTCTCTGTTCGAGAGTTTCCCATCGAATTTCAGAATAGAGTGTGTTTAACGAAACTAACTTTGTTGCTCCCGTAACTATTCTGGCAGCTTCATTTTGTATTTTGTCCAGTTCTCGTTTTTCGTACTGGGTACAGTTATCCCATATGACATCGCCATACTCAAGCAACGGTCTTATAAATACAATATAAATGGTTTCAAGAGATTTTCGATCGAGTTGAAATTTAAGTTTTCTCATGATATTTATTCTTGTCCACGCTTTTTCAGATATGTAGTTTATATGTTTGTGCCATGAGCAGTCTTGTGAGAATACTATTCCTAAGTGTTTATGAGAGTCCACTTCAGTTATTTGTACATTTTGCATAAATATTGGGGGGTGAAGGTTTCTATTTAATTTACGCGAAATTAACATAGATTCAGTTTTTGGAGGGTTAAAAGTGACTAGCCACTTAGCAGCCTATTGTGTTATTCTTCCTAAGTCAGCGTTAATACAAGCAGCTGCAGTGACAGGGTCATCGACGACAATATAAACACTTGTATCATCTGCAAAAAGTCGAATATTGGAACCTATATCAAGAACAATATCATTGATATACACAAGAAATAACAGGGGACCTAAGATCGAACCTTGAGGGACTCCAGCATGTATAAAAATCCAATCTGAGACAGCACCAGGCAGAACAACTCTTTGCTTTCGATTAGTTAAATAACTCTTAAACCATTCTAGGACTTGTCCTGTGACACCAGCTGCTTCAAGTTTCAAAAGTAGTCCTGCATGCCAAACCCTGTCAATTACATTGTATTGAGTTCATGTTCATGTACTTCCGTAGTCAACAGCTTAATATTTCACCAATTTCATGATATCTGAAGACTTAATAAAATCAGGGCGCAGTTGTTTAAAACTAACGATGTCATTAGTTAATGTATCGTTAAAACTTTGATCATTAAATATGGCATATACGCTAATATTTTTGCTGAAAAAAATGTGAGTAGTTTTTGCAAAAGCTACTAACATATTTCAATAAAAATACCTGTGAATTAGATATTCTTCTTACTAGAACAGTTAACATTTTGACCACCAACGAACTCGTTAAGCTGACGATGCTTTGAACAACTGGGCCCAGAATTTCTTAGGGTGTTATTTTCGTCTTTTAAGTTTCAGTTAATCCTATATATTAATTGAATGTTACATATGTACCAGAATGAAACCCGCTAATCGCTTATGCGACAGTAATTTGAAATCCCGATCCCTACGAGGCCGCGGTTAGCGGGACATAGCGTGGCATAAGTGTCGCGATTTAAGGTCACTACTGACACCTGACCCTTATTTTTTTCCCAACAATATTTTTTTTTCATATTTTATTATTCAGTTTTGTGTTTTATTTTGACTATTTTAAGTCAATAAAATAGCCATGTTACCATCTGGTTTACCAGTTATGGCTCTTTAAAGAACCCTACTATGTTCACTACTATGGCCATTTTGGTAAAATTTTACTAACATGCAAAAATTCGTTATTAGTTCATTAATATAGGGTAAAATCTTTTTTTTACTGTAAGTGATTTACCTCAAAGGAATAACCAGAGCAAAACACACAAAGGTTTCACCGAATACAAGTGTATATTTTTTTATTTCTCATTTTCAAACAAGAAAATTCAGACAAAATCACATCAATTTTAACAAGCATGTACTGACGATACTAATATGTAACATACTTCCTAACAATAGATTTCCTTTAAACTTTTGCAACAGATCAAACTATGTATAAGTTGTATTCTGACGGAGTATGAAGGTGAGCCACCATGTCGTTTGAATGGTATTAACTTTTATTTACCCCTACCCTCTAAATCATAAAAAAAGCAATTATAGAGAAAATGATAACTATTATGGATATAAATTTCATAACGATTCTCTTAATCTGCATATTCTGTGACCAGTCGTTGCTTTAACAATATTAAGCATATTGGCTACTCCTGTACACAGTAAGAAACATGTGACCTGAAAAATTTCTGATAATACAATAGGCAGTTACCCCACCCACCTCATCATACTCATTAATTTCTTAAGATAGTTATGAAAATATTATATAAATTTTTACAAAATTTGACATACAACATCTATACGCAGTATGAATCAAAAGATTTCTTGTTGACCAAATTAATTTTAAACTTCTGTTGTCATGGCAACCAAAAAAAAATTAAACACAATGGAAAATTACCATAAAAAAGGACTTTATGGTCATACTAATCAATACGTTTCAATAAAATAACCAAAAAGTTTCCATGAGTAGTTCTTATTACAATGTAAGAATTTTGTGCAAAAGACCTGTCCATTTGATTGTTGTCATGGAAACCAAAAGACTAATAATTTGGAAATAAAGGATCAGGATCATCAAATGTTTTTAGCGACGACTTTTCTGTACCTCCAGAAGCTTTTTTTTCCTGCGGTTAACACTCGCATTGGAACATAAATACATCATAGCTAGAATCTTGACTACTCCTGTACACAATTAGGCACACGTGACCTGATTTTTTTTTTTTTTTTTTTTTTTTTTTTTGAAAATACAATAGGCGGTTAGTCAAAACGCTACATCATACACAGAGTTAATTTCTAAAGATAACCATAAAATACGAAACAAAATTTTACAAAATCTCATGTACAATATCCATACGCAGTAAGAAATGAAAAGTTACTTTTTGACCAAATTAATTTCAGACTTCTGTTGCCATGGCAAAATGAATATGCCTTAAATATAATGGCTTATTACCATAATAAAGGTCTAGTTCTTGATAAAATATAAAAATTGTGTAAAAAAGACCCGTCCACTTCATTGTCATCATTGAAACCAAAAGAGTAATAAAACTTTGGGAAAATAAAGGAACAGGGTCAATAAGCATTTTTGCCTCAACTTTACTGTAAATTCATGTCAGCCCTCCCAGAGGGGTACCTGTTCCCTTGTTTCCCTGAGAATTTCCCCGGCATTTTCCTTGTTCCCCCTAATCAAAATCCCGATTATCTATGTTCTTTGTTCCGAAAATTGTCTTTGTTCCCCTGTTTCCTTCAGTTTTAGACTTTTGTTCCCCTGAAATAAAGGGCCTTATTCCCCTGTTCCCCAAAGCCCCTTGGAGAGCCTCATAAGTGTTTACTTTAATTATCCCGCTGAGGCCCTCCTCAGAAAACTGCTTACCTACGTCATTACATGTAACTGTGACGTAATTGGTGAAGTGTTACAAAAGATAACAAAAGCTGAATTTCAACGAGTTCTAATGAAGATTTTCAACCTTTCGATTTGTCTATTTCTTGCAAAGTGACAAACAAAG
>OZ024824.1:98208301-98476189 GCA_964016985.1 Anodontia alba | reverse complement strand
TATAAAATTATCAAAATAAATAAAAAAAAAAAAATCAAGAGAAGCACGTTCAAATATCACTAAAACAATCCTTGGTTTTCTGTGTTCACAGTCTCGGTTCGTCGTGTGACACTTCCCGCGAAAAAAAAAAACGTAAATAAATTTTGTGTGTTTGTTTACACCGAATGTTCGGAGCAGAGCGTCCGTTGTTAGAATCAATTCAACGTTAGAATATTTTTTTCTTTCCCTTTATTTGTTCAGATGAAAAATATTTATCAGTTTTGTTTTCATTAGTATATGCATAGTTGACGGGTCATACTACGCGGAAACAGATTTAGCTATAATTAAAACTAGAAATTATATACTCCGGTCTAGAAAAAATGCTCCTCTGTTTTAATCGAAAACCACCCTTATTATCTCCCTTGTCATTCAAGAGTTGCGGTTATTAGTACCAGTAGTGACCTTAAACTGAGTCCAGGCAGTGACGTAGATGTACCGGGCTTTTAATTTCGCGCCAAAATGCTTAAATTAGAGCCACATCAACCCCAATACAGTTTTCTTATGATATAGTTCATAGTGTTAACGATAATTTGCCTTTAAATTAAGCTGTATCAAGTACACCAGGGCCCAGTTGTTCAAAGCGTCGTTAGCTTAACGAGCTCGTTAAGGGTCATTTTGTTAACTGTTTTAGCGGATTCAGTATACAATATTCTGATATTTTTTGCTAAAAAAATGTGAGTAGCTTTTGCATTGCAAAAGCTATTCACATTTTTTCAGCAAAAAAATTCAGCATATTTGCGTATCACTCGATGTAAATTTTAACGAATCGTTAACTAACGACGTCGTTAGCTTTGAGCAACTGGGCCCAGACTTTTCACTATGAATAAGATATAACTTGATGTTTGAAACAGAGATCAGACTGCTCCAGGAAAGAAACTGCACCGTGGTGCAAGCATTTTTAGTAGGGATTTTACCATAAATTTGTCCCCGCAGTGTAGGGCGTTTAGCAAGGCTTTGCAAACTCAAAATTAATCCATTTATGCCTAGTGTCCCATAAAAGGGATATTTGCAAACAGTGTAGACCCAGATCAGACGCCACTAACCGCGGCATCTGATAAGGTCTGTACTGTTTGCATTAAATACAGGGATTTCTATAAAACATAATAATAATTAAAATTAACCAGACGCCCCTTATATTGGAAATAGATCGTTCTGAGTAGTTTTCGTAGAAGAGCTCATTCGGCATAAATGGGCTAAAAGCTCCGTTATCCCCCGGTTCCGTAGGGGCAGGGACTAAAAATGACTGGAGTATAATCATCTTTAATTGATTGAATCAGTCACTAAAATCGTGTATATTTCGTTCATTATGTTGTGAATGTTTTGGTGCCATTCTTGTGAGAGTCAATCATTTCTTCAGGTGATGGATGCACATTACGAAAACACGCCCATTCAATTATATGGAAAATTTCACTATCAAAAACTGAAAGTTTTCAGATAAAATTCTGGTATTTTTCTTATTTCTGCTCAAAACATAGATTGACGGTACTCGTTAGAACCGCCTCGACAAGGCGGTTCTAACGAGTACCCACAATCTATGTTTTTTTTAGCAGAAATATACCCCAGTAAACCCCAGTTATCCTACATGTATAAAAGTGGGGTTTAAGGGGGTCAAAATTATGTTTTTGTGATGACCTGGAATTTTAGTTGTGGCTGGTACATATGTACATGTATGTTTTATTGCGTCCACCTATCATGTGGACCGGCAACGAAGATCCTGATCAGACTACGCTAAATCGCAGTCAGATTGCACAATCTATTTTTAGCATTCATTGTTCGTATATACTCTATGCATTAGAGATCATCTAATATTTGTTTCGTTGTTTGTCAGATCGCTTCTTCGGAGGAATGGATTAATCTTTATAGGATTGAGGTTGGCCAGCCAACAGAAAGAATCCGACTAAAGATCAAAGTGAAATGGTCAATGATTGGAGCCGACAACAACACGGTCTTAAGAAACACTGTCACTTGGTAAGTCACAGCTGCGTTAACATGATCGGGCGGCTTAGGCATGCAAGCTTACGTCCGCCCATTCGTTCATGTACTTACGTCCACCCTAGCGTCAACTTTATAGTTAGTTTCACTTCACTGATTGTTTTACCTTACTCTGCAAGCAAGTATGATAACTATCATTCTTTTGGTGCTTGTCTTCTCATTTTCATCACGAAAACATGCCTATATAATATTGACCCCACTTAACCCCACTTTTATATAGTAAAACTTGGGTTTATAGGGTTATATATCATTGTTCTTATTTCTGCACAAAAACATAGATTGTGGGAACTCGTTAGAACCGACACATCGAGGCGGTTCTAACGAGTACCCACAATCTATGTTTTGAGGGTCATTTTGTTAACTGTTTTAGCGGATTCAATATACAATATTATGATATTTTTTGCAGAAAAAGCTACACACATTTTTTCAGCAAAAAAATTCAGCATATTTGCGTATCACTCGATGTAAATTTTAACGAATCGTTAACTAACGACAGCGTTAGCTTTGAACAACTGGGCCCAGAATGGTAGTCTGATTGGTGTCTGCATAATGAAATTCCCATCATCACGAAAACATACCTACTACAATGTAGTATAATGTTTGACCCCCTTAAACCCCACTTTTATATAGTAAAACTGGGGTTTACAGGGGTATACATTATTTTTCTTATTTCCACTCCAAAACGTAGATTGTAGGTATTCGTTACAACAGCCTCTGCGAGGTCGTTCTAACGAGTACCCACAATCTATGTTTTGAGGAGAAGTATGAAAACTATCAGAAGTTTTTATCTGAAAATATTCATATTTTCAATATATTTGAACAAGCGTGTTTTCGATATGAACAAATTCATGTGATCAGGTTTCGAACTCGCTGGATAAATGACAGACAACGAAGACTTTGATCAGACCGCGCGACTTGCAGTGTCTGCTCCGGGGATACGCTGTTTACTCTGGCTTGGTATCTCTGCATGATTTGTGTAAATACGGTGTTTCCTTGGCACATTAAACTATTATTTTTGGGGTTCGAAATGCATGTACCTGTTGATGACGTTTTGTTCTTATCTTTACGGAAAATGGGGTTTGATGTTTCATCCGAATTGCGACTTTCTCGTTAAAGGCGTCCTGAAACCGACAAATGTGTTTTAGTGGATGTGATGTCAAAACCAGACGAGACTGAAGCCTGGGGCCAAGGTGGCGTAGTTCTTAAACAAGGTGAGAATATTTCTCAACTTTTGTTTTTTTTATTTATTTTTTTATCTATTTATTTATTTATTTTTGTAAATATTACAGTTGATAAGGAAGTGTCAAACTGCATATGACTGACTGATGATCTGTTAAACATAATCTTTTTCATCAACGTATCCGCGATGATGGTCCGTTAACCTACTCTTCTGCTTTAACTCTTTGTACAGGTTCATTTCCTATATAAGGGGTGTCTGGTTGGTTTTTATTTTTACTATGTTTTATAGCAATTCCTGTAATCAATGCAAACAGTGAAGATCCTGATCAGACGCCGCGTTCTGTGGCGTCTGATCTGGGTCTGCACTGTTTGCAAACGTCCCTTTTATGGACACTAGGCATAAATGAATTAAACGTTTTTTTAATCAATTTGTCCGCGATCAGAAGACCTACTCGACTCGTACATTTCAAGCTTTATCATTCTGTAGGCTACTTCATCAGATGAAAACTGGTGATATATTTCTTATTTTTTTTTTCACAAAATGTGGGATTTAGCAATTCATTCAAATTGTTTTGAATCACCTCACTACCGTAAAAATAGAAAAAAAATCTACCTTTATATACATGTATTTAACCTCTGAACCACTCTTTTCATGAGGTGGTTTATTCCATTAATTATTTCTGATGTTCTATACACAGTCATAGCAAGAGAGTGTTCATTTATTTTGAATTTAGGCAAACCGCACAATTTACCACTTTATACAGCGGAGAAAAAATGGGATTGAGGTGGGAGCCATCATTTAGTTTGAAGACCGACCAATACATCGTTGTGAGAGCATTTGCAATTAGGAGGAACAGTAAAAAGAGATCATCATCAGTATTGAGTGTATGCTATTATAGGACATACGGCCTACAGGCTTTACCCTCATTACGAAAACACGCCTATTCAAATATACTGAAAAATTCACCACCAAAAAATGAATATTTTCAAATAAAAAAAAACTCTGATATTTTTCATATTTCTGCTCAAAACATAGATTGTGGGTACACGTTAGAATCGCCTCGCTGAGGCGGTTCTAACAAGTACCCACAATCTATGTTATTGAGCAGAAATAAGAAAAATAATTTGTACCCCTGTAAACCCCAGTTTTACTATATAAACGTGGGGCTTAAGGGGGTCAAAATTATATAGCCATGTTTTCGTGATGTAAATATTCAGACACCTTGGCTCCGGTCTGTCCGCCTGAATGCTTATGTCAAACAAGGCATTTGGCAGTAAGTGTGTACCCGTCAAAGGTACCTGATTCCAAGATACACTGTTCCCTTACGCATCACAAAAGATTCTAGACTATACACATTATTAAAATTGTTACCTTTAATATCGAACTATTTTTCACAAAAAGGGAAACGAATCCACCTTAACATAATTTAAATACAGCAGATATCAAGAGACGTATATCTTCGCAATCTGTAAATTATCGCCATTTTTTAAATGCTAGTCCCCAGCCGAACACGATGCTACATCTAATGTTAACCATTGTCCTGCCAAACCCGGATATGCCCTGCCTTTGCAAACAGTGTAGATCCAGATCAGTTGGCTTCTGACCAACTGATCTGGATCTGCACTAGTTGCCATTAAGTATGTGAATTTGTATCAACAACCTGGATCAAGGAATCTGATTGGCTGGAAATTCGAAGTGGGTGTGGCATCTTAATTTATTCAGCATGACAGGTTAACGTTCAATATGTTCCCTTATATTACACTGGAGACAAATGAAAACCACTGTACATGTATAATGTTTAGAACAAATAAGGATTAATAAAAACATAAACGTATTTACTTAAAGTATTGGGATTGGCAAGCCTGAGCATACAGCGTAGACCTTTATCAATCGCCGCTGAGCACCGAGTTTGATCAGGGTCTACCCTGTTTGCCCACATTCAGCTTTCTTATCAAATATTTGCTTGCTCTTATTTAGTTATTACCTTTTCAGTTAACTCCACTTTCAAGCGACAAATCCGTTTCGTGTCAGCCAACGCGAGTAGCTATTTCTGGTGGGTAGTTTGTTTTAATATTGAGGACATGGTGGACGGCCATTGTCCCGATCTTCTTGTCATGCTGATGGTTCCCGCTTCTCGACTGATATATAACAGAGAGCCTGATATGACCGGTCTCCCACTGGAGGACATTGTAGCCGATCTCCATGCCATTGACGATACTATAAGCTTCACAAACCAACGTCTTAGATATACTTGGCTAGGGACAGGTTAGTATATTTCATCCATCAGGCAGCACATTTTTCAAACTTGCATGCGCCTTTCCAGAAACTTTGCCATTTCATGATGAACTGCATTCCTTTCGGTAAACTTATTATAATCAAAGGACTGACAACACTGGTGGGTTGATTGTGTCTGAGTCGGAAAATTGTCCTAAACGGTGAATTAAGACTGTTTCATTCAACCCTTAACTTCCTGCAATTTAAAAGCAAACAATGCATGCAGAACCTGATCAGTCGCCGCGTTCTGTAGAGTCTGATCTGGGTCTTCACTGTTTGCCAATGTCCCAATCCAGGTTTTACAGATAACCATCTTTACACTGCACCCTGACGTCACAGCAACAAGAATAACCGGCTATAAATAACCGTTACCTGGGTTTCGTCTAATGTGCGGTGCGGTTTGATTACATTGATAACCACGTGGTCATCTATACCTTAAGGATTTTTTCCGTTTGGCTCAGTTGTAAACAATCGATGCAAAAAGCGGCGAGAAAGAAATCCCCCAAAGGAAGTAAAGAATAAGAGCCCACATGTCTTATACAAATCCACAGAAATGTAAAGTAGGTGGTTGTAATTGACAGAATAGAACTATTGACAGGACATGAATGTCCTTCAGTGTGGTACACAGTATATTGTTTAGGAGAAAGAATGTTTTACATTGCTACAAGGGTTAAAGCATTATCTGGCCAGTTTACAGAAGTAAAGAAAATGATAATGTTAATCTTTTGCGTTCTGAAATGGCCTGTTGACCTGTAGATGCATATGGACATCAGTTTTTGATTACTGTCATAAAGCTCGAGATGAGAAAAGATATCTGATGAAAGTCTATTGGGCACTCTATGGATAGCCTAAGAATAAAATCTTCTGAAAAAAAAAAGAAAGAAAAAAGAAAGAAAAAGAATTCTTATACTTTGATGACTGCGCATAGGGTCCAGTATAACCCTCGTTGCTACAATGCTCTGTGTAGCATCACGAAAACAGACCCATATAATTTTGACCCCCTTAAACCCCACTTTTACGTAGTAAAACTGGGGTTAACAGAGGTATACATTATTTTCTTATTTCTGCTCAAAAACATAGATTTTGGGTATTCGTTAGAACCGCCGCGGCGAGGCGGTTCTAACGAATACCCACAACCTATGTTTTGAGCAGAAAAATGAAAAATAGCGGATTTTTTTTATCTGAAACCTTTCAGTTTTGGTGGTAAAATTTTCAATGTATTTGAATAGGCGTGTTTTCTTAATGCGAAATAGAGTTTATTCCACTTCAGAGGAGCGGCAACTCGGTCAAAGTTCTTTTGCATCCATCCTACAAAGGAGTCATTACATATACGTGAACACAGAATCTTCAGAAATTGTCTGAATTAATGTTTTCTCTCCTGGAAGGAAAAATGTGGGGTTAAATAACGTTTTGTCACCTTTTTCATTGCAGAATGTGATTTGAATAACAACAAGGTGAAGGTTTACGACTGTTCCCAGAATACCGGCGGCAGCACGTGCCATAGATCTGCAAGTGAACTGCTTTATGTTGTTGCAGTTTTGAGTATTAGTATCGCGTATCTTACCAACAACTGACTGAAAAACTGGCAGTATTTACTCTTAGTATTGGGACAGACCGCAGCAAACACTGTTGACCAGATCAGACGCCGCGTTTGGGGCGTCTGATCTGGTCTACAGTGTTTGCTTCTGTCAGAGTCTTCACTGTTTACCATTCATCCAGTGATTTTATAAACACTAACATTTTATAATATTTTAGGGCAATTATCGTAATGAGTTAAAGTGTCAAAATATATAGAGTAAAAGCAAAACAGAACAGAACGTTATTACTCTCAGGTTGCTAAATACAAAATATGAGTCTCAAAATACTGATCAATACAAAATACATCCACCAAATACGACATGCATGCATAGTTTTATGGAAAAACGATATGTCTTCTTATGTATTGTAGCCGCAATGTCAGCAGAGGTACCTCGGACAGGCTAGTCAAGTGAAGACAATAATCAGTCTGTGTGTCTGCGCTGATCAAAGTCTTTGTTAGGCGCTCTGTGGATAGCCAAGGAATCAAAGTTTCTTCAAGAGGACAGCGTAGACTGATTAGACCGCGCGGAAGTACCTTTGTGAACCTCATTTCTATAATACCCTGGTTTACGAGTATGTTGGATTCCGTTCTCCGAGTATGTGGGGTTCCGTTCTCCGTTCTTTGTACGTCATATGTTGTATTTAGCAACCTAAGGATAATAATCGTTCTGTTCTATTTTTTTTTTTTTTTTCACTCTAAATACTTCGATAAGAGGAATGAATGCACTCCCAGGAAAGGCAACTAAGTCAAAATAGATTTGTATGCCTTCCAAAAAGGAATCTACCTTAAAAGAAAAGAATTTACTCCCCTTAGACCAAATTTCAGAACGCCCCGTTTCAGAATGGTCTTTGCGTGTAGAACTGGTCATACATGTAGTAGGAGGTCACAAAGTTGTCTCTCTTGGCGAAAATCTACTAAGTGTATATAATTTTCTTAAACAGAGTATGCATGTTGTTTTCAGATAAGTTTAGCAACCTTTAAAAGGAAAATGGGATGTTGGTGAAGACTGCACACTAAAATTGCACAGTTTGAAAAAAACAAAAAAAAAAAAAAAAACAACAACTACACATCACGAAAACATGCCTATATAATTTTGACCATCTTTAATCCCACTTTTATATAGCAAAACTGGGGTTTACAAGCTATACATTATTTGACTTAATTCTGCTCAAAAACAGAGATTGTGAGTAAGCGTTAGAACGGCCTTGCCGAGGCGGTTCTAACGTGTACCCACAATCTATGCTTTGAGCAGAAATATGAATATCAGATTTTTTTTATCTGAAGGTTTTCATTTTTTGGTGGAAAATTTTCAGTATATTTGAATAGGCGTGTTTTCGTAATGACCTGATGCAAATTTGATTAAAATCGAATGACAATTAAGTAAGTTATCAAGGTTTGGAAGCATTATCTTCCGCTAGGTGGCATTTTTGAAATACTGACCTATCTGATTTGGGCATCCTGGGTACATAACCGGACTACTTTTCAAGATGGCAAACGCTACCACGATGCTCGAAATTAGATGTATGTTTATTCAAAACAAAGCTAAATGGCACGAAGAATATGACATGCGCAGACAATAGGTTTGGAAGATGTCAAAAACTGTTTTTATGGGCGCTGTCACTATTAATATTTTATGAGGTTTTATGATATCATAAAGCCTTAATTAAATAAATATGAAAAAACCCAAATAACCATCACGAAAACACGCCTATATAATTTTGACCCCCTGAAACCCCACTTTTATATAGAAAAACTGGGGTTTACAGGGGTATACATTATTTTTCTTATTTCTGCTCAAAACATAGATTGTGGGTACTCGTTAGAACCGCCTCGACGAGGCAGTTCTAACGAGTACCCACAATCTATGTTTTGAGCAGAAATATGAAATATATCAGTTTTTTTTGAAATTTTTCAGGTTTTTGGAGGTGAAATTTTCTATATATTTGAATAGGCGTGTTTTCGTAATGATTACGAAAACATTCAAATATGTAGAAAATTTCACCTCCAAAAAAAGTTTCTATCTGAAAATTTTCAGTTTTATACATAACAGGAAAAGAATATAACATTTAAAATGTAAATAGGTTTATATTTGTTTAAAACGTTAAAATTCGCGTTTCTGATAGCTTTTCTCTATATTGTAAGCCATTTGCATACCAGTCTCCTTTTCGAATCTCGGGAAGCATGAAGACATCAAAATATTTTAACGAAATTTATATAATTATACAAGTAATAAGATTATCTTTCTTAATATAACAGGAAAAATATGACAATTGTAAAGAAAATATCTTTTATGAAATATTATTTTACGTTTCCTATGGTTTCCATTGTAATTATTGGACAGGTAAGTGCGTTCACACCATTCTAAGAAGATCGATAATCTTCGGCCATCTCCGGCGCTATGATGTAGACAGTTGGGTATGATTAGATGCAGTACATGAACAGACAGCAGCAGCAGCCTGATAAGACCGCATTGACATACTGCAAGGATACGCAGGCTGATCTGGGCCTTCGTTGTCCGCACATATAAAAAGAACAATTTTCACACGACATGGTTCTAAGTTAGTCATTAAAACAGAAGATGTTCATAAGTATTGTTTTGAAATCACTCTCCTGACTTGGGTATTTCATGTATGCAAGAAAACGCTCTGTACTGTTTGTTTCCTACATACCCCGCACCAACAGAAGTATAATATATGTATGGTTAAAATTTTAGATTAGTATCTTTTCGGAAGATGGCAGATTCGCTCAGCTATCAAATGTTTTATAACTATTCGGGTCTTAGAGATTTTAATTCGCATGTTTATATGTATGCCATCTGGCGAGCGCCCGTGTGTAAGTGACTGCTGAAATGTAAACATTACAATGAACATAATTTCATCCCCGCGAGTATTTTTCGAGACAAATGTCCTCTGGTAAAATGCCATAGTTCTGGTTTGTCTGTGTCGATGCACCGACTGATCCGGGTATTCGCTGTTCACATATGCAGCAGACATCTTTTTCGCAGTATGTGTCTCACTGGGAGTTGAGGAGAATGGATACACTGGGTAGATTTTCCGCCACGTTTGACAAATGAGACAAATTTTATGTCTCCCTGTTTGCCTTCTAACACACCAACGTGTGTTCCCTAAATTTCCACGACCCTTACTTTTCACCGTTATTTCTCTTCAAGAAATCCATTTTACAACCTATGAGTATGAATGCGTTAAGAATTTCAGGATGAGTAGCAAATAGTGTAGACCCTGATCAGACGCCGCGTTCTGCGGCGTCTGATCTGGGTCTACACTATTTGCTCAGGCCTGTCTTTCCGAATACGTAGGGTAAGTAAACTCCACTTACATGTACACAGACAAAAACGCCACTTACACAGATACATATTTTCTGCTAGAAATGTATGTTCGCCTTGTTTAAAACACAGGCGACGCTCATTTATATTTGTGTCATGGTGAAACTGTTGACAAAGCAGCGATGAAACGCTTGCCAAGGCAAACTACACATCAACGGAAATATCAGCGCTTGCAAGAATGATCTGCAACAAACGAATATCAAGATAGTATGTGCAGAGTTGCGGGTTTAATTGTTTCTACACTGGTAACATTGCGTTGTGCATTATTAAAGTATTAAAAAACGGAGGTATCGTATCGAGAACTTAATCATACAAAATGCGGTAATAAATTGTTGCATTAATAACTGACTTGTGGGTATTTCGGCACATTGTGGATGGTGCTTGTTTTAGACAAGTATGATGACAAACACTTGTATTGGTTTCTAGAATAGTACTGTATCTTTCTTGACTTCACCATGATTTGCTCTGTGAAGAGAATTAGCTTAGTGATCGCACTTCTGCTAAATACTCTTCAACCAAGTGCACCCCTTACGTACAAAAAAACATCCCCCAACCCGACAAAAAATAAAATAATGGGAACTGACTTTGCAAATACTCCATCGGAGAAATTCGCTTGGTGAACTGACCGTCCAGGATATACCGGACAGAGACTGTCGAAGACTGTCGTAACGACACGTTGAAAGTACAATGGTTAGGTCTGAGCAATATAAATATACATAAAATATTAAATATAAATGGTGCCTGAAGCTTTGTGAGAGGATATCAGCGCCCAGTTATTAATGGTTTTGTTTGGCTTAGAAAGAAATCTGCTGATGAAAAAAAACAAAAAAACAACAAAAACAAAAACAAAAAAAAACAACAACAAACAAACAATTGACAAAATAATGAATGACATTCAGATACAGTGTTAGAATGGAGCTTATTTTTGTGCCAGAACGTCCCATTTCAATATATATTCAGCGGATAAGCTCCCTTTATAAAACAACATTTTTAAATAAATAATAATCCTAATGATAAGTGGGCCAAGATAGCCGAGGGGTTATGGACGTTATAGAACAGTTGCTTAAACTGGACGCAGTGGTTAGACTTCGCCGTGAGTTCGAATACCGGTCATGGAACAGTTTTATAGGAATCATCAGGTTGTTTATTTCTTTACTTATTCCTTTATTAGTTTTTTTTTTTTTGTTTACGTTTTTATTCTAATTAGCACCTACGTCATTTTTGTATTGTCACCGGTAGGAATGATTTATTCCTTAAATGACCATTGAAAATGTAGCCGACAACATTTTTTTTCTGAGAAAACAAGGCTTGCCATTTTGTGGGAATTGTTTGCTAGCTAGAAATCTCAACCACAGAATTATAAGGCCAGAGCATTAATTGCGGATGCGTAGACTGTTCTGAACCTTCGTAGTCCGCATATGCGATGGTAACCGTTTCATGTGACACGGCTCAAATTACAAAAGGACCCCTATATCTTATGCGAACAGTAAAGATCCTGATCAGAGTGCTCAGATACGCGGACTGGAATCTGATAAAATTTTGCAGGTGTGCAGCTTGTACTTGGCATACACACCTGTGCACGCATGCATGTATACATGGAAAGAGGCAAATACATGCATTAAACGCAAGCAATCAAGCATTCATTCATGCATACCATACATAAAATCATGCATGCATGCGCGTGCATGCACACATGCGTACGTGTAAGCGTTCGTGCCTGCCTGCTTCATAGACACTTACATATGGACATAAGTGCATGAGAGCATACTAGCGTGTGTGCGCGTGCATGAATACATGCATGCATGGTGCATATGCATGCATGCGTTATTATTCTTATTGTCATTATTATCATTATTACCGTATAATTGCTCTATATATTGGGCCTCCTTAACTCACTGTCAGATCTGTCCTAAACTGAAACAAGAACATTTTACTGCCTGTTGATATGTCTAACAAGTTGCTGGGTGAGTAGCAAACAGTGTACAATCTGATCAGACGCCACGTTCTGACCGGGTCTATATTGTTTTCCAAGACCTGCCTGTCCAAATATTTGGGATTTCGATGGTATCATAATTACCGACTGGTGGCTAATGCAGTCTAATCTGTCAACAATTGTGAAAAGACCTATTTAACATATTCAGGCTGTTATCATTATTATAAATTAAAGTAGTAGCGGTTGTTGTTGTAATAGTAGTAATAGTACTAGAATGAATCGACATAGGAAAAGAAGGGCCTACCTGGCATATGCAAACAATGGATGCTCAGAACCATATATGCACCCGCGCAGTCTGAACAAGGATTTTCTGTTTTGACGATGTTACCCCTAAATATTCAGACATTTTAGCTCTTACCATACTTGTCCTAATAATTCGAAACGTCAATTTGGCTACTTGTTGATGTGTCCAAGAAATGCTGGACGATAGACTAACAGTGTAGACCCTGATCAGAAGCTGCATTCTGCTGTGTCTCATATGGGTCTACACTGATTTCCCAGACCTGTCGTCCGAAAACTAACGATAAACGCGGTAATTATTTTTTTTTACAATGATTCAACAATTCTTTGACAGTATACTAAACGATCTCACGGTGTGATTGCATAATACGAATTAATATTTCATACATGACGAAACATTTGTTTAAAGTACCTGCAGACCACGTTCAAACTTGCAATCTGTTTCACTCGTTAGAAATTTATTAAATATAATATTCAATTAATGTTGGGATGTGGTTCAGTTTTATTTACAACAATAATTCAGAGGAGTGATAATGCGGAAAAAGCACGCCAGCTTCTCATGACTGCAGTCAGATACATATATTCAAGTTTATAAAATGCTTATTTTGTACACTTCCACATGTCTGTTCCACATGACTCGGGTATGTCTTTCCTGTACATGGGAAGATAATATAAAACTTAGATAAAAAAAGGTAGTCATCAGGTTGTTTATTTCTTTACTTATTCCTTTATTAGTTTTTTTTTTTGTTTACGTTTTTATTCTAATTAGCACCTACGTCATTTTTGTATTGTCACCGGTAGGAATGATTTATTCCTTAAATGACCATTGAAAATGTAGCCGACAACATTTTTTTTCTGAGAAAACAAGGCTTGCCATTTTGTGGGAATTGTTTGCTAGCTAGAAATCTCAACCACAGAATTATAAGGCCAGAGCATTAATTGCGGATGCGTAGACTGTTCTGAACCTTCGTAGTCCGCATATGCGATGGTAACCGTTTCATGTGACACGGCTCAAATTACAAAAGGACCCCTATATCTTATGCGAACAGTAAAGATCCTGATCAGAGTGCTCAGATACGCGGACTGGAATCTGATAAAATTTTGCAGGTGTGCAGCTTGTACTTGGCATACACACCTGTGCACGCATGCATGTATACATGGAAAGAGGCAAATACATGCATTAAACGCAAGCAATCAAGCATTCATTCATGCATACCATACATAAAATCATGCATGCATGCGCGTGCATGCACACATGCGTACGTGTAAGCGTTCGTGCCTGCCTGCTTCATAGACACTTACATATGGACATAAGTGCATGAGAGCATACTAGCGTGTGTGCGCGTGCATGAATACATGCATGCATGGTGCATATGCATGCATGCGTTATTATTCTTATTGTCATTATTATCATTATTACCGTATAATTGCTCTATATATTGGGCCTCCTTAACTCACTGTCAGATCTGTCCTAAACTGAAACAAGAACATTTTACTGCCTGTTGATATGTCTAACAAGTTGCTGGGTGAGTAGCAAACAGTGTACAATCTGATCAGACGCCACGTTCTGACCGGGTCTATATTGTTTTCCAAGACCTGCCTGTCCAAATATTTGGGATTTCGATGGTATCATAATTACCGACTGGTGGCTAATGCAGTCTAATCTGTCCACAATTGTGAAAAGACCTATTTAACATATTCAGGCTGTTATCATTATTATAAATTAAAGTAGTAGCGGTTGTTGTTGTAATAGTAGTAATAGTACTAGAATGAATCGACATAGGAAAAGAAGGGTCTACCTGGCATATGCAAACAATGGATTCTCAGAACCATATATGCACCCGCGCAGTCTGAACAAGGATTTTCTGTTTTGACGATGTTACCCCTAAATATTCAGACATTTTAGCTCTTACCATACTTGTCCTAACAATTCGAAACGTCCATTTGACTACTTGTTGATGTGTTCAAGAAATGCTGGACGATAGACTAACAGTGTAGACCCTGATCAGAAGCTGCATTCTGCTGTGTCTGATATTGGTCTACACTGATTTCCCAGACCTGTCGTCCGAAAACTAACGATAAACGCGGTAATTATTTTTTTTTTTACAATGATTCAACAATTCTGTGACGGTAGACTAAACGCTCTCACAATGTGATTGCGTAATACGAATTAATATTTCATACATGACGAAACATTTGTTTTTAGTACCTGCAGACCACGTTCAAACTTGCAGTCTGTCTCACTCGTTAGAACGTTAATTAAATATAATGTTCAATTAATGTTGGGATGTGGTTCAGTTTTATTTACAACAATAATTCAGAGGAGTGATAATGCGGAAAAAGCACGCCAGCTTCTCATGACTGCAGTCAAATACATATATTCAAGTTTATAAAATGCTTATTTTGTACACTTCCACATGTCTGTTCCACATGACACGGCTATGTCTTTCCTGTACATGGGAAGATAATATAAAACTTAGATAAAAAAGGTAGTCAACGAGGCGGCGGATATGTATAGTCAGGGGCGGATTCAGAGGGGGTTCGGGGGTTCTGTCAAGCACCACCTCTCAACCCCACCTTTGACTAAAAAATTTCATTTTCATGGGAAATTTCGGGTACCGTGTGTTCCTTAAATATCCACGACCCTTACTTTTTACCTTTACTTCTCTTCAAGAAATACATTTTACAACCTATGAGTTTGAATGTGTTTAGAATTTCTGGGTGAGTAGCAAACAGTGTAGACCCTGATCAGACGCCCTATTCTGCGGCGTCTGATCTGGGTCTACACTGTTTGCTCGGGCCTGTCTTTCCGAATACGTAGGGTAAGTACGGTAAAATGATCAAATCAAACCTCCTCAAAAGTAATTCTGGATCCGCCCCTGTCAAGTCAAATCAGGCGTTTCTATCCTCTTACAGAATCATCGGACACTTTACATTAGAATATGTGAAAGGACAGCGAAGGCCATGATCGAAGAAACTGGGTTCGCTTCTGGGATAGGAAGGCAGATTTGGACTTCCGTTTATGAAAAAGCCCATTTTACCACGACAAGGGACAAATGAAGTCGTTGCAATTTAAGGCGCTTATACGTCTTCTGTTTTCGTAGTTTCCGGCATGTGCTAGAATTGTACGAGCGATATGCACCAGATTTACCTCTTGCCTCAAAGGCTGCGAGTACTCCTATGCTGTGGATGGAGTAGGTATTATGCTTGGTGTTGGGGAGTCGACAGTCGGTTCACACTTTGCTTCGTCTCTTCTGTACCGTTTGGTCGTGCTGACACGAACCTTTTATTCGTCTATTACATGTTAAAGTGAAATCAAGAACGATTGTTTTTACAATCTATACATTGCTTACTTTATATGGCTAAAAGCACGGCAACATGTATTTAACCTGCGGACCATGATCTGCACGATCATCTCGCAATATCAATTCTAAGACACAGACCCACTGTTTTGGATTAAAACATTTTCTTTGAAAAATCCATCGGGCTGTTCGTCCACATATTCTGTAGCTGCAAAACGCCACTTACACAGATACATATTTTCTGCTAGAAATGTACGTTCGCTTTGTTTAAAACACAGGCGAGGCTCATTTATATTTGTGTCATTGTGAAACTGTTGACAAAGCAGCGATGAAACGCTTGCCAAGGCAAACTACACATCAATGGAAATATCAGCGCTTGCAAGAATGATCTGCAACAAACGAATATCAAGATAGTATGTGCAGAGTTGCGGGTTTAATTGTTTCTACACTGGTAACATTGCGTTGTGCATTATAAAAGTATTATAAAAACGGAGCTATCATATCGAGAACTTAATCATACAAAATGCGGTAATAAATTGTTGCATTAATAACTGACTTGTGGGTATTTCGGTACATTGTGGATGGTGCTTGTTTTAGATAAATATGATGACAAACACTTGTATTGGTTTCTAGAATAGTACTGTATCTTTCTTCATTATCTTTCTTCTTTTCACCATGATTTGCTCTGAGAAGAGAATTAGTTTAGTCATCGCACTTCTGCTAAATACTCTTCAACCAAGAGAACTCCTTTCGTACAAAAACATCCCCCAACCCGACCAAAAAATAAAATTAAAAGAAAAAAAAATAAAAAAATAACGGGAACTGACTTTGCGAATACTCCATCGGAGAAATTCGCTTGGTGAATGAGAGTGCAGATCCCGTTCACTGACCGTCCAGGATATACCGGACAGAGACTGTCGAAGACTGTCGTAACGACACGTTGAAAGTACAATGGTTAGGTCTGAGCACTATAAATATACATATTATATTAAATATAAATGGTGCCTGAAGCTTTGTAAGAGGATATCAGCGCCCAGTTATTAATGGCTTTGTTTGGCTTAGAAAGAAGTCTGCTGATGAAAAAAAAAAAAACAACAACAAATAAAAACAACAAAAAAACAACTGAAAAAATAATAAATGACATTCAGCTACAGTGTTAGAATGGAGCTTATTATTGTGCCAGAACGTCCCATTTCAATATATATTCAGCGGATAAGCTCCCTTCATAAAAATAACTTTTTTTAAATAAATAATAATCCTAATGTTTGTTTGTGTTGAAGTTTTACGGCCCAGTCAACCCAATGGGGTCATGTCGAGCGCGGTCAGTTTACCTAACCACACGTTTACTGGGCAGGCTTAGTCCTCTAAGCGGTTAACCATTATTGTGCACATTCTTGCGCCAGAAACTGACAACTGCCCTTCTTGAATCAGCGGAAGGGAAATAATCCTAATGATAAATGGGCCAAGATAGCCGAGGGGTTATGGACGTCTACTTAATAGAACAGTTGTTTAAACTGGACGCAGTGGTTAGACTTCGCCGTGAGTTCGAATACCGGTCATGGAACAGTTTTATAGGAATCATCAGGTTGTTTATTTCTTTACTTATTCCTTTATTATTTTTTTTTGTTTACGTTTTTATTCTAATTAGCACCTACGTCATTTTTGTATTGTCACCGGTAGGAATGATTTATTCCTTAAATGACCATTGAAAATGTAGCCGACAACATTTTTTTCTGAGAAAACAAGGCTTGCCATTTTGTGGGAATTGTATGCTAGCTAGAAATCTCAACCACATAATTATAAGGCCAGAGCATTAATTGCGGATGCGTAGACTGTTCTGAACCTTCGTAGTCCGCATATGCGATGGTAACCTTTTCATGTGACACGGCTCAAATTACAAAAGGACCCCCCTATATCTTATGCGAACAGTAAAGATCCTGATCAGAGTGCTCAGATACGCGGACTGGAATCTGATAAAATTTTGCAGGTGTGCAGCTTGTATTGGCATACATACCTGTGAACGCATGCATGTATACATGGAAACAGGCAAATACATGCATTAAACGCAAGCAATCAAGCATTTATTCATGCATACCATACATAAAAGCATGCATGCATGCGCGTGCATGCACACTTGCGTACGTGTAAGCGTTCGTGCCTGCTTGCTTCATAGACACATATGGACATACATGTAAGTGCATGAGAGCATACGGGCGTGTGTGTGCGTGTATGAATACATGCATGCATGGTGTATATGCATGCATGCGTTATTATTCTTATTGTCATTATTATCATTATTACCGTATAATTGCTCTATATATTGGGCCTCCTTAACTCACTGTCAGATCTGTCCTAAACTGAAACAAGAACATTTTACTACCTGTTGATATGTCTAACAAGTTGCTGGGTGAGTAGCAAACAGTGTACAATCTGATCAGACGCCACATTCTGACCGGGTCTATATTGTTTTCCAAGACCTGCCTGTCCAAATATTTGGGATTTCGATGGTATCATAATTACCGACTGGTGGCTAATGCAGTCTAATCTGTCCACGATTGTGAAAAGACCTATTTAACTTATTCAGGCTGTTATCATTATTATAAATTAAAGTAGTAGCGGTTGTTGTTGTAATAGTAGTAATAGTACTAGAATGAATCGACATAGAAGAAAAAGGGTCTACCTGGCATATGCAAACAATGGATTCTCAGAACCATATATGCGCCCGCGCAGTCTGAACAAGGATTTTCTGTTTTGACGATGTTACCCCTAAATATTCAGACATTTTAGCTCTTACCATACTTGTCCTAATAATTCGAAACGTCCATTTGACTACTTGTTGATGTGTTCAAGAAATGCTGGACGATAGACTAACAGTGTAGACCCTGATCAGAAGCTGCATTCTGCTGTGTCTGATATTGGTCTACACTGATTTCCCAGACCTGTCGTCCGAAAACTAACGATAAACGCGGTAATTATTTTTCTTTTACAATGATTCAACAATTCTGTGACAGTAGACTAAACGCTCTCACGATGTGATTGCGTAATACGAATTAATATTTCATACATGACGAAACATTTGTTTTTAGTACATGCAGACCACGTTCAAACTTGCAGTCTGTCTCACTCGTTAGAACGTTAATTAAATATAATGTTCAATTAATGTTGGGATGTGGTTCAGTTTTATTTACAACAATAATTCAGAGGAGTGATAATGCGGAAAAAGCACGCCAGCTTCTCATGACTGCAGTCAAATACATATATTCAAGTTTATAAAATGCTTATTTTGTACACTTCCACATGTCTGTTCCACATGGCACGGCTATGTCTTTCCTGTACATGGGAAGATAATATAAAACTTAGATAAAAAAAAAGGTAGTCAACGAGTCGGCGGATATGTATAGTCAGGGGCGGATTCAGAGGGGGTTCGGGGGTTCTGTCAAGCACCACTCCTCAACCCCACCTTTGCCTAAAAAATTTCATTTTCATGGGAAATTTCGGGTACCGTGTGTTCCTTAAATATCCACGACCCTTACTTTTTACCTTTACTTCTCTTCAAGAAATCCATTTTACAACCTATGAGTTTGAATGTGTTTAGAATTTCTGGGTGAGTAGCAAACAGTGTAGACCCTGATCAGACGCCCTATTCTGCGGCGTCTGATCTGGGTCTACACTGTTTGCTCGGGCCTGTCTTTCCGAATACGTAGGGTAAGTACGGTAAAATGATCAAATCAACCTCCTCAAAAGTAATTCTGGATCCGCCCCTGTCAAGTCAAATCAGGCGTTTCTATCCTCTTACAGAATCATCGGACACTTTACATTAGAATATGTGAAAGGACAGCGAAGGCCATGCTCGAAGAAACTGGGTTCGCTTCGGGGATAGGAAGGCAGATTTGGACTTTCGTTTATGAAAAAGTCCATTTTACCACGACAAGGAACAAATGAAGTCGTTGCAATTTAAGGCACTTATACGTCTTGTGTTTTCGTAGTTTCCGGCATGTGTTAGAACTGTTCGAGCGATATGCACCAGATTTACCTCTTGCCTCAAAGGCTGCGAGTACTCCTGTGCTGTGGATAGAGTAGGTATTATGCTTGGTGTTGGGGAGTCGACAGTCGGTTCACACTTTGCTTCGTCTCTTCTGTACCGTTTGGTCGTGCTGACACGAACCTTTTATTCGTCTATTACATGTTAAAGTGAAATCAAGAACGATTGTTTTTACAATCTACATTGCCTACTTTATATGGCTAAAAGCACGCCAACATGTATTTAACCTGCGGACCATGATCTGCACGATCATCTCGCAATATCAATTCTAAGACACAGCAGACCCACTGTTTTTGATTAAAACATTTTCTTTGAAAAATCCATCGGGCTGTTCGTCCACATATTCTGTAGCTGCAAAACGCCACTTACACAGATACATATTTTCTGCTAGAAATGTACGTTCGCTTTGTTTAAAACACAGGCGAGGCTCATTTATATTTGTGTCATTGTGAAACTGTTGACAAAGCAGCGATGAAACGCTTGCCAAGGCAAACTACACATCAATGGAAATATCAGCGCTTGCAAGAATGATCTGCAACAAACGAATATCAAGATAGTATGTGCAGAGTTGCGGGTTTAATTGTTTCTACACTGGTAACATTGCGTTGTGCATTATAAAAGTATCATAGAAACGGAGGTATCATATCGAGAACTTAATCATACAAAATGCGGTAATAAATTGTTGCATTAATAGCTGACTTGTGGGTATTTCGGTACATTGTGGATGGTGCTTGTTTTAGATAAATATGATAACAAACACTTGTATTGGTTTCAAGAATAGTACTACTGTATCTTTCTTAACTTCACCATGATTTTCTCTAAGAAGAGAATCAGCTTAGTAATCGCACTTCTGCTAAATACTCTTCAACCAAGAGCACCCCTTACGTACAAAAACATCCCCCAACCCAGCCAATAAATAAAATTAAAAGAAAAAAAAAAATAAATAACGGGAACTGACTTTGCAAATACTCCATCGAAGAAATTCGCTTGGTGAACGAGACTGCAGATCCCGTTCACTGACCGTCCAGATTACCGGACAGACACTGTCGTAGACAGTCGTACCGACACGTTGTAGTACAATGGTTAGGTCTGCGCTCTATAAATATACATAAAATATTAAATATAAATGGTGCCTGAAGCTTTGTGAGAGGATATCAGCGCCCAGTTATTAATGGCTTTGTTTGGCTTAGAAAGAAGTCTACTGATGAAAAAAAAAGAAAAAAAAAAAAAAAATGACAAAATAATAAATGACATTCAGCTACAGTGTTAGAATGGAGCTTATTAGTGTGCCAGAACGTCCCATTTCAATATTCAGCGGATAAGCTCCCTTTATAAAAAACAACCTTTTTAAATAAATAATAATCCTAATGATAAGTGGGCCAAGATAGCCGAGGGGTTATGGACGTCTACTTAAATGGACGCAGTGGTTAGACTTCGCCGTGAGTTCGAATACCGGTCATGGAACAGTTTTATAGGAATCATCAGTTTGTTTATTTCTTTACGTATTCCTTTTTTATTTATTTATTTTTTTTTACGTTTTTATTCTAATTAGCACTTACGTCAGTTTTGTATTGTCACCGGTAGGAATGATTTATTCCTTAAATGACCATTGAAAATGTAGCCGACATTTTTTTTTTTTTCTGAGAAAACAAGGCTTGCCATTTTGTGGGAATTGTTTGCTAGCTAGAAATCTCAACCACAGAATTATAAGGCCAGAGCATTAATTGCGGATGCGCAGACTGTTCTGAACCTTCGTAGTCCGCATATGCGATGGTAACCGTTTCATGTGACACGACTCAAATTACAAAAGGACCCTTATATCTTATGAGAACAGTAAAGATCCTGATCAGAGTGCTCAGATACGCGGACGGGAATCTGATAAAATTTTGCAGGTGTGCAGCTTGTACTTGGCATACATACCTGTGCACGCATGCATGTATACATGGAAACAGGCAAATACATGCATTAAACGCAAGCAATCAAGCATTCATTCATGCATACCATACATAAAATCATGCATGCATGCGCGTGCATGCACGCATGCGTACGTGTAAGCGTTCGTGCCTGCCTGCTTCATAGACACTTACATATGGACATAAGTGCATAAGAGCATACGGGCGTGTGTGTGCTTGCATGAATACATGCATGCATGGTGCATATGCATGCATGCGTTATTATTCTCATTGTCATTATTATCATTATTAACGTATAATTACTCTATATATTGGGACTCCTTAACTCAAGATCTGTCCTAAACTGAAACAAGAACATTTTACTACCTGTTGATATGTCTAACAAGTTGCTGGGTGTGTAGCAAACAGTGTACAATCTGATCAGATGCCACGTTCTGACCGGGTCTATATTGTTTTCCAAGACCTGCCTGTCCAAATATTTGGGAATTTGATGGTATCATAATTACCGACTGGTGGCTAATGCAGTCTAATCTGTCCACAATTGTGAAAAGACCTATTTAACATATTCAGGCTGTTATCATTATTATAAATTAAAGTAGCAGCAGTTGTTGTTATAATAGTAGTAATAGTACTAAAATGAATCGACATAGGAAAAGAAGGGTCTACCTGGCATATGCAAACAATGGATGCTCAGAACCATATATGCACCCGCGCAGTCTGAACAAGGATTTTCTGTTTTGACGATGTTACCCCTAAATATTCCGACATTTCACCTCTTACCATACTTGTCCAAATAATTCGAAACGTCCATTTGGCTACTTGTTGATGTGTCCAAGAAATGCTGGACGATAGACTAACAGTGTAGACCCTGATCAGAAGCTGCATTCTGCTGTGTCTGATATGGGTCTACACTGATTTCCCAGACCTGTCGTCCGAAAACTAACGATAAACGCAGTAATTGTGTTTGTTTGTTTTTTACAATGATTCAACAATTCTGTGACAGTATACTAAACGCTCTCACGATGTGATTGCGTAATACGAATTAATATTTCATACATGACGAAACATTTGTTTTAGTACCTGCAGACCACGTTCAAACTTACAATCTGTCTCACTCGTTAGAACGTTAATTAATTATAATGTTCAATTAATGTTGGGATGTGGTTCAGTTTTATTTACAACAATAATTCAGAGGAGTGATAATGCGGAAAAAGCACGCCAGCTTCTCATGACTGCAGTCAAATACATATATTCAAGTTTATAAAATGCTTATTTTGTACACTTCCACATGTCTGTCCGTATCCGGTGGAAACAAAGATCTCTTGTCGTTTTAGTGAAGTTAAGCTACGCCAACCCTGTTAATACCTAGATGGGTGAACGCCTTACACTACCGGGTACTGTAGATTTTTCGTGTGTGTGTGTGTGTTTTTTTTTTTTTTTTTTTTTTTTTTTTCTGAGCCTGCTCTTTTTTTTTTTTTTTTTTTTTTTCTCTCTCTCGTTAAACTGTCACTAATAGCAATAATCCTGGTTGTATTTGTTCTGCAGACGCCTTACCTACGGCATGACTCGGATATGTCTTTCCTGTACATGGGAAGATAATATAAGACTTAGAAAAATAGTTAGTAAACGAGTCGGCGGATATGTATAGTCAGAGACGGATTCAGAGGGGGTTCGGAAGTTTTGTCAAGCACTATCCCCCAACCCAACCTTTGACTAAAAAATTTCATTTTCATGGGAAATTTGGGATAAATTTGGAATACCGTGTGTTCCCTAAATATCCTTGACCCTTACTTTTCACCTTTACTTCTCTTCAAGAAATCCATTTTACAACCTACGAGTATGAATTGTGTTTAGAATTTCTGGATGAGTAGCAAACAGTGTAGACCCTGATGACGGATAAGTGCTTTTATGCTTATTTATGCCAGGACATAAGTCTTGTCATTTCATTGGGATTGCCGTCAAAGGATATGAATCGGCTAAAATGTCAGTCTTGATTTTCCAATAAGCATTTGCTTGGCGTTGCATTTGAATTGTCACCGGTAGGAATGTTTTAGTCCTTAAATCACCATTGAAAATGTAGCCGACAACATTTTTCTGAGAAAATAAGGCTTGCCATTTTGTGGGAATTGTATGCTAGGCTAGAAATCTCAACTACAGCATTATAAGACCAGAGCATTAACTGCGGATGCGCAAACTGTTCTGAACCTTCGTAGTCCGCATATGCGATGGTAACCGTTTCATGTGACAAGGCTCAAATTACGAAAGGACCCGTATACCTTATGCGAACAGTAAAGATCCTGATCAGAATGCTCAGATACGCGGACTGGAATCTGATAAAATTTTGCAGGTGTGCAGCTTGTACTTGGCATACATATCTGTGCACGCATGCATGTATACATGGAAACAGGCAAATACATGCATTAAACGCAAGCAATCAAGCATTCATTCATGCATACCATACATAAAAACATACATGCATGCGCATGCATGCATATATGCGTACATGTGTAACTTCATGCCTGCCTGCCTACGTCATAGACAGTTACATAAGTGCATGAGAGCATACATTTACGGACGTGTGTGTGTGCGCGTGTATGCATGCATGGTGCATATGCATGCATGCGTTCTTATTGTTATTGTCATTATTATCATTATTACCGTAATTGCTCTGTATATTAGGACTCCTTTACTCATTGTCATATCTGTTCTGAACATGTCGAAATAATCTTGCGGTTTGGTGAAGGGAATTAAACGTGTCATGTCCGTAAAATAAGCCAAATTCTTGCTTGCAGTTATTTCCCTATTGACCACCGATACAATTACCTTCAGCCGACGCATTTACCTATGTTTTTTTCTCGAGGTGAATTTTGTCTGTCCCATCTGAATGCGCACCTGATAAAGATAAATCGTCTATTTGCAAAGACCGAACGAACGAATGAAAAGAAAAGAAAAAGAAAGACAGAAAGGATGGATGGATGGATGGATGAAATTATTTTTCTTACGCGTACGTTCAGGCCCAAAAGAATCTATTGAGTAGAAAATGCCAATTTATTGTCTAAAATGTTTGTCGGAATGAAAGTGTGAAGACGGCGTTCGTTAGACGAATCCTCTGATATGCGGCTTATCAAAACAACTTTCCTGTTTGTTTTTCGCATCAGTTGTTTAAATATATCACGAAAACACGTCCATATAATTTTGACCTCCTTAAACCCACTTTTATATAGTAAAACTGGGGTTTACAGGGGTATACATTATTTTTCTTATTTCTGCTCAAAAACATAGATTGTCGGTACTCGTTAGAACCGCCTCATCGAGGCGGTTCTAACAAGTACCACAATCTATGTTTTGAGTAGAAATATGAAAAATATCAGAATTTTTCATCCGTAAATTTTCATTTTTTGATGATAAAATTTTCAGTACATTTGAATGGACATGTTTTCATAATGATTTTGCAAAATAATTAAATGCTGCAATTAATAAACATTCAAAAGATGTTTGTGATTATTTTAATGTCCTAATTGCCCTAAAGAATAAAAAAAACTATTGTTTGATTTATTAGATTAATGTAGATTTAACTTAAAGTCAGTAAGAATCGAAATAATACATAATGTATGCTTAGACATAATTTGGACTATACCTTTGAAATGCTGGTTGTTGAAGTAAAAATAAATAAATAAAATACATAACGATAGTTCTTTTGAGATATATTCTTCTCGTCTGCAAAAGTATAATATTGAATTCAAAATTCTTGATAACTGTAATAAAAAAAATGATTTCGATGCCTTTTGACTATCATAATATCATAAAAGCCATATGTGTATTCGGACTTAGAAAAAAAAATAGCTGCTACTTTACTCACACTGTTAAAGAGTCCAACCCCGATTTTCGGGAATCTCGGGAAGCAAAATGACCGAAATGAATATAAATAAATAATATACCATTGTAAAGTTCAGAAAACGCGGAAGGTATTCATAACAGAAAAATATATATATATATATCATTTTAAATGAAAATAGGTTTATATTTGTTTAAAATGTGAAAATTCGCGTTTCTGATAGCTTTTCTCTATATTGTAAGCTATGTGCATACAAGTGTCCTTTTCGAATCTCTGGAAGCTTGATGACATCAAAATATTATAATAAAATTTATATCATTTTAAAAGTAATGTGATTGTCTTTCTTAATATAACAGGAAAAAATATGACATTTGTAAAGAAAATATCTTATATGAAATATTATTTTACGTTCCCTATGGTTTCCATTGTAATTATTGTTCACACCATTCTACGGAGACCAATAATCTTCGGCAATCTCCGGCGCTATGATGTAGATAGTTAGATATGTTCTGATATTTTTCATACTTCTGTTCAAAACATAGATTGTGGGCACCCGTTAAAACTGCCTCACCGAGGCGGTTCTAACGAGTATCCACAGTCTATGATTTTGAGCAAAAATAAGAAGAATAATGCATACCCCTGTTAACCCCAGTTTTACTACAGTGTATAGTATAAAAGTGGGGTTTGAGGGGATCAAAATTATATAGGTATGTTTTCGTGATGAATCTTCAAATTTGTGTATACAGCTATAACTCTAGGCATTTATGGATTTAGACTGAAAACCGCATTGTTTTCTATCTGAAATAAGATTTTATCTAATATTCTGAAATGCATAGAACCTCATTACATGTAAATATTCAAAATGGCGGAGCCCTGGATAACGGTTTTAAAATCTTTAAACATCCCTAACTTCTCCAGTTGTTATCCGACTATGATCAAATTTACATAAAAATGCATGATTCGTCAAGCTCTTTCATCTCAGATACATTCTTCACTAATATTGGGTAAATGTATCTACTTGTGGTACTACAAACTATTGGACTCTTAGTTTAGCAAACGATAAGTCAACGATTTGACACAGAGGTCCTCCAAATGTTTGGTGATTCAAGTTTTCTCTTACTTTTGTCTCTAAATTTGTAACGCGATAAGACAATATTGCATCGGTAGCAGACTGACATCGACGTTTCATGGATCTCAACAGACGTCGAACTGCCCGCACCGGTATCCGCTCCGTTCATGAATTTAAGTTCTTTCCAACTTACACAGATTCTGCGATGCATGCCTTCCAAGTTCATCCAACAGTTGTTCACCATGGCTGTTATCTGAAGATCGGGAGGGTCATGGTAATATACTGATGCCGTTTGCGTCTGTCGAGATCCTAAAAACGTCGATGTCAAGGCGTTATCGGGGTTCACACATCCTCCCCAATAATATTGTTATAGAACACTTTTGCTAATAGTCTGCTATTTTCTGTTAGATTTAGTCTTTGCTTTCCCATGCCTAATCTCTACCCTACACCACACCAGTAAAACCAACTCGTCTTTCTTTTTCACCCTGTCATCAAACAGAAATTTCTTAAAAGCTGTTGTGTCATTGAAGGCGGTTTCTCTGTTGCAATTCTTCTTTGTTTGTGCGTCTGTGGTTTCATATATAGAATTTGTTTTCTCATCATTTGTTCCTCACCTCTCCTTTTTTGGTGCCTCGGGAGGGATATGGTTCGTGATTGTGGCATTTTCTGGGTACCTTCACTTATATTTTAAAATCTCGATGACACGAGTCCCGATGGCTCGTTTACCTTGGCTGATTCAAAGTCGTTTTTGAGGTCCTATGAAAGTCTTCCGATAGTTCAAGAAAACAAATATTTAGGGAAATTTTCTAACTTATTTTATCATGACTGTATGTTGTGTGTAATCATTAGAATCGCCTCAACGAGGCGATTCTAATGAGTACGCTCAACATACCATTATTCTATAGAAGATTAAAAGGCTTCCCTAAATTATCACCATTTGCTTCCTAACCTGGCGCCAAGATTAACCCTCAGTGGCTCAAACTACCCATATCTCGAATAAATTTCCCTGGTCCCAAAGATGTTCGAGCCATTGAGGATTTATTGTAGATCCACAAAAGTGCCTGAAAACTTGAACACCTTAATTTTGACCCCTAAGTCAAATCATTGACTTTACAAGTACAAATGTAAGCGTTTAGATCGATGAAACAAAATTTTGAAAATGATGACGAAGATATCAAATTTCAAAAATAGAAGCTTAACTTTTTAGTGTTTCTCCAGCTCAGTTTGAAATGAAGTGTGTGGATTGTATTTCCTCTCAGTTTATACTGAAGTGGGTTATTTTTCAACACAGAATACAACTGTACGTTAACATGTCACCTTACCTGAAACAATTGTCGACAAACCGACTTGCTTTCAAGGCCGCACCACCTGGATCACGTTTCTTCCGACTTGCCTGTAGGAGTATTTCAGAAATAAAATATTTTCAACAAATGCCTTCTAGCGGACGGAACAGGCATACGACTGTGTGTTTTTGTGGAATAACATACCTATTTTTCAGCAGTTATACATATATCTTCTGTTTATTATGCTTTTTTCACGAAACTATTTAATACTTAACAATAAAGAAAGCAGTCTTGTCAGCACTGCGCATGAATCCATTTTCAGTTGACTCATGGAGGATAAATCTCTTATTTAACCACAGAATCACCAGCTCTGGTTGTCTCCCTGGACATGGTGTCTACTAACATTTCGAAAATGTATCTCAGACTGATTAACACATTTATGCCTAGCGTCCTATAATAGGGACATTGGCGTCTGATCAGGGTCTACACTGTTTGAATTAAATACATGAACTTCTATAAAACATGATATTTATATATATATAAAAGGCACCTGACTTACCTTCTTTTAGAAATAGACCTGTCCAAAGAGTTGAGATAGAAGTCCATTCGGCTTAAATGGGTTAAAGTTTTCATTGACCGCCCGCAGAATCATTGAATACTTCTGAATGTATCAATAGAGAACAAAGTCTTGATGCGACTGTGTGATGATTTCAATCTGCGAGTTGAAGAAACGTTCGTCTGACATGGCTCAAATTTACGTAACCCAGTAAACATTCTACACAAATCTATAGCGGGCCGTTATCGGCCCGTCGGGGTACCTGACGGGCCGATAACGGCCCGCTATAGATTTATAAAGAATGCTAGCTTGGAAGGTTTGTCGGCTCAGGCGAACATGTATTGGATAGGCCATCAGCATGACATGATAAACGTTGCAATATGCAATAATTATGCAATAATTTCATTCAAAAATATTTATTCAAAAACTTAAATACTTGTATTCATGTTCAATCTTCCGTCGGGGCACTTTGCGGGGTCTTAAAACAGATCTTTCTCCTCCCCTTTTACAATCAAAGAAGAAACCCGCTGTATCGGTTCGTACAGTTATTTTTTGTATATTTTAAATGGCGAACAATCCAGACCCTGACCAGTCTGAGCGGATGTCGAATAAAGTTTACTGTACAAAACTTCCAGTAGACATAATTTTACGTGCTTTGATATAACCATTTTCTGATTTATGCAACGGAAAGTGGAAATATATAATTATGTTTTTCCCTTATTTCAAAAAAGAAGAAATTAAGGATGATTTCTGTGTCTTGCATCTCTGAAAGCAGTATTTCTTGTTTGTGTTGAGGTTTTACGGCCCAGTCAACCCAGTGGGGTCATGTCGATCGCGGTCAATTTACCTAACCACACGTTTACTAGGCAGGCTTAATCTTCTTAGCGGTTAACCAGTATTGTGCACATTCTTTCGCCAGAAATTGACAACTGCCCTTCTTGAATGGGGGGAAGGGAGAGAATGACCGTAGAAAATATTTCATGATCAATCTCCACGAAAGAATGCTGCCGACCTCGGCGGGGTGAACCCGCGACGTCCTGGTCTCCAGTCTGACGAAAACAGTATTTCAGTTATATAAGAATGGTCATAACGAAAACCTCTTTGCTCTGAAGCAGTATTCGAAACCGGGACCTTGTGAGTTCAAATGGGCACTTCTCACACGGCCACTTCTCACCTGTGTAATTCCCTTAGACTGTTTATTAGTTGCAGATTGTATACATGTACAGCCTAACAAACTTAGCTTTTTTTTTTTTTTTTTTGCACCCTTAGACAATATTTACATGTTTTTTATGCCCCACCCCCACCCCACCTACCAAAGGCTGGAGTGGGGCTTATAGCGTTTACCCATGATGTTACCTCCATACGCGCGTACGTGCGTATGTTCGTTACCAGAGTCAAACAATTGTTACAGTTTACAATCAAATTTACATGCAAGTTGACCTGCATATTTGACATTCACATTTACGTCCAAGTTGCTCATTAATTTCATACCTTTTATGCTGCAAAGTGGAAGTTTGGAATAATATTTACCCAGACCAAGACCTTAGACTTCGTGGTAGAATTGCCCCTGGGTGTGACCAGGGGTCAGAATGTATAACAGATCATATTGAACACATGCAAACTTGCAATAGAATCATACGTCTCGTACCATTACTTGCCCAAGAAAGTTAGAGATCGGGTATAATGATCACAGATGAAATAGTTTATACAGAGACAAGGCTTTGGAAACTGGATCATGCTAGGACTGGAGCTGTGGGATGGGGATAAAGGAAACAGCCATATCCCAGCTAGCATTCTTTATAAATCTATAGCGGGCTGTTATCGGCCCGTCAGCTACCCTGACGGGCCGATAACGGCCCGCTATAGCTGACGGGCCGATAACGGCCCGCTATAGATTTATAAAGAATGCTTACTGAGATCGGCAAACGCCAGAGGGCGGGGGCATCTGTGTACTTTGGACACATGTCTAGTTTTGTGCCACGTGGAATTAGATTTTTTTTGTAGCGTTACATGGCAAATATTCATTTGCTACATTTCAGACCAAAACGTAAAACGTTACAGTAACATTCTTATCTGCTATATTTGAAAAAACAAATGTATGCAATTCAAATAACTGTGTTGTTTTATGTCCCTCTTTCATAGAATACAGAATGTTACACATTTTTTAGGATGTTACACTTGTAGCGTATTCGAGATTCTTCAGTATTTGGGCCATTTTGTGCCCTTTCCGAGAACAATTATGATGTTTCCTTTCCGTCCTGAAGATCGGAATGGTCCAGTAAATGAGATGCTATCTAGAAATCGGTTCTTTTGGCGTAAATTGTTGTAATGGCAAACATGCAGACCATGATCAGACGCAACAGAACGCGGCGTCTGATCAGGATCTGTAATCTTTGCAAAGGTCGGTTTTTGGGCGCTGGACGTGTGTCCTCCTTATCGTACTATATTAAAATTTAAACAAGTAAATTTCACTAAAGCTAACTGGTGAAGCGTCTAAATAGCGTTGGTTTTAATGGTATATGTAGACCAGAACAAATTGATCTTGGTCTGTGCTGTTTACGGAGGCATTTCTATACAAACATTATGGGAAAGGCGGTTCTTGTATATCTTAGGTGGTTATTAATATAATGATGCGTTGGCTTAATTTGTGCAA
Source organism: Anodontia alba (assembly GCA_964016985.1). Classification (NCBI taxonomy): domain Eukaryota; kingdom Metazoa; phylum Mollusca; class Bivalvia; order Lucinida; family Lucinidae; genus Anodontia; species Anodontia alba. Next base: position 98,444,896 of record OZ024824.1, on the reverse strand, counting down.
ATTAAATGAACTCACACACAAACCAGAATGCCTATAAATCATAATTTAGTGGGTTGAGGAACACTAAGTTTATCTTTAGAGTACGTTTTTGCATCAGACAGTTTGGAATCAGTTAATGTTTCCCTTAATCACAATAAAATAATCTTCCTACACATTTCATTAAGCGGGCACTGGATACAGATGATAGCTTTTCTGTCATATCATCACGAAAATATACCTATATAATTTTGACACCCTTAAACCTCACTTTTATATAGTACAACTGGTTTACAGGGGTAAACATTATTTTCTTATTTCTGTTCAAAAACATAGATTGTGGGTACGGCGGTTCTAACGAGCACCCACAACTGGTTTACAGGGATAAACATTATTATCTTATTTCTGCTCACAAACATAGATTGTGGGTACGGCGGTTCCAACGAGTACCCACAATCTATATTTGAGCAGAAATATATAAAAAATATATATATCAGAGTTTTTATCTGAAAACTTTCAGTTTTTGGTAGTGAAGTTTTCAATATAGTTGAATAGGTGGTTTTTCGTAATGTTTTGTAAGGGAGTTAACATTTTCGACTTCCTGCCTACTTTCATGACCACTTAATCCCTTCCGAAAAAAGTGGGTTATTCTAAACTAAAATGATTTGCCTGATTTCGTAAGGCAGTCAAGGACATTTCTACAAAGTTACCTCCCCTGAAAGTGTATTCCCCTGAATACTTCTTAAAACAATGTGGCACTTTCTTCGATATGGATTGATACCGTTTTCGATCGGCGCAACATTTGCCTTTTTAACTCTAGAATTACCTATAGGCGTTTTATCAACAGCCATCAGAAAACGGTCTCATGCCATGTATGGACTGTGAAGGCATATATCAGCAAGTGTATCTACATGGTCAGATCAGGCCCACGCGTACAAAAGCGTTGGATGTTCTAGAACACACCGAAGAAAGCTCAGTTTATGATTACAACTACGGAAACCACACGTTTACGGGGCAGGTTGAGTCCTCTAAGCGGTTAACCAGTATTGTGTACATTCTTTCGCCAGAAACTGACAACTGCCCTTCTTGAATCAGCGGAAGGGAGAGAATGACCGTAAAAAATATTTCATGATCAATCTCCACGAAAGAATGTTGCCGACCTCGGTGGGGGTTGAACCCGCGACCTCCTGGTCTCCAGTCGGACGGCGCATCCAACTAAGCCACCGTTAATAGTAATGTATACAACTGCAAGAAGAAGAAGAAGAAGAGGAAACACTAATACGGAAATATTTACCTACCTTACCATAGTGGGCTATTCTTAAAGAAACAAATTGTTTTCCCTGGGAGCAAATTCTTTTCTTTAAGAATAGCCTCCAGTTTTGAAAGTTTCAAATAATAGAGAAGCAACTTAAAAGTCTGCAAAATTTGTTTCCCGTTGCAAAATGTCTGCAAAATCTTTCAAGTTTATTTACCTTAATCAAGTTTTTTCGTAAATATTTGAAACACGCCTCATACGACTTAGTTCATGCTAACTATGGGCACTTGGTGGACTTTTCCACAAGGTAATGGCAATGGTACATAAATTGTAGGTAATCAGGTTATAAATTCTTTAAACAGATTTAGCTTGAGTTTCGGTGTACCATCGTGCAAATAAAAAGTGAAACAAAGCTGTTAGCCATAACTAGTTTGACCACCATATAAACATGTAACGAAAACATGAATGATCAAACAACAGCAGACGTGTTAAACCACGGTGCAGATTCTCCCAATTTTCAGGCATCATGCCTGGCATTTTGATCACCTCATTGGGGGTGAGGGAGCTTGTTGCTTTTCTTGCATTTCTTTAGTTTGTACAAGGTCGGATCTAGGATGGTTTCTAAGGGGGTTCGATTGGATTAAATTACTGTACTTACTCTACTTCTTCGGAAAGACAAGTCTGAGCGAACAGTGTAGACCCAGATCAGACGCCGCAGAACGCGGCGTCTGATCAGGGTCTACACTTTTCGCCAATCACCAAGCAATTTACACACATACATAGGTAAGTAAATGGACTTGCTGAAGAGCATTATAAGGTAAAAAGAAAGGGGGTGAATATTTAGGGTAAATACGGCATCCCAAATTAATCAAATGTATCCAAAATTGCTCATGAAAATGAAACTTTGAGTTAAAGGAGAGTTCGACTGAACCCCTCGAACCCCATCTGGATCCGCCCCTGCTTGTAACATGTGTACTAGCGCGGTCTGTGATGATTTGGTTGCTGTAGCACGTGTACTAGCGCTGTCTGTGATGATTTGGTTGCACGTTCTCTTGGTGTCATGGTAGAAAAAAGGTAAGGGAAAAGTCCATGGAGTGCCACAATCACAAACCGCAGCCCTTCCCAGACCCCAAGAGGAAGAGGAAACAGATAAAACCAAACAAGCGCAAATCGAACAAACGTACGAAAAACACTAAGATTAGCTCTCCCTTCCCCAAGCGAGGTAATCGCAATGCTAAAAGGACTGAAAAACACAAGAACGAAATAACACAAAGTAAGACATAAAACAAATCGCCTCGTAGAATAAACCACAAAGCAACAAAGAGTAAGACTAACACCGGGACCACCGCCTTAGAACGGTCAGTAGAATAAAGCACAGTGGGGTTTAAAGCACTTTTACAGCTAACCAACTTCACCCAGCAGAAATAAGAAAAAATATCAGAATTTTTACCTGAAAACTTGCAGTTTTTGGTGGTGAAATTTTTCGATATATTTGAATAGGCGTACTTTCGTAATGTACACATATTTTGCATGTATGGCTTCAAGTTTGTCGAATCTTTTCCACTACCTTTTGTAAAGTATCTTTTCTTATCTATCCTCTCTTCTTATTTTGACGCGTATTAATATACTAAGTCTTTGGTTTGTTGTTGGGTTTGAATCCCAGTAGCTTTTCTTCAAGAATCGATGTATGGTATTATATCCGCTTAAATTTCGTCCTGTATCAGAAAACTGTCAGCAAATAGAAAGTGAGTGATATATGCATAACTTACACTGTAAATAGGTGCCCATCCGACTCACATCATAAGCGTCACTACAATACCATATTTCTTTTCAGCAGAAATACAAGAAATATTACAAAATGTTACGGTTTCAGGCTTAACCCAGTCAGCATTCTACGTAAATCTATATCGGGCCGTCATCGGCCCGTCAGGGTAGCTGACGGGCCGATGACGGCCCGATGTAGATTTACGTAGAATGCTAGCTGGGAAGCAGGCGGAAGGCTAAATTACAGTTTCTGCTTTTTAGATAAGAACGTGCAATCCAGGGTCTTAAAGATAACTTCGTGATCATTCAAAGAAGAGGTACTTGAGGAAATGTTTATGCACTACACATGCCTCTCAAAGCTCATCAAGCCTCTTGACGATCCGGATCAGTGCCACTTGAATGTAATGGGAATTCGCGAGCTAATCCAAAAAGATAATTTACAGTATTATTAAATTACACATACACTGAGATGGTATCTTTCCACAAATGTTGCAATTTTATGACAAAAATAACTTATATTCTGTCAATATATACTTGCAGACGGAATAAAATTTAATGGAAACGATTTTACTTAAAAATAAGAAAACCTAACTGGTATTCTGCTTAAATCTATTTCGGACCGTTATCGGTCCGACGGGATTCCTGTCGGGCCGATAACTGTCAGATATAGAGTTTAAGCAGAATGTTAGCTGGACGTTGATAAAGATAGCTTTGTCATCTAATGGATTATCCTTAACATACCGTTAACTCTTTATACCAAATCATCAACTGAAAATATATCAGGTCAAATTGTAGAAATAATTTAACGTGTAAGAACTGTTCAAAGAACATTGAAATTCGTCACATATTAAAAGCTTGCTACAGAAGGACAGGATTGCTGACCAAAACTATATATATCGATCGTCTGTCATTACTGATAATGACAAATCCTAATCCAATGCCTGAAATGTTATTGTTTGTGTGTTCTAAGATGGCTGATGAGACCAATCTTAACTCTAAACTGCCTGTTGCAGATACAACAAGAGAGATCTGAGGAAGAAAGCTTTGTTGGTGATGCCTTAGCTCTGGCTTTCCGCTGCGCACGTTTCTTCTCGGCTTCGCTGATTTCTTTCTTTCATTTTTTTTTTTTTTTTTTTTTTTTTTTTTTTTTTTTTTTTTTTTTGCTTCGTATTCACCAGCACCCCTTCTTATGAGGCCTTGCCACTTTGCTCGATCCTGTGCAATCTATTCCCATGACTGTTGGTATGCTGAAATCTTTAAGGGAGGATTTGAGGGTGTCCTTGTATCGCTTCTTCTGACCACCATGGGAGAATTTTCCGACTTTTACTTCTGCATAGAGGATTTTCTTTGGCTACATAGAGGATTTTCTTTGGCAAACGTTCATCAGGCATTCTGGTAACATGTCATCTTAACTGCCAATTTCAGAAGATTTTGTACACTCTGCATCCCTCCCATTTTCAGGGATTCTGTGTCTGGAATCCTGTATTGCCACTTGATCTTTAGAAGTTTTCTAAGACAGCTTGTATGGAAGTGGTTCAGTCTTTTGGCATGCCGTTGGTAAACTGTCCAAGTTTCGCATGCTAATAATAGTGTTGGCAGCACAACGGCTCAGTAGTCTTTCAGCTTTGTGTCAAGTCTGATTTCATTTCGATCCCAAATACTTCCACGTAGTCGGCCAAATGCTGCACTAGCTTTGGCAATCCTGGCATTGATCATCAATGTGCACAACTCCAGACAATGTGCTTCCGAGGTAGGTGAACTTGTCTACCACTTGCAATCGTTGAACATTCACTGTGGTGGTAGGCTCCTTGTAAGGCTTTCTCGGTGCTGGCTGATATACCACCTCAGTCTTTTTGATGCTGATTGTAAGATCATAGTTGTCACATGAATAAGATACTTGATGAATACTTTTTTTGCATTTTCTCTTCTGTTGGAGTACCCTTTGCCATGTCATCAGCAAAGAGGAACTCATATAGCACTTCTGTCTGCACCTTGGATTTAGCTTGCAACTTTCTTAGGTTGAAAAGCGTCCCATCAAAGCGATGCCTAATAGGTATACCATCCTGGAAATCATCTGTAAGCATGACAGAAAATATCATGCGGAACAGTGTTGAAGCTAGTACACAGTCTTGCTTACTTCAATTTGTCACAGGGAATGGATAAAAAACTCGCCATCATTTTGGACCCTTGCTAGCATACCATTATAGAACTGCCGCACCATCGCTATGAATTTAGCAGGACAGCCAAATTTTGCCATGATTTTCCAAAGTCCCTCACGAATGACTATGTCAAATGCTTTAGACAAATCTGCAATTATGCGTTGACTAAAACCGATGCAGCTCCAAATAAGAAAAATGTATTCGGTCCGCGTAGGGTCCCCATGCCTCATCAGTGAACCTTCACAGCAAAACACAATTAATCGCAAAGGAAGACTCCAGAGGACATTTGTTCCTTAACCACTGACAAAAAGACTTTCCATAAACTTATAATCGGGAATCGTTAATTGACATCAGCTCCAAAGGTGCTGCGAATGAAACCTAATGACATTTATTCACTCACTGATATCTTTCATGGCAACCACTCAAGTGATTTGTTTACCATAGAAAACGATTGATTGTGTTGGGGTTTAATGACACGTCAGCCCTTGTGGGTCATTTTGTGTCGTCTCCCAGAGAAAGGGAGAAAAGTGATAGAAGAGATAGTAGAAGAGATTAAAGAGAGGGACAGGGAAGAAAGGAACAGGAATGAAAGTGAAGAAACAGAAGAAATAAAAATATTCCCCATCTACCCTTACCTGCTACAAGGAGAGCAGGCCTTGCCCAACTGTAAGCCAATATCAGTTGGATGCCCCGGTGACGTAAGATACACGACACCTTCACACCACCCGACCACCCGACACCATAGAAAACGAAACATTTGAAATAAAAGATATCTTAAGCTGTCTCTACCAAAATCGCTTATCATTTTGATGGAGAAATGTTCTTTGGGTGGTTTTCTGCCAAAGTTTCAGTTTTATTCCAGTCGCTTTATCGATTTTGTTATCATGGCTTTTAAAAGACACTATATACTTTCAATGGGAAAATGCTAGACTGTCATCTTCTTTGTAATAAAAACGACTTAAATGGAACTTAGCAGCAACATCATTTTCGTGTTTATCTCTCAAAGTTATGTTTTGGTTACGCTTCTTAGTAATAACACTATGGCAACCAAAATTTGTCAAATGATTAAACTGGGAAGTAGTTAAACGGCAGCTGCTCCAAAAGTGGGGAACTGAACCTAATTAAATGCAACATTACAGCAGTGTTCTTTGGGTGAATGACTACCAGAAATATGTTTTCATGGCAATAACTTCGAAAATTTTGAAACCAAAATATTAAAACAAAAATGTCTCTCCAAATCCGCAGAGCATATTGAGATGCAACTTAATAAAACTATTCATTTTGTAGTACTCTTACAGAGTAATGTTTATTTAAGGGGCGTAGCCAGAACGGAAATATTTTTACGCACGCCCAGGAAAATTCGTGGAAATGTATGCCTAGAATCGCTTCCTTTCCAAAATAGGGGCTACTCTTAAAGGCAAGAATTTGCTCCCAGCGGGAGCAAATTCTTTCTTTTAAGAGCAGCCCCTATGTAAAGAAGTAAAATATTTTATGTTAATGTCTTTTTATTGTCAATATCTTTCTTACGCATGTTACGCACATGCGTAATGTGCGTAATGAGCGTTATGTCTATGTATTTTGCAATCGCTTTACCGGTTTTGCTACTGGTAGTTACAATAGTCTGTGAATGAGAAAATGTTCGAAAATGACATATAAACCATTGAATATCCTGAATGTAAAATTAGGAAGTGATATTCCTTCGGTGTTTTTCATTAGATAGAAAAAATCAACTCTTCAATATTTTCTGGTTCAGTGTTTATCATCAAAATAACTGGGCATCCTATGATAACGTAGAATCGCTTTGGTATAAAACAATAATCTAAATGACGCATAAAGGGGCAACTTCGTCAACATTGCTTTGCCTCCCTTGTGAAAAGAGGTTTACTTTAAGAGGAAAGAACTTGCTACTTATTGGAGCAACACTTTTCCTTTTAAAGAAGAATCCTTTTCAGAAAATGGCATAATCCGCAGGAAAGAAAACAAGAAGTCACAAAAGGCGTCTCTCTTGAACAAAATGGCGGAAAATCTACCAAAAGTATTAATCCCCCTTAAGTAAAGCAAAATGACCGCACACTTTGCAATATATAAACAGATCAACAACATGTTGATCCGTGTGGGGATAGTAAGGACTATGCTTTTCAGACAGACGAATATGAGCGACTGTGATTCTGAAACGCAAAAAGTTGAATTTCTACTATTCGTCTATGGTAATTCTGTAGATGTTGTTGCACATAGGGACGATTATATCAGGGCCCAGTTGTTCAAAACTAACGATGTCGGTAGTTAACGTATCATTAAAACTTTGATCATTAAATATGGGCTACTCACATTTTTTTTTCAGCAAAAATACCTGTGAATTAGATTTTATTTACTACAATAGTTGACATTTTGACCACTAATAAATTCGTTAAGCTAACGATGCTTTGAACAGCTGGGCTCAGGTTGTTAACTGTATTAGTTTTGATTAGTTTTATACGTGTAGTAGAAACTATTTCTCGAATATTTGTGATCATACGCTGATCAGAACATTTGCTTCCGTCAGTTTATTTTTGCATATAAAATGATTCTGCTGTGCGTTCGACATCATTTGGACAGATGTTCTTTGCATGGCGTTTTAGTCTAAACTTAAAGCTTTATTTGTAAGCGACAATATGTAATCAGAAACAATTTACCTTCCTCTTGCTGTACTTTATTCTCAAATATTCACCCCAAATTAATTTTGTGGCTACAAATTAGCCTGATCAATGCAAATTCTATAGTGAACTGATTTTTGTTTTATTTTGTTTATATAATCAAATATTTGTGTTTCACAGTAATATGAACATTTGACATGTTGTTGAACAAGTGGAAAAATTGTTTGTAGCCATTTTTACTATGGGTAAAAATTAAATATTCGATGGGTTTTTAATCAATGAACAGAATAAATCTTTCAGTGCATAGTTAGTTACGACAAATTGTTTTGCATTTAATCATGGCAAAAGTTTGCAAATTTACTTCTCCTGGTTAAAGCTCATGCAAAAGCGACTTTGTACTGTCGAAAGCAGTATATATGTAAATTAAACAGACAGCAAAGAACCCTTGCCAGACACACCTAAGCGCAGACTCATCTGGGCCTTCATTTCCGCACATGTGACAGGACCTGTTCGTGTGACATATTTGTTTCATATTTTTTTCAATCGTAAACATGTCTGCTGTCTTTTTGATATCACTCGAAAAGACGTTTCTTTGCTTGGCGTTTTATTCTAAACGAAAATATTTGTTCTGACTGACCGTAGCTTATCAGGAATCATTTGTCGTTTTCGTTTCTGTACTTTGTTTTCAAATTTTTACTGTAGAATTAATTTAATGGCCAAAAATGGGTCAGACCTACGCAATTTCTATAATAAACTGGATTTTTGGAAATGTTTTATCAAAAAAGCATTTTCTTTTTTTTTTTTTTTTTTGCTCTTCTTCATTGATTTTAAATTTTTGATGTTCCATAACAATATTGTGTGAAAATTTCAGAAATTTTAAATAAGTGGAACTTAATAAAAACCTACATCCAAACTACCTACCCTAGCGATTTTTGCATATTTTGCAGCCATTTGTACTATGGGAAAAGTGAAAATAATAGATTTTATTAAAATCATTAGCTGGAATAAAACATTTGTATATAGGTAGTTACGACAAATGGTTTTGCATGAAATCGTGACAAAAGTTTACATATTTACTCCGTCTGTGTAAAGCTCCAAGCAAAACCGACTTTCCGAAAGATGTTGAAGCTCACTAACTACATTGCATGTTACTTTATGACATGAAAGAAAGAAGCTGCGTAATGGAAATAAGATACCTTGGCATATGCGGGCAGCGAAAGCACAGATCAGCCTGCTCAACCGCGGAAGCCTGATCAGAGCCTTCGCTATCCGCTTACAGAATCACCCGGCTGTGTAGATGTATCGTAAAATCCTTATAAGAATCTTGTTTACTGTTCATTTTTAATCCGAAGACATCTTTCCTCATGGTATGACTTCAAAATTTATAAAGAATGGCCATTTCACTCTTTCTGAAATTAACTCTTCCATCTCTAAATTTGGACACGTCCATTGTTGCAAATAGACATTTTTATCCAAGAAATTGATATTAGTATTAATATGTCCATAAAATGTGGCATCTGACAGCCTGTTAAATACGAGTTATTCTCTCGTTTTTAACTGGATCAAGTCAAAACTCAAAAACCGCATTGCAAACAGTGTATCAAGTTAAAACTCAATAACCGCAAGGCAAACAGTGTAGATCCAGATGAGACGGCTCGTAACGAGCCGTCTCATCTGGATCTACACTGTTTGCAAAGGCATTTGTATTGGTCTGTAGTGATGAATTTGTATTGGTCTGTAGTGATGAAAGGATTAAACGACTAATCAATCACCGCACTCGTCGAGCTGAACAAATAAAAAATAAATAAATAAATAAAATTAATAAATATCTTTTTACCGCTATTGTATTTTTATGATTTCCTTAATTAAATATGACAGTGTACGATTACCCTACTTAAACTGGACTACTTTTTAACTTTAAAACTTGAATTGTGATACTACTTTAAAAGGAATAGTTGAACCGTTCTGACCTTTGTTTCGAAACGACATAAAATGCACAAAGACTTGAATAGTTAAACGTTATCTACTTGGACAACGTTTGTACAATCTTTGTTTAGGATACGAAACCTGAGGGTGGTGAAAACAATATTGGTTGGAAATATGAGTTTCGTACTAACAAAACCCTTGTTCATCCATTGAAATTTAATAGTATTATTTTGTTCATTTGTGCGCATCAAACGAAAATGTGTCTTCGAGGCATTTGCGCCCAGTGAAGGCCCAGATCACCCCTCGCATCCGCACACTCTTACCAGAACCTATTCTGATTGCTTGTAGAATAAATGGATACAGAAGAAGTATCAACATACAGCAAAGGCCCTGATAAGACTGTGCAGTCTGTGCAGGATCTTCTGAATCTGTGCAGTTCATGTATGCTTTTACACGTACTTTCTGGTTGGACGAGACCGACTTGAAGTACTACACTGAAAAAAAATAAATAAATAAAAATGAACGGCATATATAAGCATGGAGATACTCGGATCCGTCTGTGTGATGGGACTGGCTTATTACAGGCTTTGCTGTGTGCTGACAGAAAAAGATCATACGGTGTTAAAGGAAAAAATGCTATTCCTTATTTACCCTGTGTATTTGGACACTTGCAATTCTAATCATACTTGTTAAAAAAAGGAATAATTTTTACAACCTGTTGATTTGTCTGATAAACAGCTGGATGGTTGGCAAACAGTGTAGGCCTTCATCAGACGCCGCGTTTAGCGGCGTCTGTTCAAGGTCTACACTATTTGCTCAGGTCCGTGCAGTAACAACGACATCACGACTGGCAACTCTAAAGATTTATTCGCATTTACAAATACATATGAGGCGGGCCACAGCATTTCCTACAAGACTGTATGTGCGCGCAGCGAAGACTCAGATCAGTCTGCGCATCCGCAGTCTGATCAGAGTCTTCGCTTGCGTTCTGTAGATAGCTAGAGATTCAAACCATCTTCATACGGCCAGCGAAGACTCTGATCAGACTGTGCGCATGCGCAGGCATATCTGTCCTCGCTGGGCGCACATGTAAAACTGTATGAAAGGCTGTGCCCCGGTGTATATGGTATGCATTCGGCTTACATCCAGCTCTTTTAACCATTAGCATTCTCTTAGCTAAAAAGCAATTAAGCGACCAATAAATGTTTTAGCTTAATATATATTTGCAAAAAGGAAAAGGCTTGCAATTTTGTTCGAACTGAGACATCTTAAAAAAAGTCTAGGTTAATTTGTTGTTTAACTAAGACATAATTTCGTCTGTTGATATTTAAATTCAGCCGGTTAAATACTGAGGATATTGAATTGCTTATGTACATCAATAGCTTTGTTGTGCACCCTTTTATGTTATATATTGTGTTAGAAATTAACATAAGATCATCGACCCTCTGACCAGAAATTATTTGTGTGGTATTTGTATTTCGACCGACATGAAACGAAACGCCGAAAGGAAACTTGAAAAACTGACATACATTAAAAAAAAACTCATCAAGCCATGATCGACAGTGACAGTAAAACCGCCAGTGTCTTCTAATACGTCTAGGAACAATTTTCAAAGCATAAATCAAATTACCTAGGAAGGCCACAGACATGGAGTACAGCTTTCCCGAGACGCCGATAGAACAAGTTATGAGGAACAAACAATGACGATACAAAATCGTATAGCTACATTATCCGATATACAAATGAAGAAGGGTCAGGGGCGGATCGAGAATGATTTCTGAGGGGTTCGATTTGATGCAATTACCGTACTTACTCTATGTATTCGGACAAACAGATGTTAACAAACAGTGCAGACCCAGATCAGACGCCGCATAACGCGGCGTCTGATCAGGGTCTACACTGTTTGCAACTCATTCAGCAATTTTACATGAACTCACAGGCAGTAAAATTGACTTGTTGAAGAGTAGTATAAGATAAAGAGCAAGGATGTGAATATTTAGGGTAAGTACAGTATTCCAAATTTTTCAATATTATCCAAAATTTCCGATGAAAATGAAATTATGTGTCAAAGGGGGGTTCGACCGAACACCTCCCCCTCAACTCCCCTCTGAATCCGCCATTGGGGCCGCCACGAAAGAACCGCTTTGGAACGGTCAGAAGAATCAACTACTGAGCAGTCTACTGCGCACTTGTAGCATTTTTTGTTTTGTTTATACTTTAAGAGCGGTGAAATTAGTTCCTTTAGGATTATTATGTTCCTTATTGGTACATGTATATGGATCTGTATCAAAATCAAAATCCTCTCCGGTCCAAATTATTTTTTCTCGATATGTTGCATTCAAAGGGCATTTATACAATTCCAAAAGAGGCGACCCCATTAAAGGGATCTCCTCTTGAAGGGAAGAATTTGTTCCTAACAGGACTGAATTCTTGCCTATTAGAGTATACCCAGGAAATGCCGCTATCACGAAGTACAGTCATCCCGAAGCACCAAAAGAAGGAGATGTGGGAAACAAACAATGACAAAATAAGTCACTTAAATATGAAACCACCAAAGCACAAAGAAAGAAGAACAGCAACAGAGGAACCGCCTTGGAATGGTCAGTAGAAAAAACTACTACAGTCGAACCTCAATAACTCGAACATCGATGGCTCGTTGACCATGGCTAATTCGAACTCGTTTTTGAGTCCTTAAGAAATTCTTCCAATAGCCCAAGAAAACAAATATTTAGGAAATTTTCTTATTTTATCACGACATTGTATGTTGTGTGTACTCACTCGATGAGGCGATTGTAATGAGCACACTCAACATACAATTATTTTGTAGAAAATCGAAAATATGTCCCGAAATCAACGCTATTTGCTTCCTGACCTGGTGCCATGATTAACCTTCAGTGGCTCGACTTATCCTATCTCGAACAAATTTCCATGGTCCCAACGATGTTCGAACCATTGAAGTTCGACTGTACATTGTACCACATGACGGCAAAAGGAATTCACAACTAGAAATATGTCTGTAATACACTATGCCTCAAACTATATATATGTACTTGTCCATACAAAATGCCAACGATGGAAAGAAGCATAACTCTGACAAACTAAATCCATTTTTAAAGTTAATAAAGTAATCATCCCCAATACGCTTACCAAGTTTCAAGGCTCTAACTCAAATAGTTTTTAAATGACTCAAGTAGGTTTCGAGATATCTTGCTCACAAGAATCTATTATGCCTTTAAGGCTTACAATGCATTGGTGTAGAAAAAGCATGATTCCGGAACTATAAATCCGGCGAAAAAAGAAGAAAATATAGGTCCGTTTATTGTCCATCTTTATTCCATATATAAAATTTCAAGATCCTATCTCCAAACGTTCTCGACCGTATGCTAAGCGTGGCGAACGGACGGACGACACAAAAGCAATATGCCCCTCTAACTTCCTTGAAGCAGAGGGCGGGGAGGGCGGGGCCATAAATATTGTCACCTTTGTACAAAATGGCGAAACTCTACCAGGAATATTAACACTTTGCATGCTGGGTAAAATTTCAGCAGACGACATTTTGAAATATTTTTCCTTTTTTCTCATAGAAAAAGGATCTGAGGCTTCATGCAAATTGGGAGATATTTTGCTTCTAGCTTCAGATCCTATTTTCTTGGAAAAAATAAGAAATAAAAAAACATCAACGTGTCGTCTGCTGAACCTGCCAATCGCGCGATAAGTTAAGTACCCCTTAAACACCCTAACCATCACATCAGAAACGATTGCATCGGTGCTATTTGCGTCTCCATACAGCTAATGTCAACTGTGAAATGTTTGCTTTCGGACGACCCATTGGAACGTATTTCTTCTTCAAAATCCAAATCATACACATGCATTCCACGTGTGTGTACAGTATTATCTCTTTATACTGGGGAGACAGAATTTTTAGCTCTACATTTCGAAATACAGTCGAACTCCAATAGCTCGAACATCTTTGGGACCATGGAAATTTGTTCTGACACATGGGTAGTTCAAGCCATTGAGGGTTAATCGTAGCGCTAGATCAGGAGGCGAATGGGATAATTTAACCCTTGTCCTGCTGAATATATTTAGATGACACACCCACTTCTAATTTTCAGCCAATCAGATTACTTGATCTGGATTGTTGCTATAAAATCATATACTTAATGGCAAACAGTGCAGATCCAGATCAGTTGGCTTCTTCAGAAGCCAACTGATCTGGATCTACAATGTTTGCAAAGGCAGGGTATATCCGGGTTCAGCAGGACAAGGGTTAAGAATGTCTTTTCGATATTCTATTAAATAATGGTACATGTATAATGATGCTATTCTAATAAGAACACACACCGTAAATTTTCATAATGAAATAAATTTTCCTAACATAACCCTAAATATTTGCTTTCTTGAGCTATCGGAAGAATTTCCTAGAAACTAAAACACAAGTTCGAATCAGCCTCATTGAAGTTTTACTGGAAAAATCATTATGTTCGTCCTCGTCCATGTTCGCGATGAATGCCACGAGGTAAAGTTTCTGTACAAACTTCTTCCTCGAGCCTGAAACACAGGCATAGCGCTCATTACGCATATTACGCATGTGCGTTCTGGCTACTCCACTGCGAAAGGGTCTACATGTACCTCCATTCTATGATTAAAAATCGCCCAGGTTACAGTACCAGTGTGAAGCTAGGACTCTTCTAGAAAGTCTTCCACTGCTCTTCTTTCCTGCAAACGTCTGCTAGAGACACGGGCCAGGAATGCAGTCATCTTTATAACAAGTGTTTTAATTTCATGAAGTGAAGGTCAGCATCAGTCATGGTGCAGTGATTTACTTTATATCTGGAATATTGTGATTGGTGAATACCATAGTTATATATATATATATATATATATATATATATATATATATATATATATACTATATATATATATATATATATATATATATATACCTGGAGTCGGTATTATAGTGTAGTAGCGACCAGACAAGGTACCCATTTGCAAATATATATATATATATATATATATATATATAGTATATATATATATATATATATATATATATATATATATATATATATATATAAGAACTTTTAGAAGTACAATGTATATAAGTAGTATTTTCAGGTGCCTGCCTATACTACTTACATAATATCTTAACCGTTAAATATTGGAGTGGACAACACGTCCCAGTAAGCATTCTACATAAATCTATAGCGGCCCGCTGTAGATTTATAAAGAATGCTAGCTGGAAGTACTGTTACGGATAGACGGCGGGATAGACAGAAGACAGTGACACAAACAATGATATAATTCCCGGATACTGAGACATAATACAAGCAAATACATTTTTTTTTATATTTAGCTTTGCTGCTAACATGGAATGTAGTATTTTTTTAACTACATTTTCGATTAGCAGCAACGCAAATTATATGGTTAAACAACATTTCTTACGTGAATGGCGCTTTTCAAGATATTGATGTGTATTTTTTTGCGACTGACTTTGGACAGATACCGACTATGAACGCAACTTACAAATGTTTCAGGACTACATGTAAATATTAAGCAGACTTGATACACATGGGAAATTTTCCGCCATTTCGTACAAGGGAGATAACCAGTGACTTTCTGCTTGCCTTCCTGCACATCAAGCCCCTTCTGAAAAAGGGTTTCATTACTAAAACACGCCTATTAAAATATATAGAAAATTTCACCTCCAAAAACTTAAAATTTTCAGATAAAAAACTCTGATATTTTTCATATTTCTGCTCAAAACATAGATTGTGGGTACTCGTTAGAACCGCCTCGGCGAGACGGTTCTAACGTGTACCCACAATCTATGGTTTTGAACAGAAATAAGAAAGATAATGTGTACCCCAGTTTTGCTATATAAAAGTGGGGTTTAAAGAGGTCAACAGTATATAGGCATGTTTTCGTGATGATTCTAAAAGAATAGGATTTGCAACCACGTGGAGAAAATTATTTCCTTTTAGAGCACTCTTTTTCAGAAGGGAAACAAAACTATTTTGATGGAGTTACCTCCTCAGAATGTGTATCCATTGCTTTCAAAATACCTTTGAAAAACATCACGAAAACATGCCTATATAATTTTGACCCCATTAAACCCCACTTTTATATAGTAAAACTGGGGTTTACAGGGGTATGCATTATTTTTCTTATTTCTGCTTAAAACAGATTGTGGGTACTCATTAGAACCGCCTATGTTTTGAGCAGAAATATGAAAAAATATCAGAAATTTTTATCAGAAAATTTTCATTTTTTGGATGTAAAATTTTCAATACATTTGAATAGGCATGTTTTTGAAAAAGTAAACTAAATCATCGATCTATTTTACAAATGAGCCGCAACGTCAGAAAACGTACCTTCGACCATGTGCGCCCAGTGAAGACTCAAATCAGCCCACGCATTTGCACACTCTGATCAGAATCTTCGCTCTGTGTATTTTGGACAACAAAGAATACAAAGTTTCTTCATGTGGACAACGAAGGCTTCTGATCGGACTGCGATGGTGTACAGGCTGATTTGAGTCTTCGTTGAGCGCACACGTCAGAAGGTACGTTTTCTCACAATGCGGCTAAAATGTTCTCCGTATGTACATCAGTTGTAATGATAAAAATGATAAAGTAGATAGTACATCTGTATTACCAAGTGTCTTGTTATGACATATGTTTTCATAACAATCACATCATCACACTGACAGGAGATAACGCAACACTTGAGGAGCAGGTAGACAACCCTTCTCTTGCTGAACACGACATACCCTATCTTAGCAAACAGTGTAGATCCAGATCAGTTGGCTTCTGATCTGGATCTGCACTGTTTACCATTAAGTATGTGAATTTATATCAACACTCTGGATCAAATAATCTGATTGGCTGAAAATTCGAAGTGGACGTGGCATCTTAATTTATTCAGCATGACAAGGGTTGATTAAAAATATCGGGTCTGTCTACAGTATGACAACTCATAGCTTCAGGGAAAATGTTACATTTTCACGGGAAACAGCTATTTCCAATTTGGGGTGTCTTCCTTCCGTAAACGGGTCAACTGTAAAAGGAAAGGATTCGCTCTCATAGGGAACAAATTCTTTCCTTCTAGAATAGACTTTTTTTTTTAAGAAGATAATTGGTGTACAGGAACGCAATTAGGAAATTACACAAAGTTGTTTCCCTTTATGAAACGGCAGAAAATGTATCAAGTGTATCCCTTTAACGTAAGTTCACATACGCAAGTTGAGAATATCCAGTCCAGCTTGCGCGCTTGCACTGGTCATGATCATTGCTATTCAAGTAATATACAATCTATATTTTTTATTTCATTACGGTAACTTCTCATGGTAAAACGTACGCCGCATTGCCTCACTTTAAATATGCTTGCCCGGCAACGACAGTCACCACCTGTAGAGATATAAAAACATAATGATAGAGTCTAACTACATCTTTGCTATCTGTATATCAGAAACGTTTGGGTTTTCCAAAGAGAGCCTAATGCATACAACAGCACAGCGTCTTAACTTTACCTTTGCTATCTCTATATCAGAAACGTTTGGGTTTTCCAAAGAGAGCCTAATGCATACAACAGCACAGCGTCTTAACTTTATCTTTGCTATCTGTATATCAGAAACGTTGGGTTTTACCAAAGAGAGCCTGATGCATACAACAGCACAGCGTCTTAACTTTATCTTGCTATCTGTATATCAGAAACGTTGGGTTTTACCAAAGAGAGCCTAATTCATACAACAGCACAGCGTCTTAACTTTATCTTTGCTATCTGTATATCAGAAACGTTGGGTTTTTCCAAAGAGAGCCTAATGCATACAACAGTAAAACGTTTAAACTACATCTTTACTGTCTGTATATCAGAAACGTTGGGTTTTCCCAAAGAGATGCATCAACAAACAGTAAAATGGATTTGCTCAAATGTTGGAATGAGTACGGTAAAAGTTACTGTGTCCCAACATTTAAAGTAAATACGGCTATTACGGTAAGTAACGGCTATTACAGGTAGCTTACAGAGGATTTGTTTCTCATTTGAGGAGGTTTTACGGCCTAGTCATAACGGTCATGTCGATCAACCACACTTTTCCTGGACAGGCTTAGTCCTCTAAGCGGTTAATAAGTATTTGTGCACATTCTTTCGCAAGAAACTGACGACTGCTCTTCTGGGATCAGCGGAAGGCAGAGAATGACCGTAGAAAACATTTCATGATCAATCTCTATGAAAGAATGTTGCAGGCCAGGCGGGGATCGAACCCGCGACCTCCTGATCACCAGTCGGACTGGCATCCGATTGAACCGCCGAGGCCTTGTTTAGGAGGAATATTTATTGGTAATTCTGGGATATATTTTCTTATTTGTTTCTTCAAAAATATGTTGTGGGTACTCATTAGAAACGTCCCACTGAGGTACCCACAACATATGTCTTGATGGAGAGCTTGAGAAAATTATCCCTGAACTATCATCAATTACTCCTCCTTAACAAGTCCCATCACGAAAACATGCCTATATAATTTTGACCCCCTTAAACCCCACTTTTATATAGTAAAACTGGGGTTTACAGGGATAGGCATTATTTTCTTATTTCTGCTCAAAGACATAGATTGTGGGTACTCGTTAGAACCGCCTCGCCGAGGCGGTTCTAATGAGTACCCACAGTCTATGTTTTAAGCAGAAATATGAAAAATATCAGAATTTTTTAGCTGAAAATTTTCATTTCTTTTGGTGGTAAAATTTTCAGTATATTTTGATAGGCGGGTTTTCGTAATGTCAGCGGCCTAGTTCTTGATCGGTGAGCAATGCAGGGAAAGGACAATGGCAAACACTTGCAGTTGGAAATAGCAAAGCAGAAGAGTTAAAGAAAATAAAAAACATGAAAAAAAAAAAAAAAAAAAAAAAAAAAAAAAAAAACAAGAAAAGAAAATTAAAAGCCGAAATTCATTATTAAATTTACGAATCAGAATTTTGCATCTTTCTAGAATATTACACTATATCAAGAGTCCCATTAAGTATAAAGTATTAAACCTTAACCATTGACAGTTTTTAGAGTTATTATTCGCTGCGTTTTAGAAGATATTAAATGCGCGAATGATCTTATTTATCTGAAAATTAAAGCCTGCAAGCTCACCAATAATTTACTACGCTTGTGTATAGAAAACTCAAGGCGATATTGAATCGCCCTGTAAGAGACCTCAGTGCGTAAGATTTTGTACATTCGCCTGATTAAACCCGAATCGAATAAATCAAATAGGAAGTAAAGTGTAAAAATCGGAAAATGAATTCGCCTCTGAAACCAGTCGTGCGGCTTCAGGTGAAACGATTTTTTTTTTTTTTTTTTTTTTTTTTTTTTTTTTTGTAAGGAAAAACACGTGGCTTATGAGAACTAAACTACTGCTTTGTTAGACCGTTTATAGCTACCAATGGTGCAGCACGGTCTTATTTTAGAATCTGTAATACTTCGAATATAGCTACTCGGGTAGCATTTGCTCTGACATTACGAAAACATGCCTATTCAAATATACTGAAAATTTTACCACAAAAAAAAATGAAAAATTTTCAGATAAAAAATGATATTCTTCATATTTCTGCTCAGAACATAGATTGTGGGTACGCGTTAGAACCGCCTCGGCGAGGCGGTTCTAACGCGTACTCACAATCTATGTTTTTGAGCAGAAATAAGAGAAATAATGTATACCCCTGTAAACCCCAGTTTTACTACATAAAAGTGCGGTTTAAGGGGGTCAAAATTATATAGTCATGTTTTCGTGAAGTTCTGTTTATTATTTTTTTTTTTTTTTTCTGATTCCGTTTATTTGATCATTCCTTCCCAAGTTCTTGCTAATTTCAGCTCCAAAGTAGGTTTGCAGGATTTGTATCTACATGTACCTGTCCATGGAGCATATGAATGTACTAAGTCACTCGTAGGTACTCGGATTTTGGGGAAATACAGCATGCGTTTACTATCCGAATTAAAATCCATATCGCACTGTTTTCCAATGTTTGTAGAGGATCAAGGTCGTTCTGAAGGCTATTAGAGTCACACTGAATGCAGACTGTGATGTTAACTGTAGAGTCATGTAAGACAAAAGGATCTGTAATAATATAGTCTCTGGTTGAAACTAAATACATAAGAGAGACAACTTTTGTGACTTCCTCAGGCTGTTTGCTTTCCTGCACACCATTCCCATTTTCAAAAGGGTCTGTTCTGAAGGAAAGATTTTTTCTTTTTCTTTCTAGAGTAGCCCCTTTTCAAGAACAAAAACAAAAGATTTTGACAGTTGTCTCCCCAGAAAATGTATCAATTCTAATTTTTTTAGCAAGAAAATAAGGATCCAACCACAAAAACTTGGGGAACTCTACATAGACGGAAAATTGATGGGCGTAAAGTATTCAAAACTACTGTACTGTTTGGAAGCCCAGCCAAACCCATTCCCCGATCCACCACGAACCCCTCAGAAAGGCTTCAGTCGGTAACTGAGTATTCTGTGATATTATGCTGGTGACTCGCTGCCAACAAAGACCACATCCCCGCTGGCACAAAACGTTGAAACGTCTTGACATTGAATCAACGTTGAATCGACGATGTTTGAACGTTGTGTGCCTGCTGAGTTCGTCCTGAGATGGCAGAAATAGTTTATTGTATAGACCCTAAGTATTCAGAAGTCTAAACTATTTACCATACTTGTCTTAAAACATGATCAAGTCAATTAACTGAGTCAAACCGTGGGAAACGAACCGTCTGGCATGTGAGCCCAACGAAAACTCAAAGCAGCCTGCGCATCCAAACAGTCTGATCAGAGTCTTTGCTGTCCGCAAGAAGAGAGTTTGCGCCAATGAAGATTCTGATCAGACTGCGCGAATGCGCTGGCTGATCTGAAGCTTCACTGGGCGCACATGTCCGAACATTTCTGACGTTGCGACTCAATTATCAGTACATTCGGTTTATATTTCTGACGTTGCGGCTCAATTATTAATATTTTCGGTTTATGTGTCTAGAACTGCTGAATGACTGGGAAATAATGTATTCCCTGATAAATCGCTGCGTCCTGTAGCGTTGATTTCGGTCTTTTCCGTTTTCTCAGGCCGGTCTATTCGAATATTTAGTATACATACGGTAGGAAATAATACATGTATTCAGCGCAGATGTATCACATCAATCAAAGACGGGTCAAGGCTCCGAAGTCAAAAGGTGTTAAATCCTTATTTCGTAATCCTATTTAACACTCCGTTTCATTCATTTTGGATGCCGCAGTACGTTCAGCCTTTTCTATCAGTTTATTTGACTTAAGCAGATTAGACTTTTAAGGGATTCGATAAAATTTCAGGGGAGGTAACTCTGTCAAAACGTTTTGTTTCCTTTTCTGAAAAAGGGGTTCGCTCTAAAAGGAAAGCATCTGCTCCCCGCGGGAACAAATGCTTTCCTTTTGGAGTAAACCCATTTTTAGACGGGGTTTGGTATACCGGAAAGCAAACCGGAAGTCATAAAAAGTTGTCATCCTTGTCAAAAATGTCGGAATAACTACAAGGTGTATTAAATCCCCTTGAAAAGCCGCTATGCACGATTACGAGTAGTGACTATATTTAATTTAAAGTAAAGCAAGAAATCCGTTTGCGTTTTACAAATTTCATAATGATCTCATTACCTAATCATTAAAATTTTCAATTTCACCTTCATTGTGGGACTCTAATAGTCCATAAAGTATTTAGCCATATGTTTAAATAAATTTTCTTGGACCGCCTTCTAGCGTTTCGACATGCATACTTATGCACTATTTTCGTACAAGTAAAGGGTACAGGGAACTAGTTATTTTTCTCATAGAGCTCCAGAATAATCAACTCCTTTTGGTGAAGCTCTTTTCATTATGGCTGGGCCTCAAATGCTGTTTAAATTGAAAGACCAGGGCCGAGTTGTTCAAAACTAACGATGTCGTTAGTTAACGATTCGTTAAAATTTTAATTGAGTGATTCGCAAATATGCTGAAATTTTTTGCTGAAAAAATGTGAGTAGCTTTTGCAGCTACTCGCATTTTTTTCAGCAAAAAATATCAAAATATTGTATATTGAATCCGCTAATACAGTTAACGAAATGACCCTTAACGAGCTCGTTAAGCTAACGACGCTTTGAACAACTGGGCCCAGGTTTAGCTCAGCAAAGCAAAAAAAAAAGTAACTAGAAAAGTGTCCACGGGACACGGTTACCCCCGCCTGGTGCCCTGCGTATCATATAATGCTTAAGTTACATTACAAGATGGTAGTCCTGAGTAATAATACAAACAACATAAAGGGATCTTCTAAGTAAGACAAATTTATAAAACAAAATCAAATCAAATCTGTGAAATTTCATGAATATATTCCATACGGTTTAGGAGTTATGTCCCGGACACAAATTTTCAGCATTACACTACATGGATTTTATGCAAGGGGGTGGGGGGGGGGAGGGGAGGCACTAATAACACCAAAGTAGCCGGAGTTGTCTTCCAGCTTGTTCGCGACACATTGTCTCGATATGATTTAGGCATCTGTGAAGATTCATGAATATATTCCATACTGTTTAGAGTTATGGCCCGATATAATGTTTTACCGCGGACCATTACGAAAACCCGCCTATTCAAAAATATTCAAACATTTACTATAAAAAAAAGAAAAAAATGAAAATTTTCAGATAAAAAATTCTGATATTTTTCATATTTCTGCTCAAAACATAGATTGTGGGTACTCGTTAGAGCCGTTAGTGGGGTTTAAGGGGGGTCAAAATTATATGTTATCACGGTTATCGTGATAGGGGTATTAAAAAGATAGTAGCCAGAGTTGTATTCTTTGTTCGCAACACATTGTCTCGATATGATTTAGCCATCAGTGAAGTTTCATGAACAAATTCCATACGGTTTAGGAGTTATGATCAAGGGGATAATTCGAAAACCGAAGTAGCAAGAGTTGTCTTCCTTGTGCGCGAACCATCGTTTATATGATTTATCCATCTATAAAAATTCATGAGTATATTCATTACGGTTTAGGAGTTATGACCCAAACACGAATCAGCATTACACTACAAGGATTTTAGGCAAGGGGAGGGGATAAATACAAAAATATATATAGCCAGAGTTGTCTTCATTATTCGCGACACAGTGACTCGATATGATTGCCATCTGTGAAGTTAAATGAATATATTCCGTACGGTTTAGAAGTTATGGCCAGGACACGAATTTTCAGCATTTCACTACATTTATCATAGGCAATGGGGATAATTAAAAAAAACCAAAGTAGCCAGAGTTGTCTTCCTTGATCGCGACACATTGTCTCGATATGATGTAGGTATAATTTTTTTGGATGCACGGACGGACGGACAGGGGTAAAACCTAATGCCTCCACTTTCTTGGACTTTTTAGAGGGTAAATGTAACCGTTCCTAATTCAGCAGATTTAACACAATCAATTGTGGGTACTCGTTAGAATTGAAACCAGCGTTTGCAGCTATGCACCACTGATGCACGGCCCGTATAGTCTTTCTGTAGCGTTTGTCCACATACACACGACTGTTTATTTGTGATTTTTTTACATATTATAAAATGGTAGCCTATCATTACCTGTCTATCAAATTTCAAGTCGATCGGTTATGAAATTAGTTATTTGTAAAATGTCACTCCAATAGACAATAAAACACTATAGGAATATGATGTTTATCGCCTTTGTTATTTCGCAACCGGTGGAATTGAAACTTGACAGTGAGCTAAAGGATATTTCCAGATCTGATAATTTGTAAAAAAAAAAAAATATATATTCCGTCGAGTGCCAATGCGTTATCGAGTCTTCGACGAAGTCAAGCACCGCGGTCACCCATCCATCTACTAACCGCGATCTCCGTTGCTTAGCTTTATGAAAAAGCCAACCACTTTAACGTAACACCAATGAACAATTTCAACCAATCACAAACGAGACCGAAAGAACTGACCAATAACTGGCTGATACAAAGTCGGCTTGATTATAGAGCACTCACCAAAATTGACCTTATCGCCTAACATTGACGGGCCGTGCAATATCACCACTTCTGTTTTGGGCTACATCATACACAAGCAGAAACATTTATTTCTTCGAAATAGTTGTGAAAATACAACATGTACGCAAATTTTTTCCTTCAAATTAGAATAAAAATTTCCATTTCGTCTTATAGTTTTTTTTTTACTAATCAATTACATGCTGTCTTGCCTAAAATAACTATCCCGGGCTTCCCTGCATTTGTTCACCAGTAACCAGTCCTGGATCGGTTCCCTGCACTCTTTCTCACCTGAAGAATGTCAGGTTTTCAATAAAGACATCTTAGGATGAATAGACTAGACTTAAGCGTACGACTCTGTCGTAGATATCATTAAAGTTTTCAGCCCTGCAGACCATTTTTTTTTTCTTTTTTGCGCGGGGGGGGGGGGGGGGGGGGGTTATTTGGGTTTTACGGCCCTTTCAAGAATATAATCCTTATATCGAGCCAATCGTTCATCAAAGGTGGGCGAAAACAGGAGAACCCGGGGAAAAACCACCTGACCATCCATAAGCAGAACTTGGCTTTTCTACATGTGACCCGAGCGAGGCTCGAACCTCATGGGTGAGAAACGGAAAATCAAAAAGACATTCCTGAATTATTATCATAAGCTTCCTGACCGGGCGCTCTGATTAACCCTTAGTGGCTCGAATTACCCATGACTCAAATAAATTTCCATGGTCTCAAAATGTTCGAGCTATTGAGGTAATTATTCACTGTCTACCGTGTTTTCCTTAACTATTCGGACAAACATTCCTGTGTTAACAATGTCGACACAGCTCAGACACCACAGACAGCTCCGTCTCATCAGTACTTACGCTGTCTGCCTCTCGTCTAATAGTTTTTGAAACACCAGCAGGTAGTATCAAAGTACTGACAGCACTCGTGGATCGATTGTCTCTGTACGCTTGAGATATGGTCTTGAACGGGGACTTAAGACTATTTCATATAACTCTTAACTTTCTGTAATTTAAACAAACACTGCAGATCATGATCGGAAGTCGCGTCCTGTGGCGTCTGACCTTGGTCTGCACTGTTTGCCAATATCCAACTCAACGTTTTACAGATTATCCTATTTACATGACACTCTGACGTCACAGCGACAAGACTAGCGCGACTATAAATAACTGTTACCTGGCTTTGTTTTCAGCCGCGTGGTTGAATTTCATTGGTCAATGATAACCACGTGGATAACTACCTTAAGGACATTTTGGCGTTTGTATACTCTTGCTCGATTGTAAACAATCTACCCAAAATATACTTGATCAAATTGAACCTATGTGCAAATTAAGCGAACGGTAAATTGATCGTTTTCTTATTTTTTTTTTTTAGAAAAATGGAACTTTACATTTCATGCAAATTGTCTCAAACTGTCAAATTTTATTTCTGACAAAAAATAAGAAAAATCTTTTAGATTTGCTGCTATTTTCCCAGCATACTAAGCATCAGTGACAATGAGGCGTCCGTAAAATTAGGGTAAGTACGTTATCCTTATTCCAGATTGACACTTTAGATTATATAACCAGAGTCTTTTGATGTTCAAATGTTAAAGCATGGTTAGAAATAAAACGCGATTCTGCGCATCTTTTCCACCTGGTTTCAATGGCCTGCCACGTGACGAGGGTACCGTATATCACGTGACGAAGTACATTGTACCGCACAGCTCAGTCAGCTGGCACTCTGCATCTGCTATGACATACAGTCAAGATAAGAGAAATTTGTCTTCTTGCATGTGCAAATGAGCAGATTCAGATCATCTTTTAGTGCTTCAATGCGTTCGTTTACAGTCCCAAAGAGGTAACAAATCTGGCTATCACAATTTGTGTCTTTTCAAGTTCTTACTTACGCCGGGTTGGAGCCCGGCGTATCTATTTGAGGATGTTTTTGTAAAATGTGCATGCATTTGAAGAGCATCGGTTTTCTTCCAGTTTTATGGGGTTCTTAGTGGGGTTATATATAACTATTCACCCCCGCCCCCCCCCCCCCCCCCCACACACACACACACACACTTTTATTATTATTATTATTAATATTATTATTATTCAAAGTCACACTTTTACAGCAGAGTACTGTGCTATTGGTAACCTAGTGAAATAAAAAATGGGAAGTACTGTGTAGAATGAATGTAGCAATGTGGGTTTTTTTCATTTAAAAGAGAAATGAGCAGTTTTCCTGTAGGAGCCCCAATTTGACCATTCGACCTGAAATGAGGTTGTTGCTGTCAATATTCGTACACGTTTGATTTTTTTCATTTTGGGTTTTTTCGTCGTACTATGAAGAAACAAAAGATATTTTTCTTTGTTTACGATTGGGAATATGCATTCTCAAATCGAACGGATTATAAGCTGGTTTAATAATGCAGTTTAATTTGATATTCAAGCATAGAAAGATTTACGCCGAAAGAAAACGTTATGAGTGGAGAAAAGAACGAGGCACTGCTACATAGATGATTTCGGGTATAGTATGTTCGGCTTAGGCTATGGATGGCGACATGTTATTATGTATGTGGGCTAGAAAACAGATGATCATAGTTGAATTTTTTACATGGCTCTAATAACGTCTATAATATTTTTATCGTTGAGTATTGCGATAATTTATAATTACAACCTTTCATAAATTATAACATATTCATTTGTTAGTACATTTTGATGCATTTGTATATGCTCCTCTGTGAGCCGAAAATTCGTAATAAATATCTTGTATCTTGTATAAATTTTCTCACTATACTACGATCTATAGGGAGCTAAGTAATGCATGACAGATTAGTTTGCCGGCGTATTGATGCTTTGCATCAATGTTTTCTTGTTAAAAATCCTGCTATAAAATACACCCACATCGAGATTTTGCAACCTCATTCTTTTATCTCGGAAGAGCTAGATTAGATCGTTCTGCGGTCCATCTCCACTGTTCTATTGGCTATAGTGCATTTAATAAGGATTGTTAGTAGAAACAATTAACCCTTAAACTTTTGAGCATGCATATACCCTGCATTTACAAACAGTTCAGATCCAGATAAGTTGGCTTCTGAAGAAAACATCTGATCTGGATCTGCACTATTTGTCATTAAGTATGTGAATTTGTATCAACAAACTGGATTAAGTAACCTGATTGGCTGAAAATTAGAAGTGGTCGGAGCATCTAAATTTACTCAGCATGACAAGGGTTAAAAAAAAGATTGCAAAAAGTTAGGTTACAACATAATTGCTTTGCCACCATCTGGGTCCAGTTGTTCAAAGCATCGTTAGCTTAAAGAGCTCGTTAATGACAGACTTATTAACATTTGTAGCTATTTTCCAAATACATTGATAGTTTTGTTGTAAAATGTAAGTAGCTTTTGCATTGCAAAACCTACTCACATGTTTAGTAAAAAAAAACAAAAAAAAAAACAAAAAAAAAAAACAGAAAAATCAAGGTATTTGCGATATTTCAAGATAGAAATTTTAACGTCACCTCAGCTAACAGCTTCTGGCTATCACAATTTGTGTCTTTTTAAGTTCTTACTTACGCCGGGTTGGAGCCCGGCGTATCTATTTGAGGATGTTTTTGTAAAATGTGCATGCATTTGAAGAGCATCGGTTTTCTTCCAGTTTTATGGGGTTCTTAGTGGGGTTATATATAACTATTCACCCCCCCCCACACACACACACACACTTTTATTATTATTATTATTAATATTATTATTATTCAAAGTCACACTTTTACAGCAGAGTACTGTGCTATTGGTAACCTAGTGAAATAAAAAATGGGAAGTACTGTGTAGAATGAATGTAGCAATGTGGGTTTTTTTCATTTAAAAGAGAAATGAGCAGTTTTCCTGTAGGAGCCCCAATTTGACCATTCGACCTGAAATGAGGTTGTTGCTGTCAATATTCGTACACGTTTGATTTTTTTCATTTTGGGTTTTTTCGTCGTACTATGAAGAAACAAAAGATATTTTTCTTTGTTTACGATTGGGAATATGCATTCTCAAATCGAACGGATTATAAGCTGGTTTAATAATGCAGTTTAATTTGATATTCAAGCATAGAAAGATTTACGCCGAAAGAAAACATTATGAGTGGAGAAAAGAACGAGGCACTGCTACATAGATGATTTCGGGTATAGTATGTTCGGCTTAGGCTATGGATGGCGACATGTTATTATGTATGCGGGCTAGAAAACAGATGATCATAGTTGAATTTTTTACATGGCTCTAATAACGTCTATAATATTTTTATCGTTGAGTATTGCGATAATTTATAATTACAACCTTTCATAAATTATAACATATTCATTTGTTAGTACATTTTGATGCATTTGTATATGCTCCTCTGTGAGCCGAAAATTCGTAATAAATATCTTGTATCTTGTATAAATTTTCTCACTATACTACGATCTATAGGGAGCTAAGTAATGCATGACAGATTAGTTTGCCGGCGTATTGATGCTTTGCATCAATGTTTTCTTGTTAAAAATCCTGCTATAAAATACACCCACATCGAGATTTTGCAACCTCATTCTTTTATCTCGGAAGAGCTAGATTAGATCGTTCTGCGGTCCATCTCCACTGTTCTATTGGCTATAGTGCATTTAATAAGGATTGTTAGTAGAAACAATTAACCCTTAAACTTTTGAGCATGCATATACCCTGCATTTACAAACAGTTCAGATCCAGATAAGTTGGCTTCTGAAGAAAACATCTGATCTGGATCTGCACTATTTGTCATTAAGTATGTGAATTTGTAACAACAAACTGGATTAAGTAACCTGATTGGCTGAAAATTAGAAGTGGTCGGAGCATCTAAATTTACTCAGCATGACAAGGGTTAAAAAAAAGATTGCAAAAAGTTAGGTTACAACATAATTGCTTTGCCACCATCTGGGTCCAGTTGTTCAAAGCATCGTTAGCTTAAAGAGCTCGTTAATGACAGACTTATTAACATTTGTAGCTATTTTCCAAATACATTGATAGTTTTGTTGTAAAATGTAAGTAGCTTTTGCATTGCAAAACCTACTCACATGTTTAGTAAAAAAAAAAAAAAAAAAAAAAAAAAAAAAAAAAAAAAAAACAGAAAAATCAAGGTATTTGCGATATTTCAAGATAGAAATTTTAACGTCACCTCAGCTAACAGCTTCGTAAGGTTTTGAACAAATGAGCCCAGTATGCATGGTGCTTAATGCAAATTTGCTTTCCACTTTAATTGCATGCATGCCGTTTCAGATGGTTGGACCCCGAATCTTGCAATGGTAGGGCCCGTCGTGTTCCAACTTTTGTGGCTCTCTTTCGCCCCGGCTTCAGTTCGCCATCGAGCCCTCTACTTTGTTTCAACTCAGTTTTGTCAGATATGTCAATGGTGAGGTAGAGGACCACATTCGTACCGAGCAAATTCTTGTAATTTCGAACGAGTTAAAACTAGTTAAAGCCCCAACACTTCCAAGTACAATCGTTATCTCGAAGTCAAAGGGACTCTGAAATACTTCGAGATATCTGTACTTCGACATATCAGATTTACAGAATTAAGGAAAAAACAGCGAACATCCACATTTCACAAATTAATATGTAATCTGACTCCTGTAGTTAGAGGTATAATGAAAATATTGTAGAAGAGAGAAGAAATTGCTCCTTAAGAGCTATTTTTCTTTTTTTCCACAATATTTTGTTACCTGTTGTTAAAATGTCATGTTTAAACAGGGGCCAGGTTTTCACTTCGAGATAAGCGGTTATTCGAGATAAGCGAGGTCGGGATAATGAGAGACGACTGTAGTTTAATTTTCTGCTGACCATTCGTGCAGTTCTTTATTTTATGTCTGTTGTTGCATCTGCACCGTTGTTTCTTGCCATTGTTTGTTCCTCATTTCTTCTTTCGGTACCTCGGGAAGACTTTGCCTCGGTGCTGTGGCCTTCCCTGAAAAACTTTGTTTATATTTTAGCACTTATATAACCGATGCCGGTCCCTCGTGATGGTTATACCAAGGAACACACAGAATAGTTTACTGCGCATATTTTCCAGTATTGATACATTAGACCCTAGTCTTTTAACCATTACTGACTGGAATATCATTTAGCTCTTTCTCCTCCTCATTCTCTGTTTATTAATATAGTTTGGAAGTTTCGAAGTGTTAGACAGAGACCCTAGGCGGCGAATCTTGCAAAACAGAAGTCGTCATTTGACAGGCGAGATATACAGCTGCAGTTTCGTGTATAGAATGACAGGACATTGCTTATACGAAATTACTGTATTGCAATTCAAAATGAACTGCAGATCCGCAAACTGCGTTCATTTTGCACGATACATTTTTTTTTATTTATGACTAGCAACTGTACCCAGCGTAAAAGCGTACAATGATAGGTAGGCACGTGATAGGTACATGTAGATACATTTGGCTGACCAGCCTTATATCATAATTAAATACTCCAAATCCATTTATCGTTTAAATTTAAAAACCCACTGTATGTTTAAATTATTTTGGAGTGTCTACCCCAAAACGTATACAGTAGACTCTCGTTATCTCGACTTCACTTTCTCGAATAACCGCTTATCTCGAAGTGAAAATCTCCTAAGGAGCAACTTCTCTTTTCCAGAATATTTTCAATATATCCCTAACTTCAGGAGCCAAAATACATATTCATTTGTGAAATGTAGTCGTTCGATTTATTTTTTTTTTCAATTCTGCAAATCTGATATGTCGAGGTACGGATATCGCGAAGTATTTCAGAGAGTGCCGTCGACTTCCAGATAACGATAGTTGACTGTACATCATGGAGAACTGACATACATGTACTGCTTACGGAATGATATTAATGTCCATTCCCTTTAACTACTCGGACACCTTATCGTATTGTCGTACTTATTCTGAGACCGGAATGAGTCCATATTTGTTACTTGGTAGTGTGCCTAAAAGCTAATGATTGAATGGGCAGACAATGTACCGCACTGATCAAATGCTGCGTTCTGTGGTATTTGATCGTGATCTACACTAAAACATAACTGTCCGAATATTTAGCGAAATTATTGTTAGCCAATTATTGTTATTTAATTAAATTATTGTTTGATCTATTTGATGTAATGTTAAAGACGTCCGTTTACTTGTTTTATTAATAATCACGGTTACAGTGCAACTATAATAAAATGTATAGTTGTAATAATGGCTTTGATAGCAGTTTTAAACATGAAACCAGATAACATGTGCCGTCTGTTAAGAAACCTGACAATAAAATCTATGATCTATGGAATGGAAGTCGTACGGTTTGCCGAACAGTGTGTTCCGATAACACGTAAGTAAATGGACAACTTTTTTAGTTTGTTTGTTGGCGCTGAGTTGATGTTTAACGGCCCTATCAACAATATTTCATTCATGGCGAGCTATCGTCCAGAGAGATGGAGAAAGAAAAGAAGAATGGGGCTGATGAAACAAATGACATGACCCCTTAAAATGATGCAAGAACAGATGTAAGAACCTTCGTGCCAAACCCCATTGATAACCGTGCTTACCCTCTACCCCAGTAAGCATTCTTCATAAATCTATAGTGGGCCGTTATCGGCCCGTCAGGGTAGCTGACGGGCCGATAACGGCCCACTGTAGATTTATAAAGAATGCTAGCTGGGTACCAACGTCATCGCTATTGTGATATAATATGAATGACGGCAGAAATTAATCAAGGGTATTGCATTTTATAAATGTCTTGTAGTGTAAAGTTTTGGATGTCGTCTATGATTATCAATACAGTCGACTCCCGTAATCTCGAATTCCAAGGGACTCACTGAAACACTTCGAGATATCCGCACCTCGACATATCAGAGTTGAGAATGTGAGGAAAACAATAAATTGAACAGCCACATTTAACAAATGAATATGTAATTTGACTCCTAAGTTAGAAATATATAGATACAATAATGTGGAAAAGAGGAGAAATTGCTCCTCAGGAGCAATTTCTCCTCTTTCCCACATTATCTTGTTACCTGTTGTCATAGTTTCATGTTAAAACAGGGACCAGATTTTCACTTCGAGATAAGCGGTAATTCGAAATAAGCGAGTTCGAGATAACGAGAAAAACAATGTTTCAACTTAACCTACAAATTCTCATGACTTCTGCAGGACCTTTATTTATATCCAAGTATGATATGGTGTCAGTTGGTGCCATAAAGCAATCAGTCGAAGTTCTTATCAGACTGAGCTGATGCGAAAGCTGATGTAAACCTTTGATGACTGTTTATTCCCCGGCCACATTTTTGTATACCTCAACTCAAATTACGCTGGTATTCTTTCATGCTGTCATTGATAGGACATCACAGGATATTTGAGACTGCGAACTATAGGATGTATCAGAGACTTGTTAAGGAGGAGTATCTAACGATAATTCTTGGATTATTTTCTCCATTTCTCAATAGAAACATATATTGTGGGTACTCATTAGAAGCGCCTAATGAGAACCCACAACATATGTTTGTGTAGAGTAATGAGAAAAATGTCTCAAAGCAATCAGCAAATAATGTTTCTTAACAAGTCCTCTGATAAACTCGTACGCTTTATTATGTAACATCAAAGCAGTCTTTTCGAATAGATATACGCAAATACAGTAAAAACCGATTCGGCCATAGTGTCCGTTCAGTTTGACCAGGAAGTTCCCTTTTCCCCCTGAAAGAAGTCTACCTACATGTATCTTTACAAGGTACATCGACATGAGAGCATTCGGATCAGCATGCGCATCTACAAAGGCGCATTGGTGGCCTCGAATTTCGCTTAGGCGCAAAATGCCGTTTTTATCCGACTTTGGGTCGGTTATTGATTCCTGGCAACATCAAAGACTAAAGCGATGTAAACGCTTGGCATTACAAGCAATTTTAATTGATATGGCACTGTATTGGGTAATGTATTCTGGTATTTTCTACCAGAAGACCAGGAAATGATGTTACATAATGACCCGGGTCGCGGGGAAATTGTAACTTACGTTCGCAGTGCCAAGTGAAATAAGCCCTTCGTAACTATAACAATAGTGTAGTAGCAGACGTAGAATCAAGGCCTCGATCGATAGTCCCATCACCTTAACCCGTTTATGCCTGGCGTCCCATAAAAGGGACATTAGCAAACAGTGTAGACACAGATCAGACGCCGCAAAACGCGGCGTCTGATCAGGGTCTACACTGTTTGCATTAAATACCGGAATTTCTATTAAATATGGTTATAATAGAAATAAACCAGACACACCTTCTTCTGGAAATGAACCTGTCCAAATACTTGAGTTAGGAGAATCCACTCGGCGTAAATGGGTTAATAAGTATATACGATTTTCCCCTGTAATATACAGAAAAAACAAGGGTATTTAGGGGTCTGCATTATCAGGCAGATTTTCAAAATATTGCTAGTTTTAGATTGGCTTTATACTTGTTTGGTTTCTTTGTAGTAACTTGTTAACTGCATAACTTTGTCCTAATATGATGAACAACCTAATTCAGCGTCATTCCCCATATTATTGCATAAAAAGCAGCGCCGCACGTTATTAACAGCCGTGCATTAACCGGCGAAAACCCGTGTATTAACAAGGCAATTCACGCGCCGTTAATGCACGGCTACGCAAGTTTCAATATGATCATACCGTGGCCGCAGATTTTGCAGCCGTTACGATGTGTACTGCTCGGCCCTAGAACAAGCATAGTCCGTGGAAATAACGTTCGCGAGGCATCGGTGAAAAGGCGAAACAAAATAGTGCAAGAAATAACGCAAAATGTAGCAAATGTTTTCAGTTTTTATGCAATAATAGCGATCGAACATGGTTTTTCAATGCATTAACATTCGCCAGGTCCCTTGGGAGGTGTTGAAAACCGCGGCCTTCGGCCTCGGTTTTCAACACCTCCCACGGGACCTGGCAAATGTTAATGCATGAAAAAACATGTTTGATCCCTATATTATATGGCGCAAGCATCGGCCGACATAGTTGTAGATAAGAGGAGTATGAACTAGTTTTCTCTAATTTGTTCACAAAAACATATAGTGTGCGTACTCATGAGTAGCGCCTCCGCGAGGCTCTTCTCATGAGTATCCACAACATATGTTTTTGAGGCGAAATAAGAAATAAAACAAAAATTATATATTTGGTTAAACATTGGCTTTATTATAGTTATGTCTAAGATAGGCGCGTTACAGTAATGCAGTTGGTTAGTAGATCTCTAAGAGTTTTTTGAAAGTTTTTAACGTGACGTATTTACAGAACAATAGCGCATTTCTGAGACTGTTTATGTTCAAAGACCGCTTTCCTCTCGATATTCTCATCGTCTTGGTTACATACATGAACAAGGAAAATCCATGACTATTAGGAAGCTTTTCGCGTTACGATTTTAATAAATTTGTAAAAAGTTTAGACAACATTATATACATGTAACATAAACTTGACAACTTACATGCAAAATTTATGTATTAGCAGACGATATTTTAACTGTTTCAAGTGACATTCAAAACTGAACATATTTGCAACAGACGATTATTTTCTTTTGTTTTAATTTCTATGAAAGCTTGCTCCAGATGATGTACATCATACCTCTTTACCATACCCGTTCTAAAATTCGAACGAGTCATTACGAAAACAAGCCTATTCAAATATACTAAAAAATTTTACCACCCCAAAAAATGAAAATTTTCAGATAAAAATTTTTTTTTTTTTCTTGATATTTCTGCTCAAAACATAGATGGCCTCGGTGGCTCGGATGCGCCGTCCGGCTGGAGACCAGGAGGTCGCAGGTTCAACCCCCGCCGAGGTCGGCAGCATTCTTTCGTGGAGATTGATCGTGAAATATTTTCTACGGTCATTCTCTCCCTTCCACTGATTCAAGAAGGGCAGTTGTCAGTTTCTGGCGAAAGAATGTGCACAATACTGGTTAACCGCTTAGAGGACTAAGCCTGCCGAGTAAACGTGTGGTTAGGTAAACTGAACGCGCTCGACATGCCCCCATTGGGTTGACTGGGCCGTAAAACCTCAACACAAACAAATCAAAACATAGATTGTGGGTACACGTTAAAACCGCCTCGGCGAGGCGGTTCTAACGTGTATCCACAATCTATGTATTTGAGCTGAAATAAGAAAAATAATGTATGCCCCTGTAAACCCCAGTTTTACTATAATAAAAGTAGGGTTTAAGGGGGTCAACATTATATAGGCATGTTTTTGTGATGCCATTTTACTAGCAAATCCTGTTAGATGAGAGCAATCAGTAAACCATTTACATGTAAAACCTGATCAGAAGCCGCGTCGTCTGTTATGGTTCTACACTTTAATCTCACACCTGTGTGTCCCAATAAGGTAACTACGGTAAGCTATAACAGTTTCTCAAATGTCATCAGGTGAACTCAGGGAAATTTGATGATCTAACTTTTTCGCGCTAGGACCTTTTTGGCTTAGGGTGGTTTGTTCTATAGATGTTCCCATCACGATCTGAATGATATGTAGATAAACATAGAAAGTCTGCAAACCGGATTGCTTGGAACACAAGTCTGATATAATCGTCGATGTTCGTTCCATTTTCAGTTAAATTCATATTGGCGTCTATCATATTTACTCCAAGTATTCGGTCAGGTAAGCGTAAACAAACAGTTTAGACCCGCTCAGACGCCGAAGAATACGTTCTACGGAGTCTGAACGGTTGCCTCCCATCCAGCAGATTTAGACATGGCAAATACAATGTATACTAGTAATTGAAATAGAATTGTTTTAATTTGTCGACAAGTATGGTAAAATGCTACATTGTCCCAATATCTATGGTAAATATGGTAGTAAAAAGACGATTACCGATTACGAAAACAAAACCATGTCTCGACATAAATATTACATCAGCAAACTGGCCTTTAGGGAACAACAAATGGTCATGGAAATAGGCCTTTATAGCATATGTAGACAACACAAATACAATTTATTAAGGTTGCTTTTGGAAACAGAGAACACTGTTTAAAAAATCAGATAAGAATCAGCCTTCGCATCCATCCATACCTGTCTGTTGGAAGGGTGGTGGGACTGCATAGAATGGGCAATGACGGATATCTGTGAGTGCTACTTCACTTCTCAGATTTCTGTGAGCCAGTACAATAAGATATATGTAACCAGCAAAGATTCAGATCAATCTGTACATGTACATCTACCCAGTATGGAATGGGTTCTCGTTTATCCTTCTTTGGATAGCCTGGAGGTTGTCGAAGGCACATGCGATCAGCGAAGACTCTGATCAGACTGTGCGTATGACATGTGCGCCCAAAGAAGACTCAAATCATCCTGCACATCCGCACAGTCTAGTCATAGTTTTTGTTGTCGCATGAAGAAACTTTGCATCCTTTGCTACATAAAATGTGCCCAGTGAAGATTCTGATCAGACTGCGCGAATGCGCAGTCTGATCTGAATATTCGCTAGGCACACTTGGCCAAAGGTACGTTTTCTGACGTTGCGGTTAATTTCTTGAAATTAGATTTACTTTTATGTTGTAATAATATTGTAAATTATTAATACAAGTGTATATTTATGTTGGGTGCCGTGATATTCTTTAGTATGTTGCTTTATTTGTTTAGTTTGTGGAAGCAAAAGCACTACAGGGCTAAAAAAGTAAAATAAAGTTTCTATGTGTATCTTTCTATGTGTATGTCTATGTCGACAGACTATCTTTGCTTTTCTTATATGTGTTATACATACTTGAAATATTCTAAAGCCACGGCGATTTTGCTTTAAGTTCATATGGTATTTGCCTGACAACAGTCCCTAAGTTTCAAAACAAGAAATGGAATGTAGGTTATGTGTCATGTCAGCTTCCACCTCTTCGAAGACACTGGGATACATCTTGTAGGAAGTCACGGCAGGTGTAAGGACAAGATGATTTTCTGCTTTCATATTCAAAGCAACCATCCAACATATACAATTACTAATATTTATGTACTGCAGAATTGCCTGGGTTATACACTTTGACCAGTTCTGGTACCACCCCAAAAAATGAAAATTTTCAAATAAAAAATCGGATTTTTTTCATATTTCTGCTCAAAACATAGATTGTGGGTACACGTTAGAACCGCCTCGGCGAAGCGGTTCTAACGACTACACACAATCTATGTATTTGAACTGAAATAAGAAAATAATGTATGCCCCTGTAAACCCCAGTTTTACTGTAATAAAAGTAGGGTTTAAGGGGGTCAACATTAAGGGGGTCAACATTAAAAAAGACAACACACATTACAAACAGGCAAACAAATGGGAACTATTTAATATGAAACTATATTCGAATGGAACAGACCAGGTGCTCTGTAAATTTAGCTGTCTAAGACCTGTACCCGGTTATTCCGGGGCAACAAAATCAAGATGCAATCTGGAATTTGATTCCTCATGTATGCGATAAAGGCAAGTAATAAAGCTCCAGGTCAGTTGCATACTCCGGCAGGCTGACCAGAGTCTTCGATTTTCACAGAATACGAAAATGGCCAAAAGAGTGAAAGCAAGGCTAGAGATCTGGGCTACTGTCCTTTTAACCTAACATTCGCACAGACTGGCTTACGCAAACAGTATAGACCCAGATCAGGCGCCGCGTTCTGCGGCGCTTGATCATGGTCTACACTGTTTGCCACCTATTCAGTCGTTCCAGTCGCATTCACTATCTATAAAGTAGACTTGTTCAAATTCTCGCAGAAGCATGGTAAGGAGTTAAGATGTTCCTATATTTAGCAAATATAAGATATTCGCATCTATTAGAAATTTAAAGACGGACTGGATACACTTGAAAGATTTACCACAATTTTTACATTTGCGCAGTCTGGTCAGAATCTTTCCTGAGCGCATTTTGGATAGATGACGACACAAAGCTGCTTCATGCAGGCAACGGTTACTCTCATCAGACCACGCGGACGCGCAGGCTGATTTGAGTCTTCGTTGGGCGCACATGTAAGAAGGTACGTTTTCTCACGTTCATCACGAAAACATTCCTATATAATTTTGACCCCCTTAAACCCCACCTTTATAAAGTAAAACTGGGGTTTACAGGGGTATACATTATTTTTCTTATTTTTGTTCGAAAACATAGATTGTGGGTACTCGTTAGAACCGCCTCGGCGAGGCGGTTCTAACGAGAACCCACAATATATGTTTTGAACAGAAATGTGAAAAAATACCAGTTTTGTTTTATCTTAAAATTTTCAGTTTTTTGAGGTGAAATCTTCTATATATTTGAATAGGCATGTTTTCGTAATGGCGGTTCAATATCTCCTCAACGTTGCGTCGATGAGGTGGTATTGAAACGACGGTTTTGCGAAGTGTGCGTTGATATTACTTGGTAGGCTCATTTTCTGTTCGTGCGGCTCTTAACATAAAAGCATACTCTAAAAAGTGCATTTTCCCAAATAAATGTTAATAGTCTGTTATTGTCTAATGACGAAAAACTATAAAGAAGATTCCTGTAATTAAGTATGGCATTTTCAGTGCCTGTTTATAACTTGCCTTTAATTACGTCGTAGAATGACTGCCAAATATATCTGTGGTATTGCACAAGAGATTTCATGTTAGACAACCTAAACTATTCATTAAATGAACAAGATGACTAACTTATGGACGAAAAACGTAGATATTAGTTTGCTGTTCCTCATCCTAGCAGTCAGTATATCAGATTATATCGAGATGTCTTTCAAACAGAAGAAGACGGAACGGGAATCATAAAGTCGAAAACAGGTCCCCAACCCACCTTCTCAAATACAACAGGGTTTTAAAGGACACCCTTTCAGTATACGTTTGTAAATAATGATGACAAAAGTCAGCCTGAGGAGACACATTGCACATGTAACGGTAATATAAAATTTAAACAATTACAAAATTAATGTACAGTCGAACTTCAATGGCTCGAACATCTTTGGGACCATGAAAATTTGTTCGAGATATGGGTAGTTCGAGCCACTGAGGGTTAATAATGGCGCAAGATCAAGGCGCAAACAGCGATCTTTAGGGCAATCTTTTCGATTTTCTACACAATAATTGTATGTTGAGTGTGCTCATTGGAATCGCCTCGACGATTTCATGATAAAATACGAAAGTTTCCTTAAATACTTGTATTCTTGAACTATCGGATGAATTTCGTAGGGACTCAGAAACGAGTTCGAATTAGCCATAGTAAACGAGCCATCGATGTTCGAGCTATCGAGGTTCGACTGTATATCACTATGAATATAAATAATTATATTTTTATCATTACTTCAACTAAAGGAGATTCAGTATATCCTTTTTCTGTGTCACTAAGTTGCTTGTACATACTATGGGTCAGTAGCGTAGCCAGAACGGAATTATTTTTACACACACTCAGGACAAATCTTGAAAATTATTCCTAGAATCGCTTCAAAATAGGAGCTACTCTTCAAGGAAAGAATTTACTTCCAGAAGGTACAGCTCTTATGGTAAAGAAGCAAAATATTTTTTTGTTAATGCACTTTTATTATAAATATTTTTTCTTACGTATGCGTAATATGCGAAATGAACTCTACGCAAGTAGGCATTAGATTAACCCTTAAAGCGCCAATCACAACAATTGTCGTCTGCTTTGTCATCTGCTTGTGATTTTAAAAGTCATTTTTGCAAACAGTGTGGACCCAGATCAGACTGCTCCTTTAGGAGCAGTCTGATCTGGTTCCACACTGTTTGCCTATATGCAAAATGTAAGTTTGAAAAGTTTGCAAGAAGATGCAGCAGACAACATAAGCAGACGACATTTTCAGATGCAGATTTTCTTGGCGCTTTAAGGGTTAACATTTCAGTCGACGCAGATAAAAAGGAGCTAAAAGAGGGAAAACAAACTCAATAAAGGTTTTAACTATATATACAGACACACCACTGTTTATACAATCACGTTTGTGGGATGGCGAATAGCTTTACTTCTTTCTCATTATTTCAGCCAATCTGCCTTTATAGCTAAGGTGGGTAGGCTAAAGGCACCTTAGGAGAAAGCGAACAGTCAAAATTACAGCAGTCCACATTTCTGCGCTGTTTTGAAATAAGCTTATCTAATCACTAAAGATTTGTACAGGTTGACAAACATGGAAGACATTAATGAAGCTAAATATACCCAAATATGACGGCTAGGTGTTGTTATGATTCCCTGTGGTTTACACGTGCTTTAAGGTATCTTTTTGTTGAACCCCTATTCATCCTAGTCATTTTATTCCAATTATTATCTGTTTAAGTAAGCAAAAGCTACAGTGGAAAGAATTCCAAACAAAACACATCAAAAGTTCCGCCAACCCCTTTGATGTTGAACAAATGTAAACTTATAGCGTAAGTGCAAATTTCAGCAGTTTATAATTATGTTTTAGTCTGGAAAATACATATAAATTTATTACCAAGTAGATATACACGTGTTATGGTGATGCGTCTTTAACTTGGATGATACGACACAATGGCAAGGACGAACGCTACCTTAAGGCCACACGTTTTCCGGTAACGACGTAAAGTGACTCCATAAAAGAGTGAATCCCGGTCATCATTCTATAGAAAAAGTGATTCCTTTTTAAGATATACTGACTTCCGATAAAAAAAAAAATAATGACTCATCGACGATATCATGACCGGGGGTCATTAAATTATGACCGGGGGACACTATTCTTTAACGAATACTGACCGGAGCTCGTTATTTTATTTGGGTGATCCAATAGAATAACGCCCGCCATCATTATTCTATAGAAAAAAGTAACTCGTTTCTGTTACAACACTCTTATTTGTTGATGGATTTTAAAATAACTTGGCACAAATGTCAAGACAATGTGTCGTGCGCAATACCTAGGTGTCTGACCTGTAACTTTGTCATTTGTGGGTAGATTTTAAAATAATTGTAAATAAATGTTAGCCATATCAAGACAATGTATCGCGCGTAAAATCAAGGTCTCCACCTCAAAAGTCAATGTCACAAATTCAGATAAATGAAAATGTGTTTATTTTAACTGATAGGGTTAATGTCTGTTGTTTTGCTCCCTGCCCCAAACTACCTGAATTAACACTTTGGAAAGACATAGCTAGCGCGTAGGAACGAGTCAGCTATGTCGTTTGAAAAGGATACTAACTCGTGGGAAGATATAGCTGACTCGTGGGAACGACATAGCTAACTCGTGGTCGATTGTAAACGGATCCACTGCAGAAAGGGGTTGATCAACTAAACACAAGCTATGTCTAAATGTGCAGAGTCAAGTAAAAGGGAAGTGAGTAGGTTTTTTGTGTGTGTTTTTGTTTTGTCTTTGTGCATTTACATAAATCTTATAAACAAGAGTAGTCTTTTTCATTGCGTTTAAGTAAGTCTTCAAAATAAGGGAAGTCTTGCAAGAAACCTTGACAAAATGTATAAAAAGGTACATTCGTATTATGTTTTCTATATTTTTATATACGAGTAGTACAAAAACAGTAGAAAACAAATCAGTGTATGTCTAACCTATGGAATTACTCGAATGCATTGTTTAGATTTCCGGAGTTAAAGTTTTGCAACATTACTCTCATTCAAAGAAGAATCTATGTGCCCAAATAACAAAGTGAAAGAGAGAATCAATCATAACAAAAACTAGCCGAGCCGCTTTCTATCTTTTTTTTAATCCTTAAAGCGCCAAGAAAAAATTGTAGCAGACGGCATTCTAAATAAAAATAGTTTTCTTAGAAAATAACCGTTGGAATTTCATGTGAATCGTCTGCTTTTCTAAGAAAATGTTTTTTAAAAAAGTACATATTTAAAAGTGTCGTCTGCTGCAGTTGTGATTGGCGCTTTCAGGGTTAAAAGCTAAGTGTTGAATATTTCAATAAGCGTTAAGCTGTTATTAATAAAATATAGACTATTCTATTCATTATAAGTCACTTTAGAGTACTTTTGGGTGGGGTGTTGGGGAGGCGGGGGCATCGTTTTTGTCTGCTTAGGAAATCGTCATTTAACCGTCTATTATTATGACCTGGGGTAACTTTTCTTTAAGAATGATGTTCGGGGGTTGTTATTCTATGGGGGTCACAATTCTTCGCGAAGGGTTATTTTACTTTGCGTGGCGGTCATAATATAATGACCGGGGTTCATAACACTATGACCGGGGGTCACTATTCTTTAAGGAATAATGACTGTAGGTCGTTATTCTATTGGGGTTACTTTACTTCGTAACACCGTATTGTATTACTAAAATGGCGTATAAGACATACTACTTCCAGATGACATACAACATTGAGAAAAGGTCGCATCAACATCGATGCAACGTCATGACGTTGTATCGACGTTGGTGTGACGTTGTATAAACGTCATGTGCCCGCTGGCTTCGTTTCTGATATCATTCAGAAAGTCGGTTTCTTTGCCTGGATGTTTACTCAAAAGAAGCAAATTTGCAGACTTGTGTCATAACTCAGTGCAAATATTTTTGTAGTAACTACCTGTGCATCAAAAGTTTTATTCTATTCATTGGTTTTAAAAATGATCATTTTTATTTTGCCCATATTAAAACTAGCTGCAATTTAAGCAAAAATCGACAGAGTATGTAAATTGGAGGCAGGTTTTTTACAAGTTCTTCTGTTAAAACTTTCTGAAATTTTCATAATATTGTAGTGAAACGTCAATAGTTAAAATCAGTAAAGACAATCAAAACTATTTTCTTGTATACACATTAAACACACACACACACACACACACACACACACACACACACACACACCAAAACAAAAACAAAAACAACAATAATAAAAACAACAGCAACAGCAAAACAAACACATTTCTATAGAAATAGCCATTCCTTCGCATCGATGGAAAGGCAAGCCGCAAAAGGAGTCGCCGTCTTTGTTAGAACTAAACTTTTATCAGACTGACCTTATCTTTGATTTAGATTAAAACACAAAT
Organism: Anodontia alba; assembly: GCA_964016985.1. Lineage (NCBI taxonomy): Eukaryota > Metazoa > Mollusca > Bivalvia > Lucinida > Lucinidae > Anodontia > Anodontia alba. Next base: position 98,402,322 of record OZ024824.1, on the reverse strand, counting down.
TTATCTAGTGGTTAAAGCGATAGAAACAGCATTTCAGTTCAAATAAAGAGGCTGTGGCATAGCTTGCCATAACATTTCGAAACAGAATATCGGTAGATTGAAGGATACAAGTATTGGAACCAGACTACTATTGACGTCACATTGTTTAGGTACCCTGAAAAATAGTCATCTAAAAATAGAGTGTACGGAGCATATGGTGTAAACAGTGTAAGGTGAAAAAGACTGCATTGTTCTGTTTATTCGAAGCAACAGGAGGTTCCATAACAATCTGTAAAAGATTCTGTAATCAACTTTTTTGCTGTGTGGAGTGCTACACAGGGTTGGTCGGTCATTTCATTTGTGACCCTGAATAGGTGGCGTTTTTGGATGTCACATTGCGGGCTATGTGTTTTTCGAATAAGTGAGGTGAACATGGCGATCACATCACATACACCAAAACCTGGATCTGATTTGGGACCATAGAATTGTAGCCGGTGAGAGATTTTTAATTCTTATGGTCTATGGAGAAATTAATAAGGGTGTGTCGCCTATAGCAGTATCGAGTCAATTCATAGAGACGCACTAACCCATTACACATGTATCACTATGATAAGAGTAAGCACAGACCTCCTACGTAGGAAAGTGAGGGAAACGGACATACAGCCAACGGAAGTAGATGCATCCCTTACGTGGAAATAGTCTGAGGACAGCTCTTGAAGGAAGAATTTGTATTCAGTTACTAGCGTATTAACTTCCTGACTACTTTTTTTAAATGGCAGTAAAGTCTTCCAAGCGCACCCTTCGCTTTAATTATTTCATGAGCACAGAAAACCACGGAAAATGTTATGTGTAACATGGCAACGATCCAATGTAGTCTATGCATACATGCTGCTTTGTAAGGAACTTCATTCATCAGGGTGTACATCTTGTAAATTTCAAATTGTGTGTGTGTGTGTCATAGAAAGGAAGGCAATGATTAGGAATCCGTACAATTACGTAACACCTTCCGTTCCAAGACACCAAAGGGAAAGAAGTACGCACTTAAAGCAAGGCATCACAATCAAACCACTACAAGCAGAAAGTCTAAAGGACATTTTTTTTCTCAAAAAATGCCCAAACGGCTATCCGGAATAAAAAATTCAACAAGACATACATGCAAAGACATACAATGACAGATATAGTAAACCACAGCAGAAGCACCGCCTTCGAACGGTCAGTAAAATATTACTGGGGGCTTAAGTCGTTTTTTTTTTTTTTTTTTTTTTTTTTTATTTTAAATCTATCCAGAACCCTCGCCCTTAGTTCTGCCGTGGTATACAAAAGACATTGTTCAGTCCGCGTGAAGGGTTCCTAACTCATCAGTGCAACATCTCCGAGAACTTAAAAATCAAACGAATGGAGATGAAACAACGGAGGACTCGACAGCAATAAATAACTGAAATGTTGAAGCAAAAGAAAACCAACAGTAGGACACCGGTGGGCCCGACCAGAGCCAGAGCATCAGGCACCAACCGACTTAAACCGTTGACATTCATGTATTAGCAGATTGATTTGGCTCTTTACTTTTCGCACTTGCATGGAAGTCACCTTTTTGTTTGTGTGGCTCATATTATCCCTTTTATTATCCACTCGCACAACGAGGTTGTGGAGGGGATATAGGGTTTGTCCCATACTAAGTACGGTCAATATCATTATGGCTATTTCTTGAAAAAACTTTGTCACCACTCTAGTGCCTACATTCATTAATGGCTTTAAATGTAAGTTCATACAAATGTTCGGTATGATAATATCTCGAGCAAATTCGACTTTTAGGGTCCTGGGCTCGAGGTCAAGGTCATTGTGGCTATTTTTAGAAAAAGCTTTGTCATTGCTCTGGTTCCTACATTTATCAATGAATTTTGAAATACAACTTCACACAAATGCTAGATATGGTAATATCCCGAGTCTGACTTTCAGGGCCCTGTGCTAAAGATCAAGGTCACTGCACATGGCTAGTTTAAAACAAGAGGACCATGATGGTCCTATATCGCTCACCTGAGCAAACGGATTTGCACTCGTACTTACTGTTGAAGATTCAGCCAAGTTCACTGCTCTAAGATTTATGTATACATTTTATAGCCCTGCCCTGCCCTGCCCTGCCCCGCCACCCCTCCCCCAACACACTAAGCCATGTTTTTTTCTTTTTAACACATCATGATTTGACTTAATCTTGAAAGAAGGTCACCAAAGGAAAATTTCTGCCAGGTTATTTTGAAATTGGTCCAGTGGTTTCTGACAAAAAGATTTTTAAAGTGTTTTATATCGCTATAAAGCCCTACGCCCTAATGGCCATTTTTTTTTTTTTTTTTTTTTTTTTTTTTTTTTTTTTTGACGAATCATGACAGCTTGAACAAACTTGGTAGAGGGTAACCAAAGAAACATTCCTGCCAAGTTAAACTGAAATCAGTTCAGTGGTTTCTGACAAGAAGATTTTTAAAGTTTTCTATTTAGATCTATAGGGAAAATAAGCCCCAGCCCCTAGCAGCCATGTTTTTTGACAAATCAGGATTGCTTGAACATTCTTGGTAGAGGGTTACTAAAGCATTATTGAAATCAGTCAGGCGGTATTTGACAAGAAGAATTTGGTGGCCATGTTTTTGACGTATCATGAAGGCTTGAACAATCTTGGTAGAGGGTCACCAAAGCAACATTCCTGCCAAGTTACATTGAACTCGGTCCAACGGTTTCTTAAAAGAAGATTTTTATTTTTTTTTTATATAGATATATAGGGAAAATAAGCCCCACCCACTAGCGGCCATGTTTTTTGACGAATCACGATTACTTGAACAATCTTGGTACAGGGTCATCATGGAAACATTTTTACCAAGTTATAATGAAATTGGTCCTGTGGTTTCTGACAAGAAGATTTTTCAAGTTTTCAATATAGATATATAGGGAAAATAAGCCACGCCCCCCACCCCCCCCCCCCCTGGCGGCCATGTTTTTGACGAATCCAAATGGCTTGAACAATCTTGGTAGAGGATCACCAAAGGAACATTTCTGCAAAATTATAATGAAATCGGTCCAGTAGTTTCTGACAAGAAGATTTTTAAAGTTTTCTATATAGATTATATAGGGAAAATAAGCCCCGCCCCCTGGCGGCCATGTTTTTTGACGTATCAAAATGGCTTGAACAATCTTGGTAGAGGATCACCAAACAAACATTTCTGCAAAATTATATTGAAATCGGTCCAGTGGTTTCTGACAAGAAGATTTTTAAAGTTTTCTATAAAGATTATATAGGGAAAATAGGCCCCGCCCCCTGGCGGCCATGTTTTTTGACGAATCCAAATGGCTTGAACAATTTTGGTAGACGGTCACCAAAGGAACATTTCTGCAAAATTATATGGAAATCGGTCCAGTGGTTTCTGACGAAGATTTTTTTAATTTTTCAGTTAAAAAATCTATTTTTAGCTCCTGTGACCTAGATATGCAATGGACCTAAACCATTTGAACAACTTTGAAAGAGGACCAACCAAGGATCATTCTTGTGAAGTTTGGTCAAATTCCAATCAGTGGTTTAGGAGGAAATGTTGTTTAAAGATTGTGGACGGACGGACGACGACGACGACGACGGACGGTGAGTGATCACAATACCTCACCTTGAGCCTTCGTCTCAGGTGAGCTAAAAAAAAAATTGTCATTGCTCTAGCGCCTACATGTATAGATGGATTGATTTGAATGTAAGTTCGACTTTCAGGGTCCTGGGCTTAAGGTCAAGGTCACCCTAGGCTATATTTAGAAGACAAAAACAACAACTTTGTCATCGCACTAGTGCCTACATTTATCAATGGATTTTAATATATCTTAACACAATTGTTGGGTATTATAATATCTCGAGTAAGTTCAACTTTTAGGTTGCCGGGCTCATGGTCAAGGTAACTTTAAAAAAAAAAGACAAAAATAAACAACAAAAAAAAAAAAAACAAAAAAAAAAAACACTTTATTATCACTCTAGCCCCTGCATTTATCAATGGGTTTTAATGTATCTTCACACATTTGTGGGTATGATACTAGCTCGAGCAAGTTTGATTTCAGGGTCCTAAGCTCAAGGTCAAGGTTGACATGACTAAAATATTTTCTATTATGTAAGATCTTATCCCTCCAAACCTGAACATCTGAATTTTTACAATACTGTACCTTAATGTCAAGATCATATATGACCTTTACATTAAGATCACAGGCTTTTTGTTTCTTCATTCACATAATTATTATATGCCATGACATTCTCCAGTTCCGTGTTTGCCCACACCAAGTAGTCTTGTGCGATGGGATTTGTATTGCCTGCGATGCCTTGTTATGTTTATGGACACCAAAGGTTCCCTGAAAATGACCGATGGAAGCACATCTAGATTATTGTTGCCCTCATGTGATTCAAACATCCATTTGCTCAGGGCCATGACTATATGTCATAATCGATCATCAAAGGACTGAAGAGTTCGCTTAGCACCTGATCAGAACCCTTCAACGAACTAGTGTGAGTCCATAAATAACGAACAACACTAATCCTACGCAGGGACTGTAATGTTTTTTTTTCTGCCGACATATGCACTATTTCATTTGCGTTATGTCTCGTATTGTGATAAGAGTATGGCGCCTTTCTGAACTGATTGCTTGATCCAGAATTATGATTGATTACCAAATGACAGCGTCAAGGGCTATGTAAGTCATAATTGCTTGAAGCTGTATGTCTTCAAGAGTCCTAGGCGAGCAGAAGCACCATGCTGATTATTGATGGATAGTTTAACACATAATATAGTATCTACCCTAAGTATTCGAACAAACAGGTTTGGGCAAACAGAACGCGGCGCCTGATCAGGGTCCACACTCTTTGCTAGTTATTGAACATTTTTAGACACATACGCAGGTGCAGAATGGAATTGTTTTAATGTTAGGACAAATATGGTAAGCAGTCAAGAAGTCCGAACACAGAGTAAATATGGTATCCTGATGACGGCGAAACGTAAGCGATATTTTCTTTAGTTTTTTTTTTTTTTTTTTTTTTTAACTCCAAATTGGGTTTTTGTATTTTATGTTCACCCTTTTAATGTAATGTCTGTTTCATTCTTTTTTTCCGAGAAACCAAGAACAAACATACTTAGTTGGTTGATGGGCTTTTGTTGGTTCGTTGGTCATATCTGACCATGACCATTACAATCACTGGTTTGTTCTTTTGGATGTTCGTTGATAGCTGAATAGGCCAATATTTGCTCCAGATAGATCTGAGGATGCAGGATAGATCTGAAAATCATTACGAAAACACGCCTATTCAAATATATTGAAAATTTTACCACTAAAAATGAAAACTGGTAGTTTCATATTTCTGCTCAAAGCATAGTTTGTGGGTTGTTGTTAGAACCACCTCGGCGAGGCGGTTCTAACGAGTACCCACAATCTATGTTGTTTTTGAGAAGAAATAAGATGATTAACGTATACCCCAGTTATCCCCAGTTTTACTGTATAAAAGTGGGTTTAAGGGGGTCAAAACTATACTCGACCAAAAAAAGTTTTGGACCACCTACAATATTTACAAGTATTTTCATTCGTAAATATGTTATGGATATTTCGACATCTGAAACATTTTTTCAGACTTCAGGCTCTTTCAAAAGGGGAAAATGTAAACATTAGCAAGAATCAACAGTGCATAACAAAGCTTTGAAGTACAGTGGGGTGTCAAAAAAGTGACCGGAAGTGGCAAATATTGCAAAGCTCTAAACTCTGCATATCACAGATCATGGTAACTTCCTTACATTCTATCGTCAATTAAAAACCATAGTCTAATGGTCTTGCAGCAGTAAACCTTTTCACTTTAAATTTCATGCAGTCCATGTACTGAAAGGCCAGAATTCACCTCAAATGCATGATTTTTCATTGTATTCAAGGCAGCAGTTTGACCAAGGTTTCATGCATTTCATGCATTTATGGCTCAAGACTAAAAACTTCTCACTTTCATAATCATGCAAATAATGTTCTTAGAAAAATTAAAGTTTAAACCCCAGTTTCAGCACAATATAGCGCATTCAGTAACAAGATGCCTGCAAGGAGGCAATACAAAAAGCAAAATGAAACCGACCGGGCGCGAGCCTTGGGCTGCTTAGACGCAGATATGGGAAGCCGGAAAGTGCCGAAAAGGTTCCAGACAAGCCACCATGCCATTAACAGGATCAAACAGCGCTACAGGCAAATAGAACTGTTTAAGGACAGACTACGCTCGGGGCGACCACGGGTCACAACGAGGGCTGAAGATCGCTGCGTCACCAACGTTATTGCAAGAAACCGCTTCGTGACTTGACCAGAAACTCGCCGCCGACTTTATGCTGCTAAGGGTCCGGGATCCCGGCCTGTATCAGTTCAGACCGTGCGGAATCGCATTCATGCAGGTGGTATTAAGTTAAGAGTGGTTGCAAAGGAGCCAGAACTCAGCCAGCGCCTCAAGAATGCTCGTAATGCCTTCAGCCGTGCCCATGTAGGGGAGAAGGGTTATGTTCTCCGACGGGTCACGGTTTTAACTGAAGTGAGTGGAAGGCAGGAAACGAGTCTGGAGACGAAGCAGAGAGAGACATGTTCCAGGCACAGTAATCCCGACAGTAGCCTTTTAAGGTGGTGGAGTCATGGTGTGGGCCGGGGTTTCAGCGACTGCAAAGACAGACCTGGTCTTCATCGAAAGAAACCTGAATGCACAACGTTACATCAACGAAATCCTTACGCCACATGTGCTTCCGTTGCTGCGCCAGATGCCAGTCGTCAATACAATTTTCCAGGATGACAACGCCAGGCCTCATCGAGCGCGCATTGTCGACAACTTCCTGAGTACGAACAACGTGAACAGAATGGACTGACCCGCGATGTCTCCCCATTTATCATGTAAAGAGCATGTTTGGGATGTTCTCGGAAGAGATGTTTCGGCACGTCTGGAGCGCAACATCACATTGCAGGATCTTCGGCGGTTCCTGAGAGAAGAATTGGCCCAAATTCCACAACAGACTATCCGGAAACTCGTGTACTCTTCAAAGCACAGTCCGTGAATGCCGGCGTAATAATGGTGGTTATACACACTATCGAACATTATTGACTTTTGCGGGACACTTTTTTGGGAGACCCCTGTAGGGTTTAGGGGATGCTGACAGGATATCAGTGATACTTCTGAATAAAATTTTCATTTATTCTAATCAGGAATAAAATGTGGAAACAGGAGTTGTTAATATTTTTGTGTTTGAATGCCAAATAACTGAACAAAGGATCAAAATTGTAGGTGGTCCAAAACATTTTGGCCGAGTATATATTGGCATATATATTTACTTGATTGGTGGCCGAATTAGCGATATTGCATTATCTCTGGCTGTGTGTTTCTCTCGGTGTCATGATTAACGTTCTTGAGCAGCACTATCGGGCTGTATGTTAACCCATTTACGCCGAATGGACTCTTCTACCCAAGCTCTTTGGACAGGTACATTTTCTATACAAGGGATGTCTGGTTAGTTTTTATTATTATCATGTTTGTATAAATGTCTGAACTTAATGCAGCGATCTATGCGTCTGATCTGGGTCTATATTGTTTGCCAATGTCCATTTTATGGGGCGCTAGGCTTATATGGACTAAAATCCTTCTTCATGGAAGCGTTTGGAGTGCCCCTGTAAGATTTTTCTTTAAACTTGTGCAACGTATTCCATTCTCTAACACCCCATAGCAACTCTAGCGTTCTACTCACATGCCTAACCCATCTTCCTAGCTAGCATTCTTTATAAACCTATAGCGGGCCGTTATCGGTCCGTCAGCTACCCTGACGGGCCGATAACGGCCCCCTATAAATTAATGTCGAATGCTTACTGGGTTAATTGTGACCGCTTCAGAAGTGCATACACACTTGTCATTTCTGCCCACATCACTACTTCTCTATCTTGCATCCTGTATTGATATTTAACCTTTAGAAGTGCCGTCAAAGAGCTTGTACATGTATGGAGATAGCTAAGATTTCTGTATGTATGTTGTCCATTTTTCACAAAGGGATTGGAGATTCGCCTGTGCCACAGCCTTGTTTATCTTTAGTTGTATATCCAGTCGAATTTATCACGGATCCCATACGTTTCTAAGTAGCCTACCGACGGGTACACTAGCTTTGTCAATGTTGGTATTTACTTCATCATCGGTGCGTACAGCGCCTGGCAGGTTGATGGTTAGGTAAATGGTAAAATGAGTGAAGAACGGCCTTGGCCTCTGTTTGTATTGTTGACCTTGATACTGGATAACCAGGCCTTGGATGACATTGAATGCTTTTTTTATAGAATAAGCAAAGCTAATGGTTAATTTTATTCATTTTAAAATTGAACTAACCAGAGCATTAATAGAGCCCAGTGCAATAATGCATGCTTTAAGGGGAACTGATAAATTTTCAGGGGTAGGTTACTCTGTCCAAATTATTTTACCTCTGTTCTGGAAAAGAATCTACGCTAAAATACGTAAAAAAAAGGAAAGAATTGCGCCCTAAATTATTACTTTTTAGCGTAGCCCCTTTTTAGAAGGGATTTAGTATGCAGGAAAGCAAACAGGAAATCACAAAAGTTGTCTCCTCTTGTAAAATACAGCATAAAACTACCGAGTGTATAAATTCCCTTAAGTTGCTGCTATTATGCAACATTCCAGAAGCCTAAATAAATATTAACCTGGACTATGAATTAATATCCATGTCTGTAAATAAAAAATAATCGTCTGTATTGCAATCTTTCGCTCAATTAGTTTTATAATACACTTGGGCTCAGATCAGAAGAAACTTTCTCTTTGATCTTCGGATTTTATTACAGACTTTTTCTCTAAGGTAGCAGTTCACTAATTTGAATATGCAAAAAGAGGCACTCACACACCCCCTCAGATATTCAAGTGCTAGCGATATGACAAGGGGAAATAATACATTTCTAAGGCATGCAACTTTATCAAAATTGTTTGTCACTATTATGAAGAGGGATCTAATCTAAACTGGGAGCACATTCGTTCCTTTTTAGAATAAACCTTTTTTTTCCTAGCAGAGACGGAAATATTAATGTAAAAACTATGCAATATCTTATGTTAAGTGGAACTGATGCACTTCAATCGTCAGGTAATTTTGTCAAAATGTTTTGTCCCTACTCGTTAGAACCGCCTCATCGAGGCGGTTCTAACGAGTACCCACAATCTGTTTTGAGCAGAAATATAAAAAAATATATCAGTTTTTTTGTTGTTTTTTTTAATCTGAAACTTTTCATTTTTGGTGGTAAAATTTTCAGTATATTTGAAAAGGCGTGTTTTCGTAATGTGGGAGCAAATTCTTTTCTTTTAGAGTAGACCGTTTACAGAAGACGCTTGGTGTGCAGAATAGCCACCCAGCTAGCATTTTGCATAAATCTACAGCGGGCCGTTATCAGCCCGTCAGCTACTCTGACGGGCCGATAACGGCCCGATATAGATTTATGTAGAATGCTTACCGGGCAAACAGGGCGTGATAAAAGTGTCTCCCTTGTGAAAATGGCACTGGTTCTACCGCTAGTCTGGCCCGAGACCCTTTCTTTATTTTTCTTTTCTTTCTTATTCTTCTTTTTTTTTTTTTTTTTTTTTTTTTTTTTTTTTTTTTTTTTGAGGGGACACAACACTTGTATAGCTTGTAGAATTTTTGTTTACTTCAGTCCCTTGGCTAGAAAGAAGGTTTTTGTTCAGCCATAGGTAACTTGAAGTTGGATTAAAGAGGATCATGATAAAAAAATAATGTAGAGAAAGAGAAAAATAGATATAAAACAAAAACGAGTGGAGCCAGTCTAGTTCTACCGCATGTATCTAGATCCCTATATCATGTACATGTAGTGATGTCAAATGCACATAATGTATTTGAGTAAAGTATTAAAGTACTTTGTAGCATATTTATTCAACTCCTTACCATACTCCTAATAAAATTTGACTACATGGTGATATATCTAAACAGTGATGAATGAATGGCAATCAATGTAGACTCTGACCAGACTGTGCGTTCTGATGACTCTGATATTGATCTGCATCTTTTGCTTAGGTTTGTCTGTGTCAGAGTGCTTATTTTAAATAGGTGTACATAAAATCATTGACTGCTCTGAGCTCAAAACCCACTAGAGGTAAGGTACCTATATGAGTCTACAAAATTGTAATTTTGGCAAAGTTGCGTCCCCTAAAAGTCCATTCATTCACCATAAGGTTCTGTTTTGCGCGAGTCGAGATGCAGCTTATAGCAATACATTACGAAAACACGCCTATTCAAATATAAATTGAAAATCTCACCTCCAAAAACTGAAAATTTTCAGATAAAACTCTGATATTTTTTCACATTTCTGCTCAAAATGTAGATTGTGGGTACTCGTTAGAACCGCCTCGGCGAGGCGGTTCTAACGAGTACCCACAATCTATGTTTTTGAGTAGAAATAAGAAAAATAATGTATACCCCTGTAAACCCCAGTTTTACTATATAAAAGTGGGGTTAAAGGGGGTCAAAATTATATAGGTATGTTTTCGTGATGAAACCGAACACATGTAAACGCATAAATATAATTAATGTTTTTAATATTGAAATAAAAGGATTTTATTCATAAGTGACCACATAATGTCTGTGTCAGTTATATTTTATGATCGTTAATTCAACATCAGAAATGAAGCTGGTGCGCCGCCTTTAATCTTTGATGTTTCCCACTGAGGGGAACCTACTCTCTAACGGATATTGCCGACACAATTCATTGACTCCATGCATTCCCATAGTTGCATTTCATAATCTAAGCTAAGGCACCAAATTCAAATTCTGGCAAATGTTTGACATGGAACTCTTTTTGGGTCAATGATTGTAACTATTTCTTGACTGGTAGTCTACGAGTTGCAATGATCAAACCTAAAAGATGTTCGTCTCTTCTTTTAAGCAGTTTTATATTAAATATTGGCCGATTACAAGTATTTTTCTTATTTTTCTCAAGGAAATGGACGTGACATTTCATGAGAGTCTGTCCCTGAAAGGAAGATTCCCGTGAAATTTTAAGTTATATTTTCTGCGAAAAAGAAATACATGTAAGTGTTTGCTTCTGAATTTATCGTCAGCGTACTAAAGATAAAGGGGTGCTTATGCTGTTCGAATCTCATAAAGAAATCATCATAACAAATTTACCAGCTCCTTGGGCCAAGAAGAATCCTACTATCAACAGTGTCCCTGTCTGTCATCTGCATTGTTCAATTTGATAGCGATATTCGATTGTGGAGGTCAATCTATGGAGGTCCTCATGACATAACTGAGCATCCGCCCAGTCCGATCAGAGCCTTTTCTGTGGTAGGTAGCTAAGAACCAGAGCTTTCTTTATGCAGACAGCGAAGACTCTGATCGCCCTCGGTGGCTCAGTTGGATGCGCAGTCCGACTGGAGATCAGGAGGTCGCGGGTTCAACCCCCGCCGAGGTCGGCAACATTCTTTCGTGGAGACTGATCATGAAATGTTTTCTACGGTCACTCTCTCCCTTCCGCTGATTCAAGAAGGGCAGTTGTCAGTTTCTAGCGAAAGAATGTGCACAATACTGGTTAACCGCTTAGAGGACTAAGCCTGCCCAGTAAACGTGTGGTTAGGTAAACTGACCGCGCTCGACATGACCCCATTGGGTTGACTGGGCCGTACAACCTCAACACAAACAAGACTGGGCGTATGCCCAGGCTGATCTGAATCTTCGCTGTGCGCACATGCAATTTTGTTGGTTTTGTCATGCGCTGGCTCATATGTGAAATTCAGGTTTGCTTTCAATACCAATTCCAGTTGACCAGCCTTGTTTATATGGTGTTAACTAAGCATATACGTTAGTGTTCGTCATCACAATAGTGAAAATGGTATATAAATAAAATCGAAAACAGTTGATATGATTTAGACCAAAAGTGACACAGGTTCTTCTCTTGAGAAAATACTTGAGACAACTAAGAGCTAGTGAAAAGATTTCACAAGTATGAATAAAGTTACCCTGGAAAAGCCTTACCGGGTCACTGAAAGAAGAAGGTGACCAGAACTAGAAATTACGAGTCTGTTTAGATAAATTGTATTTCGATCAAATAATAATAATAATAATTATAATAATAATAATAATAAAAAAAAAACAGAGAAATGAGGAATACAACATCAAATATATCTAAGGCGTCAACTTTAGATATACAGAAGTGTTAAGATTGAAGGTCACACCTAGTGCACTTGGTGTTCACTACGTTTAGGCATGGAATAGACGTCAAAGTGAACTAGAAGTTAACTCCCAAGTGCACAATTGTTCACTAGGGAGTGCACTTAAGTCTGTTTTGTGTAGGTAATCATAGAGATTATATGTCAGGCAATAGTGCACTTACATTGTCTTATTGGGTAGTTCTGAAAGGACACTTTGATGATATTTTTATTAAATGACTTTAATGGTTGTATTTAATTTGTAATTATTCTGCTCATGATTGGTGGCTTAAAATGGCACTTACTCATATTCATATTCTTATTATTATAATATAGGAATATCAATTAAAACAAGTTTTTGATACTAATAAGATTATTATTATTATTATTATTATTATTATTATTATTATTATTATTATTATTGTAAAGTAACATTACAATTTGTACATACATCTAGTTAGCAAGAAGGTATTCATGTGCCTTCAGCAATTTATAAACTATACATAGTGTAAAAAGGCAATGTGACTGGATAGACTTGGCTGTTTTTCCGCCAGTGTCATTATGAAAACACGCCTATTCAAATATATTGAAAATTTCACCACCAAAAACTGAAAGTTTTCAGATAAAAATTCATATATTTTTCATATTTCTGCTCAAAACATAGATTGTAGGTACTCGTTAGAACCGCCTCGCGGAGACGGTTCTAACGAGTACCCACAATATATGTTTTTGAGCAGAAATACGAAAAATAAAGTATACCCCTGTAAACCCCAAATTTTACTTTATAAAAGTTGGGTTTAACGGGGTCAAAATTAAAAATTATATGGGCATGTTTTCGTGATGATTTTTTTTTTTTTTTTTTAGATATATATAAGGTAGACCCTTTTTGTGACTTTCGTGCTTGCTTTTCTCCCTTTTCTGATGGGAGGTAAAACTATCATGATGGCGTTAACACCAATGAAAGTATATGTCCTTAAACGAACACAGTAATAGCATGGGAGTAACAGATTGGTTTTGTTAATGGTTTCGGGAAAGGACGAAGCACCATTGATCATATTTCATTTCTGACATCAGTCATTGAAACCAGGAAGTGGAAAAGCCAGTCCACTTGTACAGCACTTTTGGCTTCAGACAAGCATGCCGTATTAATCCTATTCGGACAGACAGGCCTGCGCAAACAATGTAGAAATGCGGCGTCTGATCAGGGTCTACAATGTTTGCAACTCACCAATGTTTTAGATACTAGAACAAGTAGTAAAATTGACGTACTAAAAAGTTAAATAAGTATGGTAAAAGAGTTATGGTGTACGAATACTTAGGTAAATACAGTAATTATAACACAATGAACAGACAGTCCTGTAATAGTAAGGAAACATACACAAGTAGCCTATTAAGACATCACTTCTCTACACTATATATATTGGGAGTACTTTGTTGTGTTCGTGTTAATTGTTTAAAACTCAAGAGGTCAACAACATGAAGATGAATGTAGTCTATCTTCGGGCAACATCTGCAAAGGACCTACAGTTAATGTTAAATGAGATTAATATACGGTGTAATAAAAATCAAATGACCGTAAATACAGAAACATAAAAAAATTATCGGGTCGATTGTTTATAATCGAACAATAGTATACAAGCGCCAAAATTTCCTTTAAGTTGTTGTCCACGTGCTTATCATTGACCAATGTAATTTAACGCGCGTAAGACGAAATTCAGGTAACGGTTATTTATAGCAGTGCTATTCTTGTCGATGTGACAGTGTAAAAAGGGTTATTTGTAAAACCTGAACTGGGACATTTGCAAACAGTGCCGATTCAGATCAGACGCCGCACAACGCGGCGTCTGATTAGGGTCTGCACTGTTTGCTTAAATTACAGGAAGTTCCGTTCAGGAAATTTTCCCAGCCTAGCAGGCTGCACTTAGACAATCGACTCACCAGTGTTGTCAGTGCTTTGATATTTTAGGTCACACATTACTAGAATATTTGCTTGTTTATTGAAGCGTGGAGGGAAATCAGTTGATATTACGGACTTATATTACATGCATAACCAAGAAATACCATGATTTCTACCAGACATAAAACTGGTATTTTCCTTGTTTTCTAAGAAGAAATATTTCCTCTTAGCCGGGGAAAATAAATCTCTTTAACCGGAACTACTTTTTTTTGTAACATATGAACGGCCTAGATTTTGACCCGTGTGATGATCTCAAATCCTTACTTACCGGCTGAAAATGTTTAAATCCATATGCTTTTTTCGTTGAATCAGGTCACAAGCATAGAAATTAACCTATCTGAGCACAGAAACACATAAATATCCATTTAAATGGGAATATTTTATCACTTTTCAATCTCTCGATTCGTTTAGTTTTTTTTTTTTCAAAATGGCGCCCGAGTGTTCACTGCTTCGAACTGTCAATGTCAGTGTATTACTACGCCGACCCAAAATAGAAATGACAGCGTAAACAAACTGGCAGACTAGACTTGCCACAAAGGCCTCTTAAATGGTGTACTTTGTTGCGGCGAAATGCATATAATATACAGTTTATTCATTTCTCCTATTTTAAATATGGGATTTATAAACCTCGGGAGGAAAAAATCTGATAAAGAAACTCGTGCTTCGCACTCGTTTCTTTATCGGATTTCTTTTTACCTCCCTCGGTTCATAAATCCCATATTTAGAATAGGAGAATGAATAAACTCTGTGTATGAACTTCTAGGTCGTATTATAACCGACTGTCTGATTTTTTTTTTTTTTTTTTTTCGGGAATCGCATGGGATATAGCTGTCATCAAAACAAGCCCTTCGACTATCTACGAGTTTTACAAAACTAACAAAGTTAACTTACTTCCCGTAGGGACATACTCTTGAGTGGAGTACACTATATTAGGTTTAGTACACTAAATTAGTTTTAGCCTTACTGGGATTCAGTCCAGCGGGCACATAACGTTTATACAACGTCGCATCAACGTAGATGCAACGTCATGACGTTGCATCTACGTTGACACGATGTCGTCTCAACGTTGTGTGCCCGCTGAGAGACCGTATGCATAAATACCGGGGACTTACATGTACGAGCAGCTATATTCTTTTGGGGTGGAAAAACATAAAACGCTGGAATATTTAGCAGTGTCGGTTGGTAACCGTTTACTCTAAGGAGCAAATTCTTATTTACTTTTTGAGGAGACCTCCTTTCAGAAGGAACTTCATGAGCAGGAACGCAAACAGGAAGTTACAAAAATTGTCTCCATTGTTACAATGTCCAAAACCGTATTCGATTTAATTACCGCACCGCGCGCTAAAGTTTTTCAAAATTACTGGGAAAAGTTGTGGTAAAATATGTATCCATCTATAATTAGGGTACACTTTAAAAGAGATCAGCAAAGGACTTATGTATTGATGCATATGCGTTGTTTTGTGTGTGTGTGTGTGTGTTTTTTTTTTTTTTTTTTTTTTTTTTTTTTGTTTTTTTTTTTTGCTTCTGATTTTCTTTATACAAGCAAAAATTATCGGTACTCATTTGAATTGCATCGACAAGTAGATGCAGTTCAGAGGGGTACCCATAACATATGCCTTTATAAGGAAGTAGACAAAAAGTACACTACCTGTAATCTGATGGCTACGGAATTGCTTGACTGTGCGCTTATAGGGGTATGTGCGGTAATTGGGTCAAATACGGTTCATGTATCTGTCAAATATTTCCAGATCCTTTAATGTATATATCATTATTTGATCCTCTGGGGAAAAAGAAAGTGTAATAATTTAGTCGATTAAGAAAAAAAGTCTGAGCTCCACTGGAAAATATTACTCTCGTGCACATGCGTGTCTGTGTGTTAGCGGGCCGGGAGGAGAAACGAACAGGCACTGAAAGGGGACTTGGAAGGGTATTGAGTATCGTGTGTTATGGAAAAATCGGAATAGTTTCAAGAGAATGTTATAACAACTGAAAAGACTTCTACTTCATTATTTATGTATCTAACAGTCAGTTATATATTTATGGGTAGGCCATTTGTACCAAAAAAAGGTGTGTGTGTGTGTGTGTGTGGGGGGGGGGGGGGGGGTTGGGGGGAACAGGTTCATTATAACCACTTGTTAAAATCGCACATCGAAAAAAGCATAGAAACGCCATATGCGTGGCAGCAACGTCCCAGATAAACCCGTGCATTTACCCGGTTTGATTCGTAGGTTCCTTCATTCCCCGCTAACTGAATCATTGGATACTTGTAATGTTATTTTGGCTTAAAACAAGCATACGGTATTTACTCTTAATATTCGGACAGACATGCCTGCACAAACAATGTAGACCCTGATCAGATGCCGCAAACTGCGGCGTCTGATCAGGGTCTGTATTGTTTGCAAAAAATAAAAAACCTGTATCAGACATACAGATGCATTTGATGATCTGGACGTTTGCTGTTTGCATATGAAGTGAGGGCCCTTTTATTGCTTTATGCATCATATAAGCCGCAAGTGGGGAAACGTATCTTCTGACATATACGTCCGACGAAGACTCAAATCAGCCTGCGCATTCGCACGGACTGATCAAAGCTTTCGTTGACTGCATGAGGGAACTTTGCAACCTTGGCTATCTAAAATATGCTTAGTGAAGGTTCTGATTAGACCGCGCGAATGCGCAGGCTGATCTGAATCTTCGCTGGGGGCACATGTCCGAATATATGTTTTCTGACGCTGCTGTTCGTATAATTAATGGGTTTCCTTAATTTTTGCTCTGCTAGATATATTAACTGCTGCCAGTCTTGCTGTTACTAGCAACTTATACCATCACTGTGAAGACGAGATCAAAGGTGTGGTACTGAGAACAAACATTTCTTCGCCGCATGGACATACAATATATTAGGAAAATCGAAAGCTATTTCAGCAATTTACAAGGGTATTGTACTTTCCTCTGAAGTACATTCTTGTATTTGGACACATAAGAAGAAAACGGACCGTGCCATATGGAGGGTGTCCTCAGTGCAAATCAGGATCAACCTGTCATATGCACAGTCTGATCAGGGCACTCACTGCGTGGTGATTAACTGTATAGCTCAGTTGTTCAGCAGAACTAGTGTAAAACATTATGAATAGACTCAACCCAAATATAATTTTTATAATTCTTTCTCTAACAGTTCAGCGTGTATGTGTGGCATAACTGTTCTAAACTTTGACCTTTCTCTTTTTATAATGAGTTTAAAGTTAAACGAAATGTAAACAGTTACAGTTAGTAGCACCAGTTTTTCCTATTTTGTTTTCCACTTATACCAGAGAAAATTCAGTGGGCAGTGACCGGTCACAGATTGGCACATCAGAGGCGGGCTCCCAGGTGGCTGTAATTGCCATAAACCCTCCTTACTTTATCTTGAAAGAATATATCAGTCTGTTACTATGTGTGAAACAATTATGTACTCACTGGGTTTCATACTTGATCATGGAAAATAATTTCCTGTTAACTACTAATGTAACACCATTAACGGAATACATACATTTTAAACACTTCTACACCCAGCAGGCACATTACATTAATACAACGTCGCCTCAACGTCGATGCAACGATGCATCGACGTTGAGCCGACGTTGTATAAACGTCATGTGCCTGCTGGGACATTTAATGAGTAACAAAAGCACTGACATTCACGTTTATGAAGGTGTGCACAGTACGTCTAGTTCTTGAGAAGGACATGCTGTGACATCTCTGTTATACTTTAAATGAAAGAGGTTTTCATTGGCAGTAGGCAATTTTAGATTTCCCCGAAATTGTAGCATGTATGCAGATTGCATGATGGTTGACATAAAAAGTTCCTTGAAGTATTGGCCTGATGAATATATAAAGTTTTAATATCTTACACGATGTGGCTTTAAATGAAAATTTTGTTCAGCGCGTGCAATCAATTTCGATACAGAAAATGAAAAACGTTACGTCTTTCTTTTGAGAAACATTAGCAAAAATGTGTGATACATAATTGTAGTGTCTTCCTTGCACATGCCTATTCCAGACATAGGGCCCCTTTGAATCACACGATCAAAATCTAAATCCAAAAGTCTGAGAAAGTCATTATATTTAATGGGAAACATACTAATGAGTTATATAAATAAACTAGCGTATTCTGAACTTCAGTTTATTAGCTTTAACCCTTTTCTTGCTAAATACGACATGCCCTGTCTTAGCAAACAGTGTAGATCCAGATAAGTGAAGAAGCCAACTGATCTGGATCTGCACTGTTTGTCATTAAATATGTGAATTTCTATTAAAAACCCGGATCAAGTAATCTGATTGGCTGGAAATTAGAAGTGGGCGTGGCATCTTAATTTATTCAGCATGGCAGGGGTTAATTTGTTATGTAACATAATGGTTTTTACTTGGCAAACATGCGTAGCGTAAATGGCCGTTAAAGGCTCCATATTCCTCAAAAATAAACATTTTGTTATCCAAGAAAGGTTTAATAAATTGGATATATGGTATTAATACAATCATAAAATGTGGCACCTGACACCCTGTAAAATTTCAGTTAGTCTCTCGTTCTAAAATGAATGATTTTTATCGTATCTCTGAATTGATGTTGGCAATATTAATTCAGAGATATGATAAAAATTATTTCATTTTTGATCAAGTTAAAAAACGAGAGACTACATCAATTCAGAGATATGATAAAAATTATTTCATTTTTGATCATGTTCAAAAACGAGAGACTAACTGATATTTTACAGGCTGTCAGATGCCACATTTTAAGATCGTATTAATACTATATATCAATTTATTAAACCTTTCTTAGATAAAAAAAATGTCTAACTGTGAGAAATACGGAGCCTTTAAGACGACCAAGAGCATCAGCTCTATCAGCTAACAATGCCGTGAACAAGTGGGTCTGGAATGCAGTTCGCTGCATACTGTAACCTCTTCTGATTGATTAAAACTCCACATCTTACCTGAGTGCTCAAAGGCTTGGGAAAGGTACTGAAAATATGGTTTTGAAATCAGCTTTCGGAAATGAATCTAATAATTGGTATATATTTCAACAATGCAAAAAAGTAAAGTGTTAGTGCCTGGTTGGTTCATTTAGCTAACCAAATGTCACGAAAAGTTCCTTCGCTATGCAATACGAATTCTTCTCTATGTTAAGAGGAATGAATACACTTTCAGGGGAGGCAACTATGTCAAAATGGTTTTAGTCTCCCTTCTGAAAAGGGGGTCTACTCTGAAAAGAAAGAATTTCTTTCCGTTCAGAATAGACCCCTTATCAGAAAGGACTTGAGAAGCAGAAAAGCAAACACGGCGAAACAATAGTTGTCTACCTTGTACAAAATGGCAGAAAAGCTACCGAATGCGTACAGTCCCCCTAAACTACTTTGGTACACTGTTGATACTAAGAATTGGGTTACTATACTGCCCCTAAGTATCGTATTCATTATAAATTGTAGATTATGTCGACGAGACCCATAGGAGACCGCTATTGACCTTTGCGATTAGCGATTAGCCAATCTGACGGGGCTTCATTGTTTTACTCGGACCCCCTTTGCGCATGACATGGGTTTCGTCGTGTCATGTTACATGTATAATATCATATATTGTATTTTGTTATTATGTTTACATGCGCATAGCATCCATTGCAATACTTTGCATGTATTGTATATATTGCGTTGTATTGCATTGCAGCGTATTGTATTACATTGTATAGTATTGCCTTACATTTCATTGTATGTATTGTATTGTGTTGTTTAGCATTGTATTGCATTGCATAGTATTCATTACACTGCATTATTGTAATGCGCTGTTTAATATTACATTGTATTGTATTGTATGTATTGTATTGCATTGTATCTTATTATATTGCTTTGTATGTATTTATTGTACTGAGTTGCATTGTATTGCGGTTCACTGTATCTGTTATATTGTATTAAATAGTGTATGTATTGTATTGCAGTGTGTAGTATTGCATTGTATATCACTGTATTTCATTATACTTTATTACATTCAATTGTCTTGTTTGTATTGTACTTTATATTATAATTTATATTATATTGCGTCGTATTGTATTTTAATGTTTGTATTATATTGTATGTATTGTATAACATTACATTGCATTCGATTTCATTGTATTGCGTAGCATCGTATCACATTATTTTCTTTTGTGCTGCATTGCACACTTTTGTATTGTACCGCATGTCTTCTCTTGGGACTCTTTTGTACGGTTTCCGCCATCTTCAGAACCTTTTACATCCGCAGTGTGATCGCCGGCATTTATTTGCGTGGTTGTAAAGACAAATACTCCTCTGCAAATAAAGATTCGACAGCAAGCCTCGCTATTACAAAAAAAATATATATATATATATATTTTAACGGTCTGCTTACATTTGAACCACGCCGAGGGAAAAGTGTCTTCGGTGCCGTTGCGGTGGGCGAAGACCAAGATCAATCTGTACATCCGCGCATTGTGATAGGAGCATTCTGTAGTTGTCCGTTTACAGAACTACTGGATATTGTAGAATATAAAAACATTATAAAATAGCTCTTTATAAGTCTACATAGCTTCGCGAGCTTATCTAGATCTCTAATGTTCGCATGTGTCCCATAGACACATTTTCTCATGGGATGGTTTATTTCAATTAAGCAAGTTCAGTATGTGTTTTGATCTTCTGAGAAGCGTTAGGAGCAGATGCTTTCCTTTTAAAGTACATCCCTTCTCGTAAGGTACTTGGTGTGCAGGAAAGCAAACAGGGTTTAAAAGCTTGTCTTCCTTGAAATCAACAACACAGTGAACCCTCGTTACAACGACAGCATTTGGGTTCAAAGCTGTTGCCATTTAAATGAAGTTGCTGTTGTAAAGAATTCTTAATGAATACAATGATAAATGTATTTAAGAAATGCCTCGTTTTGTTTTTAGTACCCCACAGAACATATGTTTAGGATATTTGTTAGAATCGCCTCGATGAAGAGGCGATCCTAACCAATTTTCAAACATAAGTTTCTTGAAGTATTGAATACAATATTCTTGAATACTTTCGGATTAACTGTCACCTCATGAGTGAATATTTCGTGTCATTTAAATAATAGTTATAACGAATTTTAGTTGTATCGAGTGTCGGTATAACGAGGGTTGACTATCTAATAATAAACTGGCGGAAATCTCTATTAGTATATCCAGTCTTCATTACGAAAACACACCTATCCAAATACATAATTTTCATCTCCAAAAACTGAAAATTTTCAGATAAAAAACGAAAACATGCCTATTCAAATATACTGAAAATTTTACCACCAAAAAAAATGAAAACTTTCAGATAAAAAAAAATCTGATATTTTTCATATTTCTGCTCAATACATAGATTGTGGGGTACTCGTTCGAATCGCCTCGGTAAGGCGTTTCTAACGAGTACCTACAATCTATGTTTTCGAGCAAAAATTAGAAAAATAATGTATACCCCTATAAACCCAAGTTTTACTACATAAAAGTGGGGTTTAAGGGGGTCAAAATAATACAGGCATGTTTTCGTGATGTCTTAAAAGTTACCGCTTAGCATCCTGGGTAAACATTCAACAGACGACATTGTGCAATATCAGGAAATATGCTTTTACATTAAATGCAAACTGGTTCTTACATTGTAGGAGACAATATTCATATGTCAAAGCCTGTTTTCTGGGAAAATAAGAAGTTTATCACAAATTTGTCGTCTACTGAACCTGCCCAGTCAGTTTTAAACGTAAAAAATTGTTCGTTTGAATTTCAGCCTAATAATCTGAAGTGGAGTTGTATTCTCAACATGAAGCTTGCAGACATATCAGTTATGACTATACTATACCCCAAAATTATACAAGATTCTGGATGATAAATTTTATGAACCATGTGTTTTTGATATAACTAATATCATAACGCACGTGCAAAATATGTTTTAATTATACATCTCAGGGAAAGAAGATTAAGTCCTTAGATTCCCATCTGTCGTGCTTTAGCTGTAAAACTACTTCTGGGCCCAGTTGTTCAAAGCGTCGTTAGCTTAACGAGCTCGTTAAAGGTCATTTCGTTAACTGTTTTCGCAGATTTAATATACAATATGCTGATATTTTTACTGAAAAAATGTGAGTAGCTTTTGCACTGCAAAACCTACTCATATTTTTTTCAGCAAAAATTTTCAGCATATTTGCGTATCACTCGATGTAAATTTTAACGAATCGTTAACTAACGACATCATTAGCTTTGAACAACTGGGCCCAGTTTTTTTTCATTTGGAACTCCATGTGATGAAAATTAGGCCATTACGAAAACATGCCTATTCAAATATACTGAAAATTTTATCACTAAAAAATGAAAATTTTCAGATAAAAAATTCTGATATTTTTCATATTTCTGCTCAAAACATAGATTTTTGGTACTCGTTAGAACCGCCTCAACGAGGTTCTAACGAGTACCCACAATCTATGTTTCGACTAGAAATAAGAAAAATAATGTATACCCCTGTAAACCCCAGTTCTACTGTATAGAAAAGGGGTTTAAGTGGGTCAAAATTATAGAGGCATGTTTTTGTGATGCTAAATCAAGCCGTTTCAGGAATGTTTTATTCTAACAAAGGATTTCCTACCGACCGCTCTTTTTCACATTGTGGTAAAATAATAAACTACCGTATTAACCATAAGTATTCGGACAGAAAGGTCTGAGAAAGCAGTGAAGACTCAGATCGGACGCCGCAGAACGAGGTGTCGGACCAGAGTCTACATTGTTGGATATTCAGTTTTTACTTTTTGCATTCATCACCAAGTCTTTCAAAGGGACTTTTCAAACTTAATGATAAAATAGGCCATTGCAGAACAAGTCAGAATGTACTTTTTCATGATTCCCAAAAGGCAGAATTCCAGAAAAGACGATGTATCGTACATGTAACAGCAACAGTTCTATCGATTGATGGAGTTGAGGTTTAACGGCCCAGTCAACCTATTATTGTCATGTGGAGATGGTCATTTTTACCTAACCATACTTTTCCTAGGCAGACTTGGTCCTCTAAGCGGTTAAAAAGTATTTGTACACATTTTTTCGGCAGAAACTGACAACTGCCTTTCTTGAATCAACGAAAAGCAGAGAATGACCGTAGAAAATATTTCATGATCAATCTCCACGAAAGAATATTACCGGACCCGGCTTGGATTGAACCCGCGACCTCCTGATCACCAGTCGGACGCGCATCCGACTGAGCCACCGAAGCCGGTCCAGTGTTATCGAACAAATGTGCTTTTCAGTGTAAAATTTCCTTGTTTATTCGGACGCTGGGTAGACTTTAGAATCTGCCCGCCATTATTTACTGCCTTTAGCTTGAGAGTCTGCACGTCCATTAATTACACAGAAATTTTTGGTTAAAATAGAGCCTGGTCACGGGTGGTTAGGGTTAGGTTAGTCAGTGGATCATGTTTAGCATATCTATATTGTGCACAATCGAATGTGTGTTTGTTTGTTTGTTTTTGACTTCGTAACCCCATCCTCGAAGTAACATGTCTGAAGAAATCTAAACCGATTACTGATTTAATAGTAAGTCTATGCACATGTAATGTACACCCTAATGACATATGAGCCGGGGCACAGCATTTCCTACAAGATTGTATACGCACCCTGCAAAACCTCAGATCAGCCTGAGCACAGGGTGATCAGGGTTTTCGCTGTCCGCCTGAAGACGCTTTAGATCCTTGCCTGCACTCAGAGCGCCCTGCGAAGATTCGGATCAGACTGCGCGAATGCGCAGGCTGATCAGTCT
Organism: Anodontia alba; assembly: GCA_964016985.1. Taxonomy (NCBI): domain Eukaryota; kingdom Metazoa; phylum Mollusca; class Bivalvia; order Lucinida; family Lucinidae; genus Anodontia; species Anodontia alba. Next base: position 98,378,411 of record OZ024824.1, on the reverse strand, counting down.
TCGCTTGACGCACATGCAGTTTTATGGGAAATGCTGTGCCCGGCTCATAACGTGTAAACAGGGTATGTACAGATAATAAACTTGTATTTTATTTCTATATGTACTTTGTATTGCTTTAATCAATTATAATGGACTTAAAAAGGCATTTATACGCCCTTTCTACATAAATAGACAAGCCAAGAAGTAGAAGTCTCGAACACTTTAGATAGGTGTATTTACGTAGTATAGATCAGGGTCCAGTTGTTCAAAGCATCGTTAGCTTAACGAGCTCGTTAGTGGTAAAAATGTTAACTGTTCTTGTAAGTACAATATCAAAGTCAAAGGTATTTTTGTTGAAAAAATGTGAGTAGCTTTCGCAAAAGCTACTAACATTTTTTCAGCAAAAATATTAGCATTTATGCCGATATTTACTGATTAAATTTTTAATTATACGTTAACTAAGAACATCTTTAGTTTTGAACAACGGGACCCAGACCCCTAAGCTCGCCCCGGCTAAAGACGGTAAATGAACGAGAATTCATTTTATTTCCAGTTTTGTTTGATAGTTTTGTTTACGGTTTTGTTGTTGCTTCTGCGGTTGTCGTTTTATGGTTGTATTTCTGTTCGTTTTGCTTTCTAGCAACATTGGAAAGAAACAAGAGGTGTCAGCGAAGTAACTATACCCCCGCTTCAGCGTTATTTAACGAAAAATAATAGTAATGAGTTAGATACAGTTACGGAGAGGGGAAAATGGATAAATAAAGGAACAGATGACAAATGAACAGGGCATATGCTTTCTGTGTACATGATACATCCACCCACTGTCCAAGTGTGTACTGAATTTCAACTCTCTCGACTTCACAGTTATTGAAAAAAAATGTGACGAAAATTGTTATCTGACGGGGTTATGGAATGGCAGGAGGACAAAAAGACAGAATCAAGGAAGGACGGAAGGACAGGGCAAACACACACACACACACACACACACACACACACACACACACACACACACACATTACTAACATAAGGTGTAAGATGAGGACGCCTTTAGGACCTCGCAGGGCACAGGGTGTGTATTAAAACAGAGATCTGTGTTTGTCTTACAGAGATCCGTGTGTGTTTCCGCCCGTCTATAATAAACACCTACTTGCGAGGTAACACACAAGTCCATCAGGTGTAAGATGAGGACGCCTTTAGGACCTCGCAGGGCACACGGTGTGTATTCAAACAGAGATCTGTGTTTGTCTTACAGAGATCCGTGTGTGTTTCCGCCCGTCTATAATAAACACCTACTTGCGAGGTAACACACAAGTCCATCCGAGCAAACTTGTGTGTACATCCGAGCACACTAGCTTTCCGAGGCCCAGTCCGACTGCTTACCGGGTTCCAGGGTCCACCTACCCAGCTAGCATTCTACGTAAATCTACATCGGGCCGTCATCGGCCCGTCAGCTACCCTGACGGGCCGATGACGGCCCGATATAGATTTACGTAGAATGCTGACTGGGTAGTACCGGGTTAGATTAACTCCCTATTGGACATACTACCCAGAAACGAGGCAAAGGAGAAACGAGGTCCAAATATTGGAGCTCGCTTTAACTTCCGACCTCGGACTGTACGTGTGCAAACTTATTTCGAACCTCGAAAGCTGGTTAAAACACATTACGAAAACACGCCAATTCAAATATATTGAAAATTTTACAACCTAAAAAGGAAAATTTTTAGATAAAAATTTCTAATACTTTTCATATTCCTGCTCAAACCATAGATTGTGGGTACTAGTTAGAACATGTAAGTTCAATCTCTGTTAACGTGCAATTTTCTAAGGAACAAAAGGTGGCAAACAATATATTACCAAACACTGCCATCACGAAAACATACCTATATAATTTTAACCCCCTTAAACCCCACCTTTATACAGTAAAACTGGGGTTTACAGAGGTATACATTAGTTTTCTTATTTCTGCCCAAAAACATAGATTGTGAACCGCCTCGGTGAAGCGGTTCTAACGAGTACCCACAATCTATGTTTTGAGCACAAATAAGAAAAATAATGTATACCCCTGTAAACCCCAGTTTTACTCTATAAAAGTGGGGTTTAAGGGGGTCAAAAATATATAGGTTTGTTTTCGTGATGAGGTGCACACACACACACACACACACACACACACACACACACACACACACACACACACAAGATTGCAGTATGTACAGTACCTTCCACCGACTTAATCCGATGCTAATGCGATTCATTTCAAAAGTTGCGAAGGGTATGAGGTTGGTTTTCTCACTAAGTCTGTCTGTTTTCCGTGTTGAATTTAGAATTGACTGATCTATGAAGCATAGCAGACATACCAGCGTACCAGGATTCTCGCCATGCATTATTTTCAAAACAGAAACAATCTGAATACAAAGAAATAACTCCTTAAACCAGTCTTCATAATACATGTATCATAAATTGTGTGCAAAATACAGACGAAACACAGTGAAACTACCAAAGTGACACTGTCCTGTGCAATGACTGACTAGGATCAATCTGCAAATACACACAGGCTGAAATGAGACTACAGTAAAACCACAATGGCTCGAATATCTCTGGGACCATGCGCCATTTATTCGAGATATGGGTAGTTCGAACCACTGAGGGTAAAACATGAAGCCAAGTCAGGAAGCAAATGATGATAATTTAGGGAAGTCTTTTTGACCTTCTATACAATAATGGCATTTTGAGTGACTTAATTATTAGAATCGCCTCGATGATGCGATTCTGATGAATACACACAACGTACATTTTCATGATAAAATTAGAAAATTTTCTTAAAATATCCCTAAATTTTTGTTTTCTTGAACTATCGGAAGAATTTCGTAGGAACTCGAAAATGAGTTCGAATCATCCACGGTAAACATCCGTGTTCGAGCAATTGAGGTTTACTGTAACTTATTTGCATCAATCATCTTAAGCCTGTAAGAAATCCTCACAGTGAACAGTGAAGACTGTGGTCCGACTATGCGGATGCGCATGCCAAACTGAGTCTTCACTATAGTCCAACTTCTATGGCTCGAACATCTTAGGGACCATGGAAAATTGTTCAAGACATGGGTAGTTCGAGCCACTGAGGGTTAATCATGGCGCCAGGTCAGGAAGTAAATATCGAAAATTTATATAGGATTTTTTTTTCGATTTTCTACATAATAATTGTATGTTGGGTGTCGTCATTAGAATCGCCTCGATGAGGCGATTCTAATGAGTACACATAACATACAATTTCATGATTAAATAAGAAAATTTCCTCAAATATTTGTTTTGCGTAAGCTTTCGGAAGAATTTTGTAGGGACTAAAACGAGTTCGAATTAGCCATGATAAACCAGCCATCGGTGTTCGAAGTTCTAAGTAGTAAGGTAATTGATATGTATAGAAGAAATAGTCAAGAAGGAGTATTTTCCCTTTTTTAGACTCATAGCGTTTTGCCTGGCTACTTTGTATTTCATAATGAAGCGAAGTACAACTACACACAACAGACGGTGTCAAGATAATCCTCAAGCGAATTCCTCTCTGTAAAGCGCTAAGCAAAATTGTTGCAAGCGACATCAACATTATTTTCAAAGAAGATAAGACTTGGTCTAAAAACGATTCACATGAAGTGTCAAGCTTTATTTTCTGTCTCTGAAAAATACCTAGTAGTTGTCATATGGGAAAACGTGCCATCCATCACGAAAACACGCCTATTCAAATATATTGAAAATTTTACCACCAAAAATATGAAAATTTTCAGATAAAAATTCTGATATTTTTTCATATTTCTGCTCAAAACATAGATTGTAGGTCCTCGTTAAATTTCACCACCAAACTCTGTTGTTTCTTTTTTTTTTTTTTTTTTTCTTTTTTTGTTTGTTTGTTTTTTGTTCTTGTTTTTTGTTCTTGTTTTTTTTTTTTTTTTTTTTTTCATATTTCTGCTCAAAACATAGATTGTGGGTACTCGTTAGAACCGCCTCGCCGTTTTTGACCAGAAATAAGAAAGATAATGTATACCCCTGTAAACCCCAGTTTTACTATATAAAAGTGGGGTTTAAGGGGGGTCAAAATTATATAGGCGTGTTTTCGTGATGGGACATATGCGAACAGCGAAAACCCTGATCAGACTGCGCGGAGATCAGGGCCTTCACTGTCCGCTAACAGAATCATTTGATACTAAACAAAGTATGATGGAGAGTAAATGCCCGGATGATACTTTGCGCATGCGCAAGATGGTCTGAATCTGTGTATTTTGCACCTGATCGAAGGCATTTGTTTTCGCTTAATGTTGTTACGACCGAGCACTCCTTCCTTCGATTATCTGCCTTGGCAGATTACGCATAGCTTCTAAGGGTGCACTCCACAGTTTTGACTTGGATTTCTATCTGTTCACAGCCCTCACATAAATAAAATGCAATCACAGCAAATATAACAGTACCTGTCCATTAGGTACTGTATCAATAAATTGCAAACATACCAAATAATTATTTAAGCATCATAAAAATAACTGCAATGTACCAAAACCTGCTGTTGCACTAATGTAAACAATACCCCACCCCCCTCCGACTGCGGCCAAATTTATGCAAAAACTGCAGTTTTCGAATGATTATCATCAACTCCAGGACAATGCACTGGTCTGAAACAGTTGGAAATTTGACAGAGCGCCTACAGAATATTACTTTTATCCAGAAATCAATACCTGTAAGCCACCTCGTTTTCAAGATAAAATCCACAGAAAAGCATGCTACAATTTTTGACAAAGTAAAAGGGGTACCAGACAGAGTTCAACAGTTTCGTATTTTACCTACACTGTTTTATAAAAAGGTCATGTGACCTCAAGAAAAGTCTTTTTTATCAGTGTTAACAATAACTGACAAGCATAAAACTTCAGTTTTGGTCAAAATGTGCAGCAAAAAGTATTTTCAGACTGGTTTCTAGCCCTACCCCTAGTTATTGACATTTTTGCCAGGTTCACAAGTGCGAAACTGTGGAATGCACCCTAAGTATATATTCAATCTCTGACAACTGCGTCAGGGAGTCGACTCTTTGGCTCAGTGGTTAGAGCACTCAGTGGTTAGAGCACTGGATTTTTAACCGGGAGGACCGGGTTCGATTCCCAGCAAAGACGGAATATTTTTCAGCTATGCTTCATTCCTTTGTTACGACTATCATGTCGTAAGAATGTGGTCTATATTAAAGCGCTTTAATAATCCGACCAGATCAATTAAATTTTTATATATGGAGTGTTTCGAAACCAAGTTTACATTAAAACTAGAAACCGTCCAGTTTTGTACACTCGACCTTGACAATTTACAGACCGATTCATATACTTTACTGATATTAAATGGAGACGGACCCGTACACGCCATTTTCCTAAAAGCCAAATGAAAATATAGTTTTTATACACTTCAGCAAGTGTTAAGAAGTAACTTCTATCTTTTTTCCTGATATTTAGGTATAATATTCAGTTCGATTTCTCATACATATATTTCTACCGTAACTTCACAAGTGAAATAGTAAAAAAGGAGAAAGGAGATCGGGGGAGGTGTGTGGTGCGAGAAGAGGGTCGGAAATTGTCAGGAATTTTACGACAGTAATATAGGTTACTGTTATCGCTTGCCTAGAATACATAAATTAGAAAACATTTTTTTTTTTTTTTTTTTATGTTTTTTTTTTATGAATTTGTTTTTCTTTTCATCAAATGTTCATTAAACTATAAAACAATGAACTGTACCAGTCAAAGACATGTACCAGTCTAAGGCTCAAATCAACAGGTACACGAATAAATATCAGCTAAAAGTAGTTCCGACATGAAATATTTATGATCCTTCCATCTCATCTCGACGGTGTTTTTCTCGTTAAATATGAGAATATTGTAAACGATGAAAGAACCCGGGAGACAATACGTCTGTGATGGTGTTGTCAATCACGAAGCAATCAAGGAACGTGTGGTTTACACATTTAAATTCTACAGGAACAGAATATTAATGACCAAAAGGGTCTATTTTGTATGCAAGACAAGTATACTTCTGCACACAAAAAACAAACAGAATCATTTATCAAATATTGTTTTATATTCAGTGTCTGTTGTTTGACATTTCTGTAACAAAAATTGTTTTCTTGTCCTCTGCGCCTATTGATGTGTTTAGAAGGAGGCAAACTGTGTTTAGCATACGCGACAAGGTTAAAATGTTTACACACCACTGTCAGTCATCGAAATGAAGCAAATGTCTTTCATGTTTCCCATTTCTATACATTTCATTATACATGTATATACCACATAGGATAAACTCTTGATGTATACGGATATGTGTACAAGAAAAGAAAAAAGAATGAACACCGCAAAAAACATAATTATAAATAATTAAATAAATAAATAAAATAAAATAAAAAAAAACATGTTTCGTTTTAAAGACCATCTGTAAACAGAGCTTTAGTTTAGTATTTATATAAGTGAAATAAGTATTAGCGCAACAGCGCTGAGAAAAAAAAAAAAAAAAAAAAAAAACCTTGAACTTTCGAAAATTTGCAGTTCTTTTTCAAACATAAGCAGGTGTCTCATGCTCGTATAAGTAGAAGTCAATAAACATATGCACAAATATATACATTGGGGAGAGTCATAACGATAACACGCCCATTCAGATATATTGACATTTTCACCACAAAAACTGAAATTTTTTTAGATAAAAATTCTGATATTTTTTATATTTCTGTTCAAAACATAGATTGTGGGTACTCTTTAGAACCGCCTCGCCAAGAGGGTTCTAACGACTACCCACAATCTATGTTTTTTTAGCAAAATAAGAAAAACGATGTATACCACTGTAAACCTCAGCCCAGTTTTACTATATAAAAGTGGGGTTAAAGGGGGTCAAAATTATACAGGTATGTTTTCGTGATGTGGAACACTTGGAAAATGATCAGCCCTTTTTCTACAAGTCAGACAATACTTGTGACTTCCTGAATGTTTTTTTTTTTTTTTTGTGTGTGTGTGTGTGTGTGTGTGTGTGTATGTGTGTGTGTGTGTGTGTTTGTTTTGTTTTGTTTTGTTTTGTTTATTTATTTATTTATTTATTATTGTTTATTTATTTATTTATTTATTTATTCATTTATTTTTCAAAGCCGCTTCTGAAAAGGCATTTGATTTAAAGGAAGGAATTTTCTTCCAATAGGAACTAATTCTTCCCTGTGAAACTAGTCTCCTTTTCAGGAGAGAAAAAAAATGACAGTTTTTTTGTTGTTTTTTTTTCTACTGCAAGTTTATTAATTTCCCTTAAAACATATTCTACGGAGTTAAAGACAATTTTACGAACATTACATACAATGTTTCACACGCCAAGCGCTACATTTCGTTTAACCCATTGTGTTCGGAAGACCCCTAAAAGAGTAATTGGCAAATAGTGCAGACCCAGATCAGACGCCGCAGAACACGGCGTCCGATCAGGGTCTTCACTGTTTACAAATAGTTTAGCCATTTTTCTTGAGGAAAATTCTAAATCTCATGGCCAGACATACCTAAAATTGAAATTGGACTCTTCTAATATAAAGTGTGGGGAAGTCTATTCTGTCTGCAATGAGTTAAGTCTATCGCCGTGGGTATCGCCCTTTGTATTGTCATCTCATGGCATTAAAACCGTCGGTGCCTTAGGAGAATGATTGACTATCTCCATATATATCTTATAACTTCGTAGTGGATATAAATGTATTTCTGACTGCAAGGAGCAGGGAAAAGGAAGTATATCACGAAAACACGCCTATATAATTTTGACCCCCTACAACGCCACTTTTATATAGTAAAACTGGGGTTTACCTGTGTATACATTATTTTCCTTATTTCTGCTCAAAAACATAGATTGTGGGTACTCGTTAGAACCGCCTCGGCGAGGCGGTTCTAACGAGTCCCCACAATCTGTGTTTTGAGCAGAAATAAGAAAAATATCAGAGTTTTTTATCTGAAAATTTTCAGTTTTTGGAGGTGAAATTTTCTATATATTTGAATAGGCGTGTTTTCATAATGTAACAAATAAAAAGGTAGAATATTATTCCTTTCAGAAAAAGTTTAGTAGATGGAGTATGATCTTGACCTTGCTTTAACAAAGTCTGGAAGGAGTCAGAGAAAATAAAACAACTAATTCATAATTAAGTTTCAAGCTCCAGGTAACAAATGTACAAGAAAACATGCAGTCCGATGTACCAAATAATTATCAACATGAAAGCATATTAATATCCTTGACACATTACATATGACCAATTAACGCCAGCCTGAAAAGTCATCTCATATCAGCCACATAAATGTCCCTGATATATGTGTTTGTCGAACTTGTGTGACAGAATCATTATCCTGAACACTGTGTGAGCTACAATTGATGACAATCTGACCGTGTTTGCACAACATCAAAGGCTTTTCTGCGGCGCAGGTCACTTTGAAGCTTATACGATGTGAAGCATTTTCCTTTCAAGTCATCTAGACCCGTAGGTGTAAGCCTATTTCTATCTATCATAGTTCTTTGCGGTGAATAAATACTCGGTATGACAAGACAATAGAACAGAACATACTAACACCGGGGAGAAAACAATGATCATTGCGGTCTCTGAGTTTCTGAAGTGAACTCTTCCATCTTTAAATTTCGAAGCATACATTACTGCAGACAGGGATCTCAATCAGAAAACGGAAACAGAATGACAAACAGTGAAGATCCAGATGAGACGGTTCCTTACGAACCGTCTCATCTGGATCTTCACTGTTTGTACAGGTACCAGATTTGGATGCAGGGATGAAAGAGTTAACCAATCAAATCCGAATGCTCAGTGACGGGTCTTCTAAGCATTATGTTAACCTCCGAAATTTGGAAGCCCGAAATAATCATCCGATTCCCATTCTTGTTTTACTATATAAACTGGTAGATGGGGGATTTGTTTCCGTTTTTTTATATATCAAGCATTTTCTTTTTATGGTTGTATTTTTAACATCAGAAATAAATCAGTAAACGAGTTTGTTTATACAACCCACTCCTGAAAAGTAGCGAAACCTAAATTTGTGCAAACACATTTGTGAGGTTGCGAGTTTGAAAGCTTAAGATTTTACCTGCTAACTATAACACACTAGACACTAATAGACTATAGCGAAGATGGAATGAGCACAGACCAGCTAGAAACCATCATAACCAGACTGATTTCATCTTGATGAGGATTCCGGTTTGTCAAAACGGCCAAAACATGAAGCTTTCTATGAGTGGACATAGGCAACGAAGATGCATCGGGGTAGTCTGACCAGAGTCTTTAGTCGTCCCCATTCAGAAACTTTGCATTCTAGGCTATCCAAACCGCGCCCAGTGAATATTCTGATCAGACTGCGCGAATATGTAGGCTGATCTGAATCTTTGCTTAGCGCCGATGTCCGAAGGTATGTTTTCCTACGTTGCGGCTTTTTTGTTAAAGACTCGACTTACGAAGGCCAAAACTTTGTCATACTCAGTTCAGCTATGCATGATTTTTTGCATATTAAAATTACTAACAATTGCAAATTCTTCCTTGCTAGACATAACTAAGCATGAAAATATGTCTGCTGATAAATATGAAAATGCCAACTATTGGACTTGCAAAGAAAATTTCACGCTCAGCTGAGTTGAGCATGAAAAAAAGTTTTATAACCTCGGAGCTACTAGGGCACCTAAAAACTCGCTACAGATTTGACCTTGAGAAACTGAAATACTCAGCTGTGTATATGTAGACGCTTAACTTCAATTCAGTAATTCAGCAGTGACTAATACAGACAAGGAGATCTTTAACAATCAACGTCTCAAAACGAATCCCTGGGTAACAAGCAAAGCTCTTGTTCTTTGTGATGAAAATCAAAGGAGACTTGGGTCGAAAGTCAGAGTAAAGGTATTGATACCTGCCTAAGTAGGAACAATACCAAGAAAGCTTATCAGTTGATGAAAGACTTAACAAAGGAAAAAGGAGGAAAGTCTACCGAGATCCATGACAAACCAGGAAAATGCCTCATTGATGAACATACCATTCGCGATAGATGGCGTACTATTTGGAACTTAATAGTCACAAAGCTGATGGATACCTTGCAGTACTAAGGGTATCCAACAAGTTCAGATGAGGACTACTGCCTTACCCTTCGTGAAGAAGTCGAAGCACCCATTAAGACAATGAATAAGGGAGAAATCTATTGGAGTTAATAACCATCACGAAAACATGCCTATATAATTTTAACCTCCTTAAAACCCACTTTTATATAGTAAAACTGGGGTTTACAGGGGTATACATTATTTTTCTTATTTCTGTTCAAAACATAGATTGTGGGTACTCGTTAGAACCGCCTCTGCGAGGCGGTTCTAACGAGTACCAGAGGCGGTTCTAACGAGTACCCACAATCTACGTTTTGAGCAGAAATATGAAAATATTAGATTTTTTTATCTGATTTTTTTATTGTTTAAAGAGGTCAAATTTCCTATGCATTTGAATAGGCGTGTTTTCGTAATGATACCACCCAAACCAGATCAAGCTGAAGGAGAAGAAACCATGGTTCATCACGAAAATATGCCTATATAATTTTAACCCATTAAACCCCACTTTTATATAATAAAACAGAGGTTTACAGGCGTATACACTAATTTTCTTATTTCTGCTCAAAAAACTTAGATTGTGGGTACTCGTTAGAGCCGCCTTGCCGAGGCGGTTCTAACGAGTACCCACAATCTATGTTTTGAGCAGAAATATGAAAACATATCTGCAGCTAAGTAAGATGATCCATTTTTTATGTAGGCTGCGAGGTTGTAGTTGTTGTAGTTGTATTTTTTTTTTTTTTTTTTTTTTTTTTTTTTTTTGTAGTGTAACTTCAGAGAGTATGATAACACAAAAGAGCCAGACCAACCAGCGAATCCGTATGTCTTGATAGGGACTTTGCTTTACATGTACTATGTATATGTCGTTATACTTTACACTGCCCAAATACTCTATTAGCGGGGCGAATGCCCTGATAAGACTGCGCGGATGCTTAGGCAGATCTGGGCCTTCACTGTCCGCATTAGCTCAGGAAGCACACTTTCATATGAAACAGCTCTTTTTGTTATGATTTGAACGTAATTCTATTAGCGAACAGCGAATGCCCTGATCAGAATACGACTACTTTTCGATTTAAGTGTGAAATAATATAGATCTCATGTTCTGTAACGGTCTATAGTGAGTTCCCTCCCCATATCTCATTCCAAGGGTTTCTCTCTTTCCACTTTTTAGCTCACCTGAGCTATGCTCAGGATTAGGTGTAGTGATGACTTTTTGTCCGTCGTCCGTCCGACCGCGCATCCGTGCGTCCGTCCGTTAACATTTTCAAACGACTTCTCCTCTGAAGCCGCTGAGCCTTCATACGGAGCCTCCTTAGATTAGAGGAACGAAAGATTGCTAAAATGGTCGCGGTTCGTTGATCAAGATTGCCGCCATGCCCATATATAGTAAAAACCTTTAAAAATCTTCTACTCCAGAACCGAGGATGCCTTAGGGCTGAATCTTTGCACAAATCATCGGGGACGGGAGGTCTACCAAAGTTGCTAAAATAATGGTCGTACATGTACATTGACATTTGACCTTTCTGCGGCAAGGTCAAATTTGCTTCCCTGTGCATTTGTATTGGCACCATACATTTGTATGGGAAAAATGTTGAGAATTTCAAACGACTTCTCCTCTGAAGCCACTGGACCAATGTTGCTCAAATTTCATGTGGAACCTCCTTGGGGCAGGGGAATGAAAGATTACTAAAATGGTCGTGGTCCATTGACCAAGATGGCCGCCATGCCAATATATGGTAAAAACCTTTAAAATTCTTCTTCTCCAGAACAGAGGATGCCTTGAGGCTGAATCTTTGCATAAATCATCGAGGATGGAAGGTCTACCAAAGTTGCTAAAATTGACCTTTTTACTGCGAGGTCAAGTTTGCTTACGTATGCATTTGTATGGGCCTCATACATTTGTATGGAAAAATGTTGATAATTTCAAATGACTTCTCCTCTGAAGCCTCTGGGCCAATGTTGATCAAATTTCATACGGAGCCTCCTTTGGGCAGGAGAACGAATGATTGCTAAAATGGTTATGGTCCATTTACCAAAATGGCCGCCATGTCCGTATATGGTAAAAAACTTTTAAAAATCTTCTTCTCCAGAACCAAATAAGCCCTGGAGACTAATCTTGCACAAATTATCGGGGACAGGAGATCTACTAAAATTGCTAAAATGATGGCCCTATGTTTACATTTGACCTTTTTTACGGCAAGGTCAAATTTGCTTCCCCATGCATTCATATGCGTCCTATATATTAATGTGGGAAAAATGTTGAGAATTCATATTTTGGACATCTCCTCAATAATCCGGTTGAATTAAAACTTCATAGTGAGCATTAGGGCGCCTAGTAGACACAATATAGCTAAATGAGCCGATAGAAAATCCAAGATGGCCGCCTCAGCCGCAATCTTGAAAATCAATTTTCGACATCTCTTCCCAAATCTTTGGTCACTTTGTACCGAAACTTGCTCTGTAGCAACAGGATGACTTTTGGATCGAAACGAGCTAAAAAAAATTTCAATCGGAAATCCAAGATAGTCGCAATGGTTCCACTCAGTTGAACAAGATGGCCGCAGGAGCTAAAAATAGAAAACCTTCAAACAACATCTAATCCTTGGCCAATGGATCGATTTCAAAATATTTGCACAGAAGTGTTCCTCCAATGGCCCTCTACCAAACTTGCTAAAATGGTTCCGCTTGGCTGAACAAACTGGCGGCCAGAGCTAAAAAAAGAAAAAAACCTTTAAAAGACATCTCCTCCACAGCCAGTGTCCTGATTTCAAAGTAATTTCACAGAAGTGTTCCTCTTATGGCCTTTTACCAAAATTGCTAAAGTTCTTCCGCTCGGCCGAACAAAATGACCGCCAGAGCTAAAAAAAAAAAAAAAAAAAAAAAAAAAAAAAAAAAAAAAAACATTAAACGACATCTCTTTTACCCTTTGAAAATTTCAGTATTTTAACCTTGTTGGCAAGATATCTAAAAAAACTAGACGGAACAGTTTGAAAAACCTTTGGTTTCTGTATCCTACAGTAACTTGGTATGAAATAAACATTGCCTTGAAGCTTAACAGGCTGATAGGGAATGATGAGTAAATGACCTGATTAACTTAATGCAGTTATCTCAGGTGAGCGTTGTGGCCTATGGGCCTCCTATTACTCAAGTCAGCCTGAGGGCACATCGAAATCCAGTTTGGTATATGTACGCGGATAGGCCTTCAATATTCAGCTTGCTAAAATTGTGTTGTTGTTGTTTTCTTTATTGTCGTTTTTGTTTTTCTTTTTTGTCGTTGTTGTTTGTTTGTTTGTTTTTTGTTGTTTTTTTTTGTTTTTTTTGGGGTTTTTTTTGTTTTGTGTGTGTGTGTGTGTGTGTGTGTGTGTGTGTGTGTGTGTGTGTGTGTGTGTGTGTGTGTGTGTGTGTGTGTGTGTGTGTGTGTGTGTGTGTTTTATTTATCATTTTGCTTTGTTTTCAATTATTTTTATTTTTTCATTTTTTGTTGTTGCTTATTTGTCTATTTTCAAATGGATTTTCTGCGATATATTTTTTTAAAAATATGAAATTATGAAATATATATGCCTCGGATGAAAGTTATTCAGAAGAACGTATTTTTTCTGATAGGATGGATGTTCATATTTGTGTGGGTTTTGCTCTGACTAGAAGGAAATTTCTCCAAATCGTCACTTGTGGAGAATAAATTAAGTTCGGTTCTGTCAATCACGTTATTCAGATGTTCATGTAATACATGAACCGCCCACACCAAACATTGTCCATATACAGTCGAACTTCAATGGGTCAAACATCTCTGGGACCATGAAAATGTGTTCTAGATATGCGTAGTTCAAGCCACCGAGGGTTAATCATAGTGCCAGATTAGGAGAAAATGGGAATAATAATTATATGGATGTATTTTCGATGAGGCGACTCTAATGAGAACACAAAACATACAGTTTCATGATAAAATAGGAAAATTTCTTAAAATATCCCTAAATATTTGTTTTCTTAAGCTGTCGGATATTTCCTAGGGACTCGAAAACGAGTTCGAGTTAGACACGGTAAACGAGTGATCAGTGTTCGAGTCATTGGGATTTTACTGTATATGGGAGAATAGTATAGGTCCAATGAAGCGTACATCAGGGCTGCGTCCAAAAAAATGCAGTCATTACGAAAACACGCCTATGTAATTTTGACCCTCTTAAGCCCCACTTTTATATAGTAAAACTGGGGTTTACAGGGGTATACATTATTTTTTAAAATTTTTGCTAAAAACATAGATTGTGGGTACTCGTTAGAACCGCCTCGCCGAGGTCTATGTTTTGAGAAGAAATATAAAATATATCAGAATTTTTATCTGAAAATTTTCTCTTTTTTTTGTTGTAAAATTTTCAATATGTTTGAATAGGCGGGTTTTCGTAATGGAAAGCGAATAATGTTTGCCTTGGATCCTTGTACCCAATGGGTCAAAGACAAAAATACTCGCGAGTAATATTCACTCCTGAACGCAGCCCTGGAGGGTCTTTACACAATTTATTTTTCTTGCAGCGTATATCAATCTGCTGCTGGCGATCAAACCTTATTCTCCCTTCTGAAAAGCACTCTGTGAGCAGCAAGTTCGTTCTCTAAGATGAAGGAAAAGCAACCAGGAAGTCACAAAAGTTGTCTACCTTGTAGAAAATGGCGGATGTTAGACAAGAATTTGGTGCACTGTTAGTACATTTGGTGGCCTCTCTCTGAAATTCTGACTGTTGTGCCGTTGACCAGTGACAAAAAAAAGCAAAATACAGTAAAATTCAATGACCCGAACACCGATGGCTCGTTTATCGTGGCTGATTCGAACTCGTTTTTGAGGTCAAAAAAATTCTTCAAATATTTAGGTATATTTTCAGGAAAATTATTTCATGAAAAATTAAATGTATTTTGTATGTACTCATCGAGGCTATTCTAATGCGTGCACTCAACATTCAGTTATAGATGATCGAAAACTGTGTCTTAGAAGAATTATGTTTTCAATGCTATTCAGCGAAAAAAAAAAAAAAAAAAAATGTCATAGGGCCGTCGGACGTTTATGGCCCCTACATACGTCATATACTGTCAGTATTTGAACAATCCTGTAGGCAAGCTTGATGAGACAACGTACTGTGTGATGGCTGACCTGCGTCTACACTGTCTCTCAAGCCTATATGTCAGAATACTTATGGTAAGTATGGACGAACCTGGTGAAATATGTAGTTTCTACCTGTTCTACCCATCAAAATTAGTAAATTAGTTGCACGTCTTCTCGTAACTGCTCAACTTGGATTAGTACCAAAAAAAATGAAATACGTGTAGAAGGAGAAAAAAAATCGAATTTTCGCGTATAATGTTACACACAAACGGCGCGTATAATGTCACACACAAAAGTAAGGGGAAAAAAAGTAATTAGTACGGGTGGGGTTCGAACCCACGCGGACATTCGTCCATTGGAACTTAAGTCCAACGCCTTAACCACTCGGCCACCGTACTGTGTAAAAATAACTTGCAATTTCCTTTTATATTCGCTAATACAATAGCGCATGTGTTGACAATCAAACTTTAATAATAATTTAGTGTTTTTTTTCTTGTTTTTATCAAATGTGATACCTTTTTAATAAAAACTCACTACGCATAAATAACGCATACAGCAAAGAGGAACGGTGTTATAAATAAACCAGTAAAACAAGTATCGGGTTTTGTAAAAAAAACAGAGTTCATTTCATGCGACGCAAAATAACAAGTATCGGTTTTGTAAAACCGAGCTTTTCACGTTGCATTCATTTGACGGCTCTCTTACAATAATTTAAAATATGAACGTTAAAACATTCATTTTACAATTGAACCCTTTAAACACAAGTCAACCTTATGATCTATGCGACCACCATAAATACAATTCAGATTGCACAGTTTGTCTGTTAGCGATAAGCATAGAACATTGATCAGATTACGCGGATGTGCAATCTGATCTGGATTTACACCGGTCGAATATTTCATCAGACCGATTTCTACTCGGGGGGGGGGGGGGGGGGGGGGGGGATCAATAGGGTTAATATTTTTAGCAGAAACAAGAAAAATTATGTATACCTCTGTAAACCCCAGTTTTACTATGTAAATGTGGGGTTTAAGGGGGTCAAAATAATATAGGCATGTTTTCGTGATGATTTGAACCACGACTGATGAAACGGCAGGATACCTTACGGCCTAGAGTATGATATTTAACCTTTACCACACTCTGGGTTAATTCAGCAGATGACAAACTGATGACATTTTTCGTAATTTTTTTCCAGAAAACAGGATTTGACATTTCATGGAAATTATCTCCAATGCAGACAATGTCAAATGTCAACACCTGTTTTTGGGAAAAGTAAGAAAATATTTCAAAATTTCGTTTGCTGACATTTTTACCCAGAGTGCTTAGCGGTAAATGCAGCCTGTCGTATTTACCCTACATATTCAGCGAGATATTCAGACACCTTTACTCTGTGTCTTTGCTTCCTAAAAAAATGAGTCTATTTGACTAAACGGTGTGCTTGTTAAATTGCAGACAAAGAGCTACTGGTCCTGTTTGTTCATGGTGTAACACCTTTTATTCAGCATGTTTGTCCAAACACTTAGACAGCCAGTAGCCAGTACGCATGCAAGCATTTAGACTGGCTCCAGTCGTTTTTGTTTTATATTTCTTTCTCTCTTTCTCTACATTATTTTGTTTTTTTATCATGATCTTCTTTAATCCAACTTCAAGTTACCTATGGCTGAACAAAAACCTAGCCAAGGGACTGAAGTAAACAAACATTCTACAAGCTATACAAGTGTTGTGTCCCCTCAAAAAAAAAAAGAAGAAAAAGAAAGAAAAGAAAACTAAAGAAAGTTTAATGGATAATCTATGAAAGTGAAAGATGTTGCTAAAACCCATTCCTTTAATTACAGCCTCCAAGGAGAAGAGATGGATGCTAAGAATCTTATATGGGTATGAATTCGACATCAGCGTTTTCAACCCGAGGGATGCCCGGGCTGGTCGGAACGAGGCTTTGCCAAGGGCTGATCGGGCATCCCGAGGGTTGGAAAAATATTTCCATGTCTGGAGTTATTTATTTTGAATATGCATTTATTCCCGTAAAGCACACGTCTGTGCAAGACAGATCCTTACTATTCATAAATTCTCATCAGATTTTTATTGTTATAAAATGCAAACCCGCCCCAGGCAGGTTCTGAAAATTCGATCACCTATTACAAAGACAAGCGTTCGCGAAATATACAAGGGCTAAATATATCTAAGGGAACCCTAAAATGTTTATACGCAAAGGGGGTCAGTATCTGGTGTTGCATGCATGACATCTTGTGGGCATGCTAGCGACTGTGCGGTTTCAAAACAGCTTTGAATTTTCAGGTACTCTGAGAAGTCAAGAGGTTCCCGTCAATATTGTCCCTAATAGCTGCTTTGCAGGTCCAGGTTATTTTCGAAAGCGTTATTTATCAGCATAGGCCTACAATAGAACAAATAGTGCTTGTATTATTAAGGGGGCTGGATACACACGTCCTTTTTACCAAGGAGACAAGTTTTGCCTGCACACCTTCCCCTTCTGAAAAGGAGACTGCTCTAAAAAGAAATGGTTTGCTCCAAAGGGGGTTTTGACACATTTATCATCCTTGAAAGTGTATCAATCCCCCTTAATTGATCGTGGAAATGAGATGAGTTTGTTTGAAAATATCAATATTGCAATATGCTAATTGAGTTGATATAAATCAGCAGTTAATGTCATCGTATCAATAATTTAAAGAGTTCAGAAAGAGATTTCGACGAGATTACGTTATAATGTGCATGTTTTACAAGACAAAACGGAAACAGTGTATTATTCAGTTCAAGGCGAGTTGAATTCATTACGTTAACTAGTCAATGTAAAGACAACCCCGCCTCCCGTTCTCCTATAATCATCACGAAAACATGCCTGTATAATATTGACCCCCTTAAACCCTACTTTTACATAGTAAAACTGGGGTTTACAGGGGTATATATATATATTTTTATTTCTGCTCAAAACATAGATTGTGGGTACTCGTTACAACCGCCTCGTCGAGGCGGTTCTAATGAGTACCCATAATATATGTTTTGAGCAGAAATATGTAAAATATCAGTTTTTTGTCTGAAAATTTTCAGGTTTTAGAGGTGAAGTTTTCTATATATTTGAATAGGTTTACGTAATGATATACGAAGTTTAGTGAAAAAGAAGGGAATGCAAAGTTAATAGGCGAACTATAAAAAGTGTTCAGTTTTTTTTTTTTTTTTTTTTTTTTTTTTTTTTTTTTTGTTTTGTTTTTTTTTTGTTTTTTTTTTGTTTTGTTTGTTTTTCTTGGGTTTTTTTTTTTTTTTTTTTTTTTTTTTTACTGAAATTAGTTTGTTTTGTTATGTCTGTCAATATTTCAAACTGCGTAAATCATCACGAAAACATACCTATATAATTTTGACCCCCTTAAATCCCACTTTCATATACAGTAAAACTGGGGTTTACAGGGGTATACATTATTTTTCTTTTTTCTGTTCAAAAACATGGATTGTTGGTACTCGTTAGAAGTGTTCTGCGGCGTCTGATCTGGGCCTACATTATTTGCCAATGTCCCTTTTAAGGGGCGCTAGGCTTAAATGT
Source organism: Anodontia alba (assembly GCA_964016985.1). Taxonomy (NCBI): domain Eukaryota; kingdom Metazoa; phylum Mollusca; class Bivalvia; order Lucinida; family Lucinidae; genus Anodontia; species Anodontia alba. The sequence goes on along the minus strand of OZ024824.1, from coordinate 98,359,707 downwards.
GTTAATCCCAATTTGACCTTTCTTCAGCTGCACTTTATTAGCTTTCGAAGCAAAGACATGTCTGTCCAGTCCTTGATGCTGCCTCCTTATCATTTCTTCTTTCGCCTGTCGCTTCTTTAGGTCTCTTCAGCTGTGCTTTTTAGAATGAAGGTCTTGACCATGCCAGAGAAATTCATTCCGGTGATCCGGCTGCAACGAGTGGTTTCTGCGGCATCATCGCGAATGTTTATTTGAGACCTCAGTACCCTGTCACCAGAAACAAAAGAAATGCTTAGAACGGACACAATAGTAGGCTATTGCAATTATTATAGTAACGAACTTGTCTTTCTGATTTCACATATTCTATCCTACAGTTTTGTTACTATTTAAAATAAACAAGATAGACACATTGCTTTAACTCTTTCTCCGCTAGTGGCGACTTTTGTCGTCTGCAGATAACCTTTGCAAACAGTTTGGACCCAAATCAGGCCCGACAAAATGTCGGGCCTGATCTAGATCCAAACTGTTTGTCACTCTGATGGTATTCCTGAAAGATTTTTTTGGAAAAGTTAATTTAACAAAAAGTCCACAGACGACAAAAAAAGCATGCAAAATTACCCAGCATGTAAAGAGGTAATGTCCAACGTTTCACATATTTACATCAGTTCCTTATAACGCCTATCACTTTTGGAAAAAAAAATCAGCAGACGACGTTTAGAAATGTTTTATTTTAAGGCAAATTGTGCATGAAATGTCAAAGAGCCTATTTTATGGAAAAAAAAAATAAGAAAACTTTCATCAATTTGTCGACTGCTGAAGTTGCCCGTAGAATGATAAAGTTTAGTCTTATCGGTCGTTGGAGCACCACTGAGAAGTTTGAGATCGTTTCTCACCTATTTAACTTGTCTTCAGACGCACTTTGTGAGCTTTGAAAGCTAAGACCGGTCCAGTGCTCAGTGTTGTCTTCATATCTTTTCATCTGCCTGTCGTTTTCTTCTGGACTCTTTACCATGCCAGAGAAACGAATTACGAAAACACGCTTAATTAAATATATGAAAATTTCGCCATCAAAACTGAAAGTTTTCAGATAAAAATTCTTATATTTTTTTCATCTTTCTGCTCAAAACATAGGTTGTGATTACTCATTAGAATCGCCTCGCCGAGATGGTTCTAACGAGTACTCACAATCTATGCTTTTGAGAAGAAATAAGAAAAATAATGTATACCCCTGTAAACCCCAGTTAAACTGTATAAAAGTGGGGTTTAAGGGGGTCAAAATTATACTTTTTATTAGGTATGTTTTCGTGATAGTGTTTTCGTTTCTTTAACATGGTGAGGAAGTCATCAGATTTTCTTGCTTAATGACGGTGGATGTAACTAGAGAGCGCATCAAACTGATTCTTTGAATGTGAGCCTGATGTCCTTATCATTCCACATTTTATTTATTTATCTTTTTCATTTATGCAGACAACCCTCTTTATACCGACACTCGATACAACGACAAGATTCGTAATAATAACAATTTGACTGCCACAAAACCTTCGCTTAAGAGGTAACAATTACCGGTACTTACAAATTATGCAAAAATATTGTATTGAATACTTTAAAAAAACATATGTTTTGGATATTTGTTAAAATCACCTCAGTGAGTTGATTATAACAAATATCCAAAACATAAGTTCTGTGAGGAAATAAGAACAAAACCTTTCTTACATATCAATCTGCACATTAAGTATTGTGTACAACACCAAGTTCATTTTAACGTATTCGGAAAATAAATATTGTCGTTGTAAGGAGGGTTCATTGTACAATGTTTTGAGAGGGTGACACAATTAGCTAATAAGCTATTCTACCTAGCCTGGGTTCCAGTCTGATCATTTTTTCCTTTTTTATTTTTTTCTATTTTCTTGGTCAAAAATACGTCAATATTTAGCAAAGTGATTAACGGGTCATGATAAGATTATGGATTACAATTAATTATGCAGCTAACATCATCTGATGGATCTAATATAATATTGACGCTTGGACCCAGGCTATATTCTACCTTGTGACTCTCTATAAATAACATAAGGTACATATATACAGTAATCATAAATATTATCACAAAATTTATATAAAACACTATTAATGAAACAATGCTGATTAAGAGAAAATAATAAGTAAAATGTCATCCAGAGGGAAGAGAAATATACAGTTTAATTGAATTCACTTTGTTTTAATATTTCGACCCTTGGCCTTCATCATTTTTTTAAATACACTTTATAAGACTACATTCTTGAAGCCGACATTATCATTCTGAAAACACGCCTATTCAACTATATTGAAAAATTCACCACCAAAAACTGAAAGTTTTCAGATAAAAATTCTGATATTTTCCATATTTCTGCTCAAAACATAGATTGTGGGTACTCGTTAGAACCGCCTCGGCGGGGCGGTTCTAACGAGTACCCACAATCTATGTTTTTGAGCAGAAATAAGAAAAATAATGTATACCCCTGTGAACCCCAGTTTTACTATATAAAAATGGGGTTTAAGAGGGTCAAAATTATATAGTATGTTTTCGTGATGTGTTCATGAGAATAGTAATGGCCACTTCAATAATGTAGTCGTATATAGTGTATTTAAAAAAAAGGGCCGAAATATTAAAACAGCGTGAATTCAGTTAATTTGTAAGAGAAAATAAAATGAAGAATAAGTCACTTAGTTTGCTAGTGTCGCAGTTGTCCGAGCTGTCCTAGACTGCAGAATCTCTGGTTTAGAGCCATCACCAGATATGATGGATCCTAGCTATTTGTCACTCTCTTCTGTTTTAAGTCTGGTGTCATTCACTCTGAAATCACACTCGGGTTCATCCGGGGTTGTTCACTTTTGTCTTCTCTGGCCCGATTTCCATGCCGTAGGCCTCTGTAGTTTTGTCGAGAGATCAGCCGATCCGTCCCATCTGTGAATCGGATGTTGACAAAAGAATCTGCCTCCAATGCTGACATTCCCTTCATATTGTAGCTGCCATTTTCCTTTCGAATAAGACATTGTAGAATGTTGTTGATAGAAGACATCCCTGCCTCACTCCAACAGTGGCCATGAATTACGTTCCTGCGGTGCCATTAAACAGGACTGCACTAGTTCCTTTATTGTACAGTCGCTGAATAACACAGACCAGTTTGGCATTGATGTTGACTGTGAAGCTTATTTTGAAGCCCTTCCGCTCCGGTCGTTGATCTTCCGCACTGTTAATGTGGTGTTAGCATCACCACTGATTACTCTACAAACTATTAGATTTGGCATCACGAAAATATATAATATTTTAACCCCCTTAAACCCCACTTTTATATAGTAAAACTGGGGTTTACAGGGGTATACATTATTTTTCTTATTTCTGCTCAAAAACATAGATTGTGGGTACTCGTTAGAACCGCCCCGCCGAGGCGGTTCAACGAGTACCAACAATCTATGTTTTGAGCAGAAATATGAAAAATATTAGAGTTTTTATCTGAAAATTTTCAATTTTTGGAGGTGAAATTTCCTATATATTTGAATCGGCGTGTTTTCGTAATGGAGTGTTCCTCGCCAAGGTGGACTGCTTACCATAGCTTGGAGCTCCCTTTGTCCCTGAGGGACAACTAGACAGTTTTTTTCTTCTTTCTTTCTTTCTGCTCGCGACGAGGATTGAAACTATGATCCTTTGGGATTCCTCCTACAGTGTTTTGGAAGCTCAGGGCTTTATAAAGAGAGCTATTCGGCCCAACTTTTAATGTCACCATACGCAATAAAATTTGAAAAAAAAAAAAAAAAAAAAAAAAAAAAAACTCGTTAAATATACTCTTGAAAAGCTCGTTTATGTACCATTATTGTTGTTAATATTGTCTAGCTAGTATTTAGGTAATGTTAATTTATAATGTATTAATTTTATTACTATTGTCGCATTAGATTGATTCCCCTTTTGAGTTCATCTGAAGACACCTTAACAATTCTGCGATGTATTTTAATGAGTTAAACCCTAGTCCTGCTGAACCCGGATACACCCTGTCTTTGCAAACAGTGTAGATCCAGATCAGTGAAGAAGACAACAGATCTGGATCTGCGCTGTTTGTCATTAAGCATGTGAATTTAAATCAACAATCTGGATCAAGTAATCTGATTGGCTGACAATTAGAATTGGGCGTGATATCCTAATTTATTCAGCATGACAAGGGTTTAGGGAACTCGATACACTTAGCAGATATTCTGCCATTTCTTGACAAGGGAAACAACTTTTGTGATTCCCAGTTTAATTCCTGTACACTAACACACTTCCAAAAAGGGGCCTACCGTCTAAAAGGAACGAATTTGGAGCCAATACATTCCTTTTAAAAAGACCACTTTTCAGAACAGAGAAAATCAATTTTGACAGGGTTGGTGCCCATGAAAGTGCCTAAATTCCCCTTAATTATTATTTACATTTTCCGCCTCATTTACTGTTAGATATTAAGCCTGACCTACATTATCATTACATTATCCATTAGGTTGATTACATCTAATGGAAGTAACATCCATTTTAAAGCCAATGTGTAAATTGATGAGCACCGATACCTCACAAAAATACATTAACGAAGAACAATGGCGTGGAGAAAATAAAGTTGCCTGACAGAGCATAAATACTCCATTAGCACGTCTATGGTGGACATAAAATATCTCTAGAATTTGATTTATATCAACTGCTTGGCGGCAGTTCTCTATAAAATATGCACTGAGGCACGCATACCCTCGGATAGACTGGCTCCAGTCTCTAGTGACAATTATTTTTCTTATAATCTGTTTAATAATCCACTAAAATAAAACTTAAGTAATATCACTAGACCAGCCTTTATAGTAATATTTTTTTGGTTTTATCTTAGTGGATTATCAAACAGGATTATGAGAAAAATATTTAGTCACTGGAGACTGGAGCCAGTCTAACCCTTGGACTATAATTACGTTACTACGTCAAATGCACACTTCCCAGCAGGCACACAGCGGTGAAACAACGTCGATTCAACGCAAGACGTTGAATCAACGTTGAATTGACGTTGTCTTAACGTTGTGTGCCTGCTGGATTCTTAGCCAAAACTTAAAAAAAACCACAATATTTCAACCATTTTTATATTGATGTTTTTTTTTACATAAATGTGCATTCTTTTTCGAAGACACTTTTGGAATCCATCACGAAAACATGCCTATATAATTTTGACCCCTTAAACCCCTATTTTATATAGTAAAACTGGGGTTTACAGGAATATATACTATTTTTCTTATTTTGCTAAAAAAATCATAGATTGTGGCTACTCGTTAGAACCGCCTCGCCGAGGCGATTCTAAAGAGTACCCACAATCTATGTTTTGAACAGAAATATTAAAAATATCGGATTTTTTATCTTAATTTTTTCCTTATTTGGTTGTAATTTTTTCTATATGTTTGAATAGGCGTGTTTTCGTAATAGTATGCAGGGAACGCCGACAGGTTAATTCATTAATTTCAAGCGCCCCATCTCAAGAACCCATTACGAAAACACGCCTATTCAAATATATTGAAAATTTCACCACCAAAAAAAAAAATGAAAATTTTCAGACAAAAAATTCTGGTATTTTTCATATTTCTGCTCAAAACATAGATTGTGGGTACTCGTTAGAACCGCCTTAGCGGGAGTACCCACAATCTATGTATTATCAGCAGAAATAAGATAAATGTGTACCCCAGTAAACCCCAGTTTTACTATATAAAAGTGGGGTTTAAGAAGTCAACATTATATAAACATGTTTTCGTGATGTTATGCAAACAATATGGACCTTGATCAGACGGTCTCTGCAGAATGTGTCGTTTGATCAAAGTCTGCACTGGTTACCAGTGATGATGACCAGGTCTGCTATTTTCTGTTTTTGATTTTTTCTTTGTTCATTTAAGATTTATTTGGGTTAAACATATTTATTTCAATAAATTCTACATATATTCATACAATATTGAGAATAAGTAATGGGATTCAGAAAGAAGCCAAGAGGCTTATACGAATCTGTTTCCCAATATAACATAAAATTACAATCAACCGGTGACATTTACAAAAAAATAACTATGAGTGATGCTTCCAAATTTGAGTTCAAACCAATATACATGTACATATAACGAAGAGAGAGAGAGAGATAGAGAGAGAGTTTCTCAAGACTTAAAACGTTTACTTTCAAATATAAACTTCTGCACAGCCATAAAAACATCAGAATTACAACTATGATTTAAATGATCGTGATACAACTATGATTTATAAAATTTATTTTGTGATCGTTACTAGTATAGAGGCCGTATAACGTCACTCTGTACTTCGCTATAGTGCTGATATCATTGATTTGCCTTGCCTTTTGGATGACACATATGTAAAAATACAGTTGGGGGACGTACACGTAAGAGATGTCGCTTTTTTATTATTCCTTATGAACAGACTCAATGAAACTGAATCAGCCATTTTCAGATTCGTTTTGTATTTCCAAAGAGTTCCTTTTTTTTTCAGAATATTTTGAAATTGGGAGAGAGCAAGCCATCTAACTTATCAACATGGTACTGACGGACCACATGACGTTTTGGGGGATTTCTGTCGTATTAAATAGGTGTAGATTAACTGAACGCGGCGTCTGATCAGGGTCTATACTGTTTGCATTAAATACAGGAATTTCTATAAAACAGGGCAATAATAGAAAATTACCAGCCACCACTTATATTGGAAATGGACCTGTCCAAAGAGTGAAGGAAGAAGAGTCTATTCCGCATTAATGGGCTAAAGGGAAACGCAACATTGATAAAGATTGTAATGAAAGACCTTACCAAACCATTCAGCCTGATGCAAATTTGATCACAATCGAATGAATAATAAGAAAGTTATCGGGGTTTAAAGATTTCGAAATTGCTAAATGGGCGCAGCCATTTTGAATATTTATTGAGAATTTATGACGTCATGAAGCCCGAATTAAATATACAAAAACCTAGCTAAACAGTATATCTAACAATATTTTACATCTTTATTTGTGTATATAGCTTCTTCTCTAGATGTTTGTGGAGTTTGCTAGAAAACCGCGCTGTTTCCTGTCAGAAAGATTTGTTTTTATTAATATTTCGATGTTTTTAGATTCTCATTAAATATTCAAAATGTCAGCGCTTTGGAAGGGTTTTGGAATCTTTAAACATCACTAAATTTCTTAGTTTTTTTTATTTGATTTTGATCAACAGTGCATCAAAATGTATGGTTTGTTCAGATCTTTAATCTCAGATAAGTCTAGCGTCCCATAAAAGGGACATTTGCAAACAATGTAGACCCAAATCAGACGCCGCAGAACGCGGCGTCTGATCAAGGTCTACACTGTTTGCATTAAGTTTAGAAATTTCTATAAAACTATGATAATAATAAAATCTAACCAGACACCCCTCATACAAGAAATGGACCTGTCCAAAGAGTTAAGGTAGAAGAGTCCGTTCGGCATAAATGCGTTAATCTCAGATACACTCTTCACCAACGTTGCCTTTCCCTTTGAGCCTAAATTGAGCTTATGCGTGAAGCTATATTGTTTTATTTAGTCTCATTTTATGCTCTAATCCAAGTTTATGAATTATGGTGAGAAAATGCAGCAGCTAACTGTTTTCCATTTCACACGCTCAATCTATAATTTAATCATGGTGCTTCTATTTACATGCTCAAGCTTATTCCTTAGTTCTGAGACGGCGCTAGGTGAAACTTACAAAACTTCTCATGCAAGCCGTCCTGCGTATTTGCACATTTTGGTCAGAGTTTTCTCTGATAACAATTAACATTTGTACTTGCTAGAATCTAGAAAGCAGTTAGCAAATGTCCAAACCAGTCTAAGAAGATGCACAGACTGGTGTAAGGTTTCACTTTTCGCATTTGGCAAATAAGTAGCTTTTACTGTGTCCCGTATAATTTTATTAACACTAAAATTCCACAATGTCGTAAACTTGGATACGTATGAGAAAATTCATTAAATAATAATGAATTAATATTCATACATGTGTTTTGTGTGAATAAGTGATAACAATCTGAGAAAGAATCTAATCTCGAGAGAAACTGCGTTAGTTCGCACTGCCAGCTGCCATTACTGACTGTCATAAAAAGTGGATCATTTATATCGACGAAATTAAATTTGCATAACTTCATTTTCGAAGTATAGTGAACACTGAATTTATTGCGTAGGTCCCAGGGAAAATGATTGTGAAAAATATAAGATGTCTGGAATAGCTAATTTAATTTTGCTTCAGTAATATAACAGAAATCTAAGCCAAGTCTAAGGAAATTCCCGACCACCAAATATTAAGGTGCATGGACACACATTCAGATTTAGCATCAATTTTTCACAAGGGAGGCAACTTGTTTGACTTCCTGTTTGATATACATGTAGCTAACTCTTTTATGTGCCCTTCTGAAAATGATTCTACTCTATAAGGAAAGAATTTGCTCCCAGAGGGAGGGAGCAAATTCTTTCCTTATAGAGTAGAACCCTTTACAAAAGGGCACATAAACCATTTTTGTATGAGTTGCTTCCCCTGAAAGTGTATCAGTTACATTTAGGGATTTGTCTTTGATCTTAGCTGAGTTTACCGCGCGGGGCTGGGATAGGCCAGATTGTTTAATGGGAGGACTCGGAAAAATGGGTTATGTAATTTTCCCACCCAGTCAATTTGCCACGAACTTGAATAAGAACAGTTGTAATGCAGGATAAATGGAAAGATGAATACAGCTGTTCGTCCGTCTTGTTTCATCACAATAACATGTAATGAAAAGTATTGGGTCCTGGGGACTCTTTATTTAATGAGCAGAATAGATCCTGGCTAAAAAAAAAAAGGCACAAATATACTTGCATGCACATTATTAGTAGATTTTCCATCGTATCTAGCATGGAAGGCAACTTTTGTGACTTCCGGTTTGCTTTATTGCACACCAATCCACCTGAAAAGGCGTCTCTAAAGAGGGGGCGGGGGGGGGGGGGGGAGGGGGGGGGCAAATTTAAAAAATCAAGGGGAGATGATTATTCCATTTTAGTGTATGCACAATTGCAGAAGGGTCGCAAGGTTGCAATACATCAAGAAATCATGCCTCTATAATATTGACCCCCTTAAACCCCACTTTTATATAGTAAAAACTGGGGTTTACAGGGGTATATATTATTTTTCTTATTTCTGCTCAAAAACATAGATTGTGGTACTCGTTAGAACCGCCTCGCCGAGGCGGTTCTAACGAGTACCCACAATCTATGTTTTGAGCAGTAATATGAGAAATATCAGAGTTTTTTATCTGAAAATTTTCAGTTTTTGAAAGTGAAATTTTCTGTATATTTGAATAGGCGTGTTTTCATAATGACAATTTGATAGATCTGCTTTCACAGTACATGTTTCCTTTTCTCTTCACCCCTTCCACCCGGCAGACTAAAACAAATACCTGTGCAAACAGTGTAGATCCAGATAAGACGGCTCGGATCTACACTGTTTGCCATTTAGTTTTTTTTTTCTTTGTAGTTGTTTTAGACTAAAACCCCTATTTGCATCAGTGGACATGTCCAAACTCAAAGATGGACGAGTCCATTTCAGAAACCCGGGATGAAAGGGTTAGGCTGACCTGATTTCGGTAGATATATGTACAATTCTGCGGTGTGGTAGCTTTTCACTTGTGACGGATCGGTTTCGTTCTGGAATTCTAATTATATTATGTAATTGATAAGAAATCTAATATTGGCAAGAAAAATACGTTTTAACTGCAAAAAGAAAATGAGCTGGCAGGGTCTCCCGCTGCTTTTTTGATGAAAGCTGGCTCATAAAGTAAAATTCTGATGAAAAAGACATGACTTCTCGCACATATGCCATGTAATAAATGAGGAAAAAAGACAGTATACATCACGAAAACATACCTATATAATTTTGACCCCCTTGAACCCCACTTTATATGGTAAAACTGGGGTTTACAGGAGTATACATTATTTTCTTATTTCTGCATGCTCAAAAACACAGATTTGGGAACTCGTTAGAACTGCCTCGGCGAGGCGGTTCTAACGAGTACCCACAATCTATGTTTTAAGCAGAAACATGAAAAATATCAGAATTTTTATCTGAAAACTTTCAGCTTTTTTTTCGGTGAAATTTTCAATATATTTCAATAGGCGTGTTTTCGTAATCATGCCGAACTGTATTTGAATTAAAGCCTCCCGAATTCTTCTTTTGAATACTGAATGATATTCACCTCTCTCCCTCTCTCTCTCTCTCTCTCTCTCTCTCTCTCTCTCTCTCTCTCTCATATTCATCCATTCTCTATCTATCTATCTAGCACTGCAGAGCTATGAAACACGCCGTCTTGTCATTGTCTACGCTGTTCAACATACTGAATTCTGAGTAAATTCTGAGTAAATGAATCATATCTGTCTATGTTTATATTTAAACCCTTACAAATAATATCAGAAACCGCCCACTGTAAAGGGGCGGGGCTTAATTTTGCTTTCTCTTTAATTTCTCTCTCTCTCATATTCATCCATTCTCTATCTATCTATCTAGCACTGCAGAGCTATGAAACACGCCGTCTTGTCATTGTCTACGCTGTTCAACATACTGAATTCTGAGTAAATTCTGAGTAAATGAATCATATCTGTCTATGTTTACATTTAAACCCTTACAAATAATATCAGAAACCGCCCACTGTAAAGGGGCGGGGCTTAATTTTGCGGAAGCACACAAGAGAGATTTGGAAGTTAAAAGCTTAAATTCTATCCTGCTGATTTGAAATAAAAGCATTCTTAAAGACCATTAAGACATTACATTGCATTCATAATATATAGTCTTATTTGTTATGAAAAATAAGGAAAAATATAGCTAACTTTCATCTGATGATGTAGGCTACAGTGAGTTAAAACTTAAAATGCATATACGGTAAACATGATAGTTTAAATGGTAAACGTGATAGTTTTTAAAATGCATTCACGGTAAACATATTAGTTTATACGGTAAACATGATAGTTTATATTCCGCTATTGTATTCTTCCTTAGCCAATAATTCTGCACGCGGACAGCGAAGGCCATGATCAGACTGCGCTGCCTGCATATGCCCTGTTGCTGCAGCTTCGCCCAGGGCGACTCATTCACGCTTTTATATGCAATAACAATGTTTATATTGATTTTATCAAAATCATATCCCGTGAATCACATGGCAGTTTTAGTTTAATATCCGTTTTATTACCACATTGTACATGCAAATTTTATTATTAGAGCCGCAACGTCAGCAAACGTACCATTCGCGCAGTCTGATCAGAATCTTCACTCGGCTCATTTTGACTAGCCAAGGAAGCAAGGTCTCCTCGTGCGGACAACGAAGACTAATTAGAATGCGCGGATGCGCAGACTGATTTGAGTCTTCATTGGGCGCACATTTTCAAAGGTACGTTTCCTGACATTGCAGCTCTTAATTTCATAAAAAAAAGACCTATGTAAATTTAGGAGCGGAGGCGCTCACCTGATGACGATAATTACAAACCATTATCTTCTGTTTAAATCTGAATCTGATTCTGAATTTGAATTGATTTCGCTTACGCTTCGAATAACATTCTTTATAGCGAGCACAGCTCGCGCGCGCTCACTTGACGGTAGAGATTATGATCAAGGGAAAATTAATATTCAACGATATATACTTTCAGCAGAAATCGCCCTGACCAATTTTCTTCCTTTTTCTTCCCTGAAGTTGTCACCGGAAGTTGGCAGAACTGACTGGGGCGGACTTGATTATACCGCTATTCACCAAATTTTGGTCTCACTAATAAGCGTCACGAAGTGCAAGAAACGAGTGTCAATAAATGTCACGAACATATTTTGCTGATTATTTTTATTATTTATTATTGATTTACATATATTTTTATATACTGATATTCATTCTTTAATGATGCTGTGAAGGACTGACCATTTTCATACATTATACTCTTATCCTTAAGTTGAGAACCTGTAGAACCTGAACTGCATGCGAGTCTTTTATTGTAGATGGTTAAAGGTGGATTCATAGATATCCGTTTTTAGAAGTGCGCTTAAAAAGTAAGAGGGCGCTGTTTCCTATCCGGTTTGGACGTACAAGATCAGATTTCTGTTTTTTTTTTTTTTTTTTTGTTTTTTTTTTGTTTTTTTTTTTGCTTGCTCCTTAGGCCCTTCTACACAAGACTTAACCTAAGTTTTCCTTCTTCGCTTCAGTGTTTCCCACTTCAGCTGTCAAAGAATCATCATTCTGCCAGGACCATAATTGCATTTTGTCTCGTAAAACCTGCAGTCCATTTTTATACTTTTTTTCAGCTCTTCTAGAAGAATAATACTTTGAGGATCCCAGACCGAAAAGAGCATACTCCGGGACCAGATCTTTGCAAGCTGATTCTTGGACCTCGCGAGCTATTGACGATTATCATTACCAATATGTCAAATGAAAATAAAGTGCAGAATCAGTCGAGCCGCAACGTCAGGATACGTACCTTTAGACATGTGCGCGAAGCGAAGATTCAGATCAGCCTGCGCCGCGCAGTCTGATGAGAATATTTACTTGGCACATTTTGGATAGCCAAGGATGCAAAGTTTTTTTCATGCGGAGAACGAAGACTGATCAGACTGCGCAGTGAACGACAGCATTTGGTGTTCCAATACCTAACTGGACATGTCAATGTCACGCGCTGTTTCCCGCCTTATTGCGCTTTAACCCTTTCACCCCTGAGTTTCCGAAATAGACTCTTCCATCTGTGAATCTGGTCAGAACCATTGTTTTAAATAGTTGTCTCAGTCAAAAGTCAAAATGGAATTGCAAACAGTGTGGATCCTGATGAGACGGCTCATTATGAGCCGTCGCATCAGGATCTACACTGTTTGAACAAAAAATAAAAACCAAAAACAAAGCATTGTTTCGGTCTGCATGGCTGAAAGGGTTATCTATAGACCATCACATTGTAGACGAGAAAAGGAAGGAATTCGGTTTTGAGAAATACAATTCCTTGTAAAACAAAAATAAAAAAAAAATAATACCAAAAGGAAGTTCGCATTTTTGTCGCTTACTCAAACCTGATGTTACAAAATTTATTTCGTTTTATTTGAAACTTCGGAATGTATTATTTCGGTTCAATCTATTGTTATCATTTTATTTGAATACGTAGTTTACCAGTTATTGCCATTATTCGGTTTGTTCAGATTGGCAAACCCTCTTTATAACAGCATTATAAATACTATTGTTATTATTGTAATTATTATTATTATTATCGTCATTTATGTGACAGATTAATTGCTACATGTTTATGATCATGTTAAATATTTACGTGATGACAATAAGCCGTTAAACCTACAAAAAAAAAAAAAAAAAAAAAAAAACATAAGTAAGATAAAAAAAAAAAAAAGAAAGAAAAAGAAAACGTCTGACAATTCATATGAAATGTCAAGTTATCAAGTTATATTTCCTTTGAAATAATACAAATAAATAAAAAAATAAATAAATAAATAAAATAAAGAATAAAATGTCTGCTGGATTTCTAATAAGCACTTCAAAGGTTAATATTAAATACAATGTACGGTCTGGGCGATCACTAGTTACATTTGAGCCCCAGAGTGCGAACACGTATCAATGGCATGTGCGCCTAACAAAGGCTCAAATCAGCCTGTGCATCCGTGCACTCTGATCAGAATCTGCGTTGTCCGTATGAAGAAACATTGCATCCTTGGCTATCTAAATGCACCCAGTGAAGATTCTGATCAGACTGCGCGAATGCGCAGTCTGATCTGAATCTTCGCTGGGCGCACATGTCCGACGGTACATTTTTGACGGCGAGGATCATATGGTCGGTTACTTGTAGACTTGCCTGTCCAACGCTTCAATTTCATGTAATTACATGATTGTTAACATCACAACGAACGTTTATACAAGCTCTTTCTACTGTTTTTACCGTGTTTACATCTTTACGCTTACCATATCTGTCCTACTTTTAACAAAAACAGCAACAAAAAAAGTTCAAGCCTAAAATCAGCTTTTCAGTAAACGACCGAAAATTCGTTGTCACCGTGTTGCGGTATCTTTACTGCAAGAACGTGGAAAAAACCTTCGTATGTACATAAATCTTGTACGTTGACGTTGTACTAACTTTCATAAGCTCTTCATTTACGAGAAGATTTATTAAGATATAAACTGGATGAATAAAAAGTAGATGGGTTCAATTTTGTCACTTTTTCATTATCTCCCGTGAAGCAATGATACATAATTGAGAAACTCCCTGCAGATGGAATATGCCATCAAATTGAAAACTGCATGCAGAACTGATAAGGCGTTGCTACCACGTGCAGCGATATGAAACCTATTAATTTTATGGCGATAAGACAGTATATATGAGGTTTTTAGACAAACAAGGTCCCTTATGTCATATGCGCAGAAGAAAAGCCCAGCTGAGTCTTATCACAGCCTTCCTGACCCGCCCACAGAATCACGGGATACAGTATAATATATGGACGAACAGATAACTTCCAGATCAGACTGCGCAAAGGCGCAGTCTGATCTAGAAGCTTTCTTTTCGTCCATCTGGTTCTTCTCTTTTCGCATATGGAATAAGGGCTCTATTCTTTAGTTACTCATCATATCTATTTATTATTGCCGTGAGAATTATCAATGTCATATCTTACCTTTGGTTTAACTACCAAATCATATGAATTCTTGATTAAGACAACTAAATTGCTGTTTCTTAGGCATCCGACTGGCTTTTTTGTGGTTGCTGGCTTGTATACTGTAGCAATTGGCTTTATTATTGTATATTTCTATATTTTGAGCACAGATTTCAAGAATTTGAAAGTATACAACATGTATTTGTTATGTCCTTCTTCCTTGACTATTTAAAGCTTAGCACTACGGGTACCATTTTCAGCAGAAAACATATTGAAATATATTTTTCATGCTTTTTTCACAGGAAAACATGTTTTCACATTTTATGCAAATTGTCTACAATGGAGACAATTTGTATGAGATGCTAAATCTTTTTTTCTGGGAAAAATAAGGAAAAATATCATAAGTTTGTCGTCTGCTGAATTACTTCAGAGAGTGGTACATGTAAAGGGTAATTACGTTGTATACTATATATTTCTAACACCCCTGCACGTGTTGTTCCTTATTTGTCTTTACATTTCTAGCGGTGCTTTATCTAAGGTATTTGAGCACAGGAATTTCGTCGCGCGCTATGAACGGGAAACCAATCATATTTGCGAAAGCTTCGCCCCCTGGTAAATATGGACGCTAGATTAGCTTACAATATTGGCCGAAACATTCATATACATAAAAAAAAAATATATTATTTATTAAGACAGAAAATGATCTATGAGCATATTGCAGTTCTTTGACTTTTTTTATCTGATGAGTTTCTCTACAGGTTACACCATTCAAACACATTCGTTTTACTTTGTTTCCATCGTGTATTTGTTGACGTTCGAAAACGAAAGTAAGTCGGTTAACATTTTATTTGCTGTTTATATATCTGTCCTTATTACGAGAAGTCCATCGCAGCACTCAAATTTCATACGTTTTGCAATTCTTTCATGAACACAGGATTTAAGCTTTTATATTAATACATCATTTATTTATATTTTACATCGTCAGCTGATTCGCATAAGTTATCCGCCATTTTGAATATTCGTCATCGAACCTTGTAACTACGTAACCGCGTGACGTAATTCTTAAGAGGTATTGTCAACTATCAAAGGGGAAGTCAGATAATAAAAATAATAATGAAAATCAATAAAAAAAATCATTTATGCAAAACTCGCTCAATGAGAGGTGTTAGAAAAGAAATACATTATTCCGAACCGTGCTCAAATGCCCCAGATAAAGCACAGTTGAGTTTGGGTTGTATCCATTTGAGCTCTTGCAAGCTCGCTGCGCTCGCTCGTGCTCAAATGGGTACAAACCAAACTCAACTGTGCTTTATCTTAGGCATTTGAGCACGGTTTGGAATAATTTATTTCTTAAATAACTTGCCATTAGAAATACGACAATTTACACTTGCACAAGTACATAAATGAAATAAGAAATTATCATGTTTTTTTTCTGTTCTGTATTGTCTTTAATTTTATTTTAATTTTAATTTTAATTATTTTATTTTAATCAGGAATTTCAGATCAAATACAAGAGACCTCCCAGCAGGCCCACACCGTTGAAACAATGTCGATTCAGCGTTGATTCAAATAACGTCATGACGTTGAATCAACCTAGAATCGACGTTGTCTCAACGTTATGTGCCCGCTTGGCTGAGCTTTCAAAAGCGACATGAACATTGTTGGTTTTACACCTCTTTCCGCCCCATTACGAAAACACACCTATTCAAATATATAGAAAATTTAACATTAAAAAAAACTGAAATTTTTCAGGTAAAAAAACCCCAAAGATTGTGGGTACTCGTTAGAACCGCACCGCCGAGGCGGTTCTAACAAGTATCCACAATCTATGTTTTTGAGCAGAAATAAGAAAAATAATCTATACCCCTGTAAAATCCAGTTTTACTAAGTAAAAGTGGGGTTTAAGGAGTCTAAATTATATAGGCCTGTTTTCGTGATGCTACCCACATAGCTAAGTTTACATAAGCTAGTGTGACGACATGGACGCTTCCTCAAAATGCCCTAGTAACCTACCGTAATCACTGTAAGTATTCAGCCACCCTTAACTCCTTCCCACTACTATCAAAAATCAATTTTAGGTAGTTATGTTTATGCCATGTGCCTTGAGATGCCATCTTCAAAATAAACAGAAAGAACATAAATGAAGTTACACAGGAAAGGTCACAACCACTAAGCACAGTCTCCCCGAGCAACCCATCACGAAAACATGCCTATATAATTTTGACGCCCTTAAATCCCACTTTCACATTACGAAAACACGCCTATTCAAATATATAGAAAATTTCACCTCCAAAAATTGAAAATTTTCCGATAAAAAACGCTGATATTTTTCATATTTCTGCTCAAAACATAGATTGTGGGCACTCGTTAGAACCGCCTCGCCGAGGCGGTTCTAACGGGTACCCACAATCTATGTTTTTGAGCAGAAATAAGAAAAATAATGTATACTCCTGTAAACCCCAGTTTTACTATATAAAAGTGGGGTTTAAGGGGGTCAAAATTATATAGGTGTGTTTTCGTGATGTATACATGTAGTAAAACTGGGGTTTACAGGGGTATACATTATTTTTCTTATTTTGCTAAAAAAAAAAACATAGGTTGTGGGTACTCGTTAGAACCGCCTCGCTGAGGCGGTTCTAACGAATACCCATAATCTATGTTATGAGCAGAAATATGAAAAGTGTCAGGATTTTTTATTTTAAGATTTTCCTCCTTTTTATTGTAAATTTTCAATATCACATCATCATTTGAATAGGAGTGTTTTCGTAATGAAAAGAAGAATAGATGAGGGACATACAATGACAATACACAACTACACATATACAATAATCAACAGACATGCAAAAAGAACTGCAACAGAAGAACCGCCTTGTAACGGTCAGCAGAAACGACTACTAGGGGACTTAATTAGTCGGTTAAACTCGATCGAAACCTCGCCCATAACCCTTGTCTTGCTGAATAAATTAAGATGCCACGCCTACTCCTAATTTCCAGCCAACCAGATTACTTGATCCGGGTTTTTGATAGAAAGTCACATATTTAATGACAAACAGTGCAGTTGCAGATCAGTTGGCTTTTTCACAAGCCAACTGATCTGGATCTACACTGTTTGCTAAGGCCGTGTTCGGCAAGAGAAGGGTTAATAAATAAGCGGAAGACTTACTGCAGAGCTGTACTTGGTGGTAATTCTGGGATAATTTCCTCCAGCTTTCCCTTTAAAGTTACTTTGTAGGTAATGATTGGAAGTGAACACCCACAACAAATAATTTTTATGGAAATACGCGAAAAATGTCTGAGAGTAATCATCAGATACTCCAAAGTTATCTGACACTAATAAAGCTCATTACGAAAACATGCCTATTCAAATATACTGAAAACTTTACCACTAAAAATGGAAAATTTTCAGATATAAAAAAATCTGATATTTTTTCATATGTCTGCTCAAAACATAGATTGTGGGTACTCGTTAGAACCGCCTCAGTGAGGCGGTTCTAACGAGTACCCACAATCTATGTTTTTGAACAGAAATAAGAAAAATAATGTATACCCCTGTAAACCCCAGTTTTACTATATACATTTGTAAAAATGGGGTTTAAGGGGGTCAAAATTATATAGGCATGTTTTCGTTATGTGAAAACAGAACTGGTAAGCAAGATGCAGTAATTCCCAAAATATTTGAACATCAAAACGCTTTACACTTCTCCAAATTATTGAAAAAGTCTATTTGACAACCTTGTGAATTTTCTATAAGCTGCTTGCAAAACGAATACAGTGCAGACTTTTATTCACCTACTCAATTTGGAGGCGGTTTAATTTGATCTGAGTGTAGACTGCTTGCTCCGGCATGTCTAATCCAAACAATAGGTTAAATATTGAATATTTCTTTTCCTTGAGTATGTATGTTCTGAATGTACTCATTCAGTTATTATAATAATTGCTTTATTTACACTTTTATCCCCTCCGCCTTCTTTGTAGCTGGATCGTCAAGATTCTTATCGCTCTGCAGGGTCTTCACTGTTTATCACTCATTCAGCAACTTTTAGAGACATCAATACTCGTCACATTACGAAAACATGCCTATTTAAATATACTGAAAATTTTACCACCAAAAAATGAAAATTTTCAGATAAAAATTCGGAAATTTTTTCATATTTCTGCTCAAAATATAGATTGTTGGTATTCGCTAGAACCGCCTCGGCGAGGAGGTTCTAACGAGTACCCAAGATCTATGTTTTTGGGCAGAAGTAAGAAAATAATGTATACCCCTGTAAACCCCAGTTTTACTTTATAATAATGGGGTCTAAGGGGGTCAATATTGTATAGGCATGCTTTCGTGATTATATGAACTGGTTCAAATTTTAGAACAGATATAGTAAGAAAGGAAGTGGTCCTAAAATGTAGGGGAAACATGGAAAGCATATCAGAAAACATTATGCTGGACACGAATCTTGCCAGCCCAAATCCTTCTTCACTAACTAGTTGCACGGAACGCTTGGGTGAATTTAATAGCGTTCTGGGCAAACGTACATGTACTACCATGGCATTGCCGCACAACTGCAATGAACTGTCTGGGAGCCAGAGCTTGCCACAGTCTTTCAGAGTTCTTTACGACATGGCTGTCAAATGCTTTGTTCAAGTAAATGTTATATACAAGTCTACGTCCTTTCTCTAACACTTATGTTGGACTTGCAGTGCTATTCAGATCTTGTCTATTGTTTCCTTCCCTTTACTAAATTGGTTCTCTGGTACAAGTCTGGCCTTTGCATGATTTCTTTCAATGAATGGTTCAGCAGAAACATGGCGAGATTTTGCCGCCAGTTAATAGCAAAGTAATGCTTTTTTGTACATGTGAATTGGGCATTGAATTTCTTAGGTATTTCTTTCGTTCTCCGCAGCGCTAGTTTCTCCACCACCGATCTGCCCTCTGTTGTGCCAAAGAGACAGACTTAATTCCTTTTAACCCTTTCATCCCTACAGACGAGTTCAGATATCTTTGTAAACAGTAGATCCAGGTGATACGGCTTCTAACGAGCCATCTCGTCAGGATCCGCACTGTATTTGCCAATCTGTTGTTTATTTTTGACTTAAACCCCTTTTTGCAACCTTTCGCAACAATAAATGTGTCAATATTCAGAGATGGAAGAGTCCGTTTTATAGAATCAGGGGTGAAAGAGTTACCATTCAGTTAAAACATACAACACTCCAGCTGTCACACTCCTGATGACTGAAGATGGATAATTGAGAACAGTCAGTCCAATGCTTCAGGGTAGCATTTTCATCACAAAACATGCCCATATAATTTTGACCCCCTTAAACCCCACTTTTATATAGTAAAACTGGGGTTTACAGGGTATACATTATTTTTCTTATTTTTGCTCAAAAACATAGATTGTGGTACTTGTTAGAACCGCCTCGCCGAGGCGGTTCTAACGAGTACCCACAATCTATGTTTTGAGCAGAAGTAATGAAAAATATCAGAGTTTTTTTTTGTTTGTTTTTTTATCTGAAAATTTTCAGTTTTTGGAGGTGAAATTTTCTATATATTTAAATAGCCGTGTTTTTGTAATGATATGAAGCAAGTGCACTTCCTTCTGCACTTAGAATCAGGATGATCCTGAACAACTCTTTCTTGTCCATAAGCTTTATTGCATCGATATACTTCAAGTCTATCCTATTCGCAAGGGACTGGATTTTCTGTTCTTTTCTTTACAACAATGTGTCTTGGGTATTCCTAAGTTTGCTTTTGGGGCGCCAGAGGCTGTTAAGAGCTGCTCTCTTTGAACCATAGCAGGCACTATTGAGAGTTGCATTGTCTTTGCGATGTTTTCCTCTTGATGGGCCTGGATTCCGTTGGCATACTGGTGTGCGTGACATGTGTGATAAACAGTATTTGTTGCGGTACGAGTAGATTACACCACACCTCGAAAGGCTGTTTCTGTTCTCAGATAAACGAACAAACTAGTGGATCATGGCCGAACTATAGATATGAGGAAGCATCGATATGTGATTAACATTTTGTCACATAAGTTATAATACTTTTTTTACATCTCATAATAGTAGAGATAATAATAATATGTAAATGATATAATTTGTATTCACGACTTTTACTTACTATAATAAAGCGATAGACAAAAGTAATTCTCCCTTGACTGATTTGTTTTGACCGATTTTATTGCGTGAATAAAATGTGGTAACCTTTCATTTATCAATTTGATGCATGAACGTCGTTGTGGAAAAGAAATAAAATTACCGTCCCACCACAGGAAAAATACAAGACATTTTTGTATGAGGAGAAAAGGACCTTTATTGCATCTGCGGACAGTGAATGCCCAAATCAGGGACTGCGCATCAGCGAAGTCTCATCACGAAAACATGCCTATATAATTTTGACCCCTTAAACCTCACTTTTATACAGAAAAACTGGAGTTTATAGGGGTATACATTATTTATCTTATTTTTGCTCGAAAACATAGATTGTGGGTACTCGTTTGAACCGCCTCGCCGAGGCGGTTCTAACGAGTACACACAATCTACGTTTTGAGCAGAAATATGAAAAGTATCAGATTTTTTCTTCTGAAAATTTTCAGTTTTTGGAGGTGAAATTTTCTATATATTTGGATAGGCGTGTTTTCGTAATGTGATCTGCACCTTCGCTGTCCGCTTACAGAATCATTGGATCCGACGGAAAGGTGGAGACCCTGCTTCATGTAAGACTAATCGGATTTGTTCTAAGGCGTCTTATTATTGTGTTTGTTGGGTCTAGCATTGTGATCCACTCAGTGAGGCAGAGGGAGTCGGTTACCTCGCTTTTCGTTGCAAGACGAAAACACGCCTATTCAAATATATTGAGAATTTCACCACCAAAAAAATGAAAATTTTCAGATGACATATTCGGATAGTTTTCATATTTCTATTCAAAACATAGATTGTGGGTACTCGTTAGAACCGCCTCGGCGAGGCTTACTTTTCCGCTTGGTGTCAATGATAGGCTATGCTCTGTGATTGTGGTTCTTCCTACACATATTTTAACTAGTCAGCAGGAAGATCTTATTCTGTGTTTATATGCGATAAGGAAGGGTCATTTCCTCCTGATACGACTGTCATGTTCTTTACAATGAACCGCGTTATGACAAAGCTTATCTTCGGGTTTAAGATAACAATGCATGTTCAGGTGGGGGGCATGCATTGCATTTTTGGTATTGACAGTTTGCATAATAAATGAGCCGCTGCATGTCATAACGAAAACATGCCTATTCAAATATATTGAAATATTGAAAATTTTACCACCAAAAAATGAAATTTTCAGATAAAAAATTCTGATATGCTCAAAAACATAGATTATGGGTACTCGTTAGAACCGCCTCGATGAGGCGGTTCTAACGAGTACCCATAATCTATGTTTTTGAGCAGAAATAAGAAAAATAGTGTATACCCCTGTAAACCCCAGTTTTACTATACGTTAGTGGAGTTTGAGAGGGTCAAAATTATATAGGCATGTTTTCGTGATGTGAAAATGTGTTTCATCACGAAAACACGCCTATATAATTTTGACCCCCTTAAACCCCACTTTTATATAGTAAAAATCGGGTTTACAGGGGTATACATCATTTTTCTTATTTCTGCTCAGAACATGGATTGTGGGTACTCGTTAGAACCGCCTCGGCGAGGCGGTTCTAACGAGTACCCACAATCCATGTTTTGAGCAGAAATATGAAAAAATGTCTGAGTTTTTTATCCGAAAATGTTCAGTTTTGGAGGTGAAATTTTCTATATATTTGAATAGGCGTGTTTTTGTAATGCGAAGTAAGATCCAGACTAACCAGAAAATCAACACAAACTGAACTAATAAGGTTCTTTATTACACATAGATATATTCTATAGTATCCATTTATTCTGTTAAAGGACAGCGTGGGCCCTGAACAGACTGCGCTGTCCTGCCCCTGCCCCCATCCCACCCCACCCCACCCCATCCCAACCCCAAGCTACGAAAAAAGAAACATAATTTCGCATGGCAAGTCTCATTTTAATTTCTACAAGTTATAAATATAGTGTTGGCGACCGGCATAAACTCTTAAATCCGAATGTGTGCATACTTTAGAAGTAACCAAACTGATTCAATGTATAACAATATTCTAATACTTGCTGATCGGATTGCATGAATACACAGTATGAAAAGTGACCGATCAGGCCGCATGGGTACACAATAATTTAGAAGTGACCTGTAAAATTACAGGGATACGCAGTAATTTAGAAGTGATCTGTCAAACTGCATGGATACATAGTTATTGGCACATAATCGAACATGACCGGCCGAGGCGGTTCTAACGAGTACCCACAATCTATGTTTTGTGCAGAAATATGAAGAACACCAGATTTTTTTTATCTGAAAATTTTCATTTTTTGGCGATAAAATTTTCAGTATATTTGAATAGGCTTGTTTTCGTAATGACCTGTCTGGTTCCCTGGCTACTCAGTAAAAGTTAGATTGGATAGAGATACAATTATTGAAAAGCAAACTTTGTCAGTCGGATTGCTCGGATACACAGCGCTTTAACCCTTCTCCTTCTGAACCCGGATATGTCCTGCCTTTGCAAACAGTGTAGATCCAGATCAGTTGCTTCTAAAGAAGCCAACTGATCTGGATCTGCACTGTTTGCCATTCAGTATGTGTATTGATATCAACAACCTGGATCAAGTAATCTGATTGGCTGAAAATTGAAAGTGGGCGTGGCATCTTAATTTATTCAGCATGACAATGGCTAAAAGTTCCGATCATATTGTATTGATGCATAGTATCAAAACCAGCCGATCAGTTTGTATGGACCCACGGTAATTTAGAAGTGACCGGTGTCAGATTTCTTGGATACATATAGTACTTTACAAGTGACCGGTCAGATATATGGATAGATGGTAATTCAGAAGTGACCATTTAGATTGCATGTATACACGTGTATGGTATGGGTATTTTGTAATTTCTCCTGGTCTCCGTTTTTTGTTTATCATTTATTATATTAGTTAACATAGGAGATGCACTGCAAAGTCCGACCTTCCACCAAGTATAAGTGAATAAAGGTCAAATACTTTCTGATGTGTTTCTCTGACATATTTTTGCTCGGTACAATGTAGACTGAATTAGATATTGGAGGACTCTAGCGAATACTCTGATCAGACTGCGCGGATGCGCGGTCTGATCTGAGTTTTCGGTGGGCACACATGTCTGAAGGTATATTTTCTCACGTTGCCACTCATTTTGACTTCTAAGATCCCATTTTTCGTGACACGAGCCCCACTTTACTTCACCTTTTCATGAATATTTCATGATGCTAAAATCGTATACTGAAATCGCGTCGTGTCACGTGAAACAGATCTTAGTTCGCCGGTATGTCAGTTGTGTTAATTTACCCTTTCCACCTCAAGTTTATCAAATTGACTTTTTCATTATTGAATTTGGACATGTACATTGTTGCAAATAGAGATACCAGTAAACAATTTCTACAAGAATTGAAAAAGTGTAGATCCTGACGAGTCGTCTCATCTGAATCTATACTGTTGGCACAGGTATCTGGTTCGGTCAGTAAGGCTAAAGGGTTAACACACACCAGCTTGCAAGCCTGTGCAGGCATGCAGTTTGACTGATGTCTGAGCTCCCTGGACGCAGTATTTGGTCATTAAATTGTTGTAGAGTTTGTAAAACACTAACGAGGTGTGAAGGTTCTCTCCTGACTGCGCATATTTGCACACGGAATTAGGCTTCAGCTGTCCGCATAACCTATACTATACGCACCCTAAAATATAAGTACAGATATCCAGGAAATGCCACAGTCACAAAGCACAGCACTCCCGATGCATCAAAAAAGGCCCTGAGAGATGATGAACTAACACGAACAAAACAAACACCACATTTGACGTCACAGACGCACAAAGAAACATCCCGAAAACATGCCTATATAATTTTGAACCCCTTAAACCCCACTTTTATATAGTAAAACTGGGGTTTACAGGGGTATACATTATTTTCTTATTTCTGCTCAAAACATAGATTGTGGGTACTCAATAGAACCGCCTCGGCGCTCAAAAACATAGATTGTGGTACTCGTTAGAAACGCCTCGACGAGGCGGTTCTAACGAGTACCCACAATTTATGTCTTGAGCAGAAATTTAAAAAAAATATTAGAATTTTTTCTCTGAAAATTTGCCTGTTTCTGGTTGTAAAATTTTCAATATATTTGAATAGGCTTGTTTTCGTAATGGAACCACTAATAAATAACTGGACAGACATGACGTATCAAACAGAGTAGACACGGTGTCTACACCGTTTGCCATTTGCAAGCACGTGTTAGACACTTCACAAGGTAACCAGATCGACTTGTATGACGCATAGAGAAACTACAGTGTTAGCAGTTAAGTGTATGAATAGACTGACAAAGTACTTTTACGATAAGCTCTCTTTTTGCGTCATCTGACCGAAATGTTCTTAAATATTCATGAAAAGTCTGATCTTAGTCCATCTTTGATTGACATTTGAATGTCAGCTGATTCTATTTTGAACGCAAATACGTTAACTTATGAATTCTTCTGATTTTATGTTTCATAAACAAAGATGTGACTGACAAATTGATGTACAATCAAATTCATAGCTGTCTGTCTTCTGGCATACAATGAACCGGGAATGCAAAGATCAAGTTGCGTACGGACACAGTGAGTTCTGAGTATATGTAGCTTGGTAAGTTATACATCAACCAAACATACAATGTAGTCCAGACTGCTTGCATTGACTGTTTTCTTATAAATGTGACCGTCTAAAAGGTGTCGTCGGAATGGGAAACAGTGAGGGTATTCAGCAGTTTGTTCTGAGTCTCGTGTTTGCATAGACACTTCTTTAAGAATATATTCAAGGCACGTGTATGGTATTTGAATTTGAAATTTGAACGGACTGCGGGCATTTGCCCATTTATGACAGATGGACTCTTCTACCTTCACTCTTTGGACAGGTCAATTTCTAAAAGAAGGGGTGTCTGATTAGTTTTTATTTTTGCCATGTCTTATAGAAATACCTATATTTAATACAAACATTGTAGACCCTGATCAGACGCTGCGTTCTGCGGCGTCTGATCTGTGTCTACACTGGTTGTCAATGGCCATTTTATGGGACGCTGGGCATAAACGGGTAAAAACAAGTCTGAATGTGGCTGAGAGAGATCTGTGTATTGTGAATAAGGAAAACTTACCTTTTTCCTTGTTTACCCTTAAATATCAAATGTAATCCATTTGCATATTTATTGTCTTTTTATGGGCATCTTGGATTTTCTTGCTTACATTTCTTTAAATTTGCTTTATAAATTACAATGATCTGATTCTTTGTTACTTTTACTACTCTCCGGGCAAATTCAGCAGACAACATTTTTTTTTTCAGACGACTGGCTTTGGCACTTTTACTCGCATGAAATGTCAAAGCCTATTTTCTGAAAACAAAACAAAAAAGAAATGTTTCAAAATGCCATCAACTGATCTGTTTCTTTGTTAACCTTTACCCCTAGTTCACCAGACGACAAAATTGAAGAGATCTTACTTTTCCAAGAAAATAGGCTTTCACCTTCCATTAAAATTGTGTCCATATTCTGTTCACTATTTCTTGATCTAGTTTCTAAATGTGAACTTTCTCTCGTCTTTTCTTCAATTTCTTTTTCCTATAAACCATCTTTAACGTATTCGCCATTTAAAGATACCTATTTAGTCTGATATTTCTTCTATATCTTATACTCATCAACTTTACTCATTACGAAAACATGCATATTCAAATATATAGAAAAATTCAACTCTAAAAACTGAACATTTTCAGATAAAAAACTGATATTTTTATATTTCATCTCAAAACATTGATTTGCGTACGCGTTGGAACCGCCTCGGTGAGGCGGTCCTAACGAGTACCCACAATCTATGTTTTTGAAATAAGAAAAATAATGTATACCATTACGAAAACACGCCTATACAAATATATAGAAAATTTCACCTCCAAAAACTGAAAATTTTCACATAAAAATCTCAGATATTTTTCAAATTCTGCTCAAAACATAGATTGTGGGTACTCGTTAGAACCGCCTCGGAGAGGCGGTTCTAACGAGTACCCACAATCTATGTTTTGAGCAGAAATAAGAAAAATAATGTATACCCCTGTAAACCCAAGTTTTACTATATAAAAGAGGGGTTTTAGGGGGTTAAAATTATATAGGCATGTTTTCGTGATGCCCCTGTGAACCCCAGTTTTCCTATATAAAAGTTGGGGTTAAGGGGATCAATATTATATAGGCATGTTTTCGTGATGGTTAAACAAACAATTTTGCTGTAAACATGTGTTTACTATTTGCAGCATCGTGTGCAATGTACAGTAATCGAATGCACTAACTCATGATCACGAATCTACAATACGTTGAAATATTATTGAAAGCCATATGGCTCTTTACAAATCCCTTTTCTATATAATAGTTGTGCCAATATGTTATGTATTGTCATTTTGTACAAAAATATACATGTTGTACAAATAAAAAAAAACAGTTTAAATCAATAGGAGAAATTCGCATGAAATGTTAAAGCCTATTGTCTGGGAAAAATATTTCTAAACGTCGTCTGCTGCAATTTTTCATCTGATATAAACGTGCTCTGATCCAGCAGAATGTTGCATTTAGAGTAACACATTTAAAGACCTCTAAAACTATGTATATTGCATTAGTCGATTCGAATACATATTTTGTTATTCATGTCTGTAGCTTTGAAGACGATTTTGCAAATAATATGGAAATACATTTATTCAAATTACAGCGGCTGATAGTGATGAATAATTATATTTATTGACTGTAGTGTTTGTTAATTTCATCTTGGTGCATCGTGTTTAATGTGAGTCAAAAATTTGACATCCTGTATTTTATCTTCATGTGAAGAAATTCAAAAACTGTATTTAACTGTCCTGTCTTATTTCACAGGAAATCGACTTCTTTGTGTCTATATAATATGGGACGCCCCATGCGAAAACGTGTCTTCGGGCATATGCGGGCAACGAAGGCCCAGATCAGACTGCGCATTCGCGAAGTGTGATCAGGGCCCTTCACCGTCCGCTAACAGAAACATTTGATTCTAAAGAATGTATGAATGGAGAGCAAAGGCCCGGATTATACTTTGCGCATGCGCAGGATAATCTGATTCTGGGCATTTTGCGCATATTCGAAGACACATATTCCTTTGACGAGGCTCATATTGTATCTGTCATGTTATACTCCCATTATGAAGGCACTTTGTAATAGATAGTTCTGACACACTAATAAACTCCTATCAGGCGAAAAAGGGGTTTTTGTCGCATGTGAACAGCGAAGGCCCAGATCAGCCTGAACATCTTCGCGGACCGATCAGGGCCTTCGTTGTTTGTCTACAATAACATTAAGTAGATTAAAATGTAAAAGTGAAGCGTAAATGCCATAACAAAGCTTTATGGATGCGCAGGGGGATATGTGCATTCGTTGTTCACACATAAAATAAACTCTATCTTTCTGATGCGGTTCTGAAATGTTTTGTAAGTTTAACGAGCGCAAAGCTTAGTCGCCCATACGATACAAGGCATTCAAAAATTGCAATATTTATTAAATTATATGCAGCGATAAGTTACAACAAACAGAGAGCGAAAAAAATGATTTGTATTTATCCTAAGGATTCGCATAGGCCTTAGCAAACAGTGTAGACCAAATCAGACACCGCGTTCTGCGGCGTCTAATTAGGGTCTTCTCTGTTTGCCAGCAATTTCAACAAGGTTCAGACACATTTATGGCTAGTCAAATTCATTTTATATTTTTGGACAAGTATGGGGAAAAGATAAGTTGTCAGACTACCTATGGTAAATACGTTACCACTAAACAGATAATAATCATTTGTGACACAACATTAAAAAGAGTTATATAGAGTTTATTTGGTTGTTTTGATTGATTACGGAGAAATAATTCACTTGTGTTCTAAGGCTTGCGCGTAAAAAAACGAGTGAGCGAAGCGAACGTGTTTTTTACAAGCAAACCTTGAACACGAGTGAATTATTTCTCCGTAATCGATCAAAACAACCAAATAAACTGTTTATTACATTTTCATCCATTTTGTACATTCAGTCGTTATGATTTCTACCAAAATAGTTCCAGCCAGTGCATGAATTTCAAGACATTACGAAAACGCGCCTATGCAAATATGTAGAAAATTTCACCTCCAAAAACTGAATTTTTCAGATAAAAACCTCTGATATTTTTCATATTTCTGCTCAAAAAATAGGTTGGTTTAAACAATATTTATATTAAAGCTCGTATAACGTTACATCGATAAAATAGACATGTCGAATAGGATCTGACTGTAAGCTATAATGCTTATAAATGTCATCTCCTGGAAACAAGTTCGTATACAACATAACTTAACGGCATGACTAATAATGAAAACTGTTGGACATTTTGAACAAGCAAACAAGAGAGAGAGAGAGAGAGAGAGAGAGAGAGAGAGAGAGAGAGAGAGAGATTTTGACCGACTGACGCCCATGCCTAAATATGTATGGGATCAAAAGCTGTGTGTTAAATATGTAGAGTGCCATTTAGTACGTTAGCCAACGGTTGATGTCTGGGTATGCTATACAAATCTTCCAGACTTGATGATGAAATCCTGTACTTGCAAGAAAAGGGCTTCATTTTCCTGAGATGTTAAGTTAGTTTTGCCGTGCAGAAGATCTTTAACTGAGTAACTGCGTAAATCGGCCGGTAAGTATCTTTCCCTTGCAACCGTGTAGTTAGGACAACTGAAGAAGAAATGTTGCACACTTTCAAATCCTCCACAGCGACAAGATGGGCTGGGAATGATATGTTTGCGGTAGAGATCAGAGTTTAGGGAACTGCAGTCCATTCTTAGTCGAGCATGAGGGATCTGACCTAAGCGTGTACCAACATTGAAGTATTTGGGAGGTGTCTGTTCAGGAACGATTTGAATATTGTTAAGGTTGATGCCTCTTTAGTTTCAGCCGGCAAGTTGTTCCAGGCTCGTATAGTAGCTAGAAAGAACGAATCAAGAAAGAGATTAGTATTGGCTCTGTAGTTTTGAATGTGGTCAGAGTTTCGGAGACTGTACCTAGTTGTTGCTTGTACAGTTGGAGGCACAAGATTCATAAGATAGTTTGGAGCTGACTCATGCAGTATTTTGTAAAACGCTACAAGCTTGTGTTTGTTCCGCCTGCTTTGAAGAGACTCCCAATCCAGGTCAGAGTAAATTTTATCTATGATACAGAGTTTTGTTGCTCCTGTTATTATTCTCGCGGCCTCGACATGTATTGCATCCAACTGCTTTTTAGTTTCCAAGGAGCAGTATTCAAGAAGGGGACGAACAAAGGCAGTGTACATTTTTTCAAGGGATTTTCTACTGACTCTGAACTTCAGAGCCCGGAGAAGATTTAAACGTATACAGGCCTTCTCAGAAATTGTGCGCACGTGATCTGCCCAGTTGCATGTATTAGAGAATGCGAGTCCTAAGTGTTTGTGCGTAGAGGTTTCTTGTATCATTGTGTTGTTTAAGAAGAGAGGTGGATGATATACAGGGATTGATTTCCTAGAAAGTGTCATAGCCATGGTCTTCTTTGCGTGGAATTCAACAAGCCAATCGACGGCCCAGGCGGAAATAGCACGTAGATCGCCATTTAGAATTCTTGCAGCTTGATCGGGCCATTCGACTCTAATATACAAACTGGTGTCGTCTGCAAACAGACGAATGGAACATCCAGTGCGTTGGGCAATATCGTTAATATAAATGAGAAACAAGAGTGGGCCCAAAATGGACTCTTGGGGAACTCCAGCTTCAACTGGTGCCCAGTCAGAAGTTTGACCATTTAGAACTACACGTTGCCTACGTCCTGAGAGGTAACTGGTAAACCATTTAAGAACTTGTTCTGAGCATCCTATACCTCGAAGTTTGTGGAGTAAACCTTTGTGCCAGACTCTGTCGAATGCCTTACTGATGTCGCAGAAAACTGCTCGCACTTCTTTGCCATTGTCAACTGCCTCACAAAATGTGTGGTAGGTGTGTAATAATTGGTAAGTGGTGGAGTCGCCTTGGATGAAACCAGACTGGAACGGAGTTAGTAACTTGTGAGATACAACGTAGTTATAAAGATGCTTGTGAACGCAGCGTTCCATTGTTTTACCTATGGAACTCAAGAGAGAAAAAGGTCTGTAATTGCTCGGCAGTGATTTGTCATCTTTTTTATGGATCGGAGTTAAATTGGCATCTTTCCATGCGGGTGGAAAGTAACCTTGGAGTAGTGATCTATTGAAGACAATGAACAATGGATATGCTAAGAAGTCAGCGCCTTCGCGTAAAAGTCGCGGACTAATTAAATCTGGACCGCAAGCTTTGTTCACGTCCAAATGTCGCAGTACGTCGAGTATATCCTGGGTGTAGATTGTAATTGACTCGAGTGCTGTGCAGGTGCGATATTGGGTAAGGGTTTATTTAGGTCGTTAACTTTAGTCTGGGATGAAAAATAAGTATTTAACAATTCTGCTTTCTGACAGTCTGTCTGTGCTACTTCATGATTCATAGTGAGTGTGGGGATGTTGTTAGAAGATTGTCCAAGGTTTAAGAGTTGTTTGGAGGTTTTCCAAAATAATTTGGAATTACTATTTTCAGAAGACAAGAGATTATCAAGTTTATCAAAATAGTCCTTTTTTGATTTTCTTACGGTATCGTTGGCTTTATTTCGTAGTTGCTTGTATTTCGTCCAAAAGTGCATATTGTTCGTTTTCTTAAATTGCCTGTAAGCGCGTTTACGTTTTCTAATCAAATTTTTAATGTGGCATGTGATCCACGGATGATCGTCTGGTTTAATTGTTACAATTTTATTGGGGATTGATTCCTCGGCAGCCTTGATTATAGTGTCGGAAATAACCTGAATATTTTGGTCGATGTTTTCGTCGATTTCGATTTTTTGTAAGAGGTCGGAGTCCATTAAAATCATTCTATATTTGTCATAGTCGGCTAGTCCGTAGTTCCATATCTTACGTCGAAATGATGGTGTATGCGTGCGTGTAAATTTAAGTACAGCTATCACCGGACAGTGGTACCTAGTGTAGTCAGCTACGAAAGGGTCTGCGACTCCACTTGTCAGAACGTTATTATTGCTGCGTACTAGGATCAGGTCAATGGCAGATGAAGAATGCTCGGTGAAATGCGTGGGATCGGATATAAGCTGCTTTGGATTATATTCTAACATAAGTTCCTTGATTTTGTTATTATTGTTCTGGGACATGTCTATGTTGAAGTCGCCTGTGATGACGACATCGGCTATGTTGGTATTGCATGCTCTGTCTACGCTTTCTTTAATCAATTCGAAGTAGTCCTGTCCGCTGTTAGGGGGTCTATAGAACCCTCCAATCATTACCTTTTTGGATTTTACCTGGATTTGGACCCAAACAGATTCAACACCGGGTTATTCCAGGTCTGATCTACGTTTGCATGATAATGAATTACGGGCGTAAACGGCAACTCCTCCACCGGGGCGACCTTGTCTGTCTGATCTGAAAGGTGGCATAAAGTGCTCGATTTGTATATCAGAACTATTAGTATTTTGATTTAGCCAGCTTTCCGAAAAAACTAGGACGTCCTATGCCTCGGCTTCGCTTCGTATAATGTCCATTTTGGGTATTAAACTTTGAATATTCAAATGCAGTATAGCTTAGTGATTGGAGAGTAGTTCAAAGGAAGTTGCTGACAGATCACTGCTGTCAGCAGTGTTGCCCTCAACAGAGTCTGGTCCAGGATTAGTTTCAATGTCACCGCATTGAAGTAACAAGGACAACAACCATGTGATCAGATTAGAGACAAGTAGTAATAAGAAAGTATTAAAAATAGATTGTAGGTACTTGTTAGAACTGCCTCGGCAAGGCGGTTCTAACGAGTACCAACAATCTGTATTTTGAGCAGATATAAGAAAAATAATGTATATCCCTGTCAACCCCAGTTTTTCTATATAAAAGTGGGGTTAAAAGGGGTCAAAATTATATAGGCATGTTTTCGTGATGCGTGCTAAGAAAGACGAGTACGGCGTTGAAATTATATATCAGCCCCGTATCAAGAGTTTCGGGTGTAAAATGGACTTCGTTTTAGGAATCTCTGTTATTACATTGGAGTGAATGACAAAAACATCTACTACATGTATTCTTCACCGCTTATCTTCTGTTTTTGAAGATGCTTCTTGTTCTCATTATAGAAAACCGTTTTTACCTTAACACATTTGTGCCAAATGGACCTTTCTACCTTCATCATCGGACCGGTCCATTTCCAGTGCAAGGGGTGTCTGGTTAGTTTTTTTTATTATTGCCACGTTTTAAAGCAATTCTTTGTCTATAATGTAAACAGCGTAGACCCGGATCAGACGCCGCGTTCTGCGGCGTCTGATCTGGGTCTACACTGTTTGCCAAAGTCCCTTTTATGGGACGCTAGGCATAAATGGGTTAATTATTTGGACACCATAAATTATCTCGTTGCAGTACTTGTTCTAAATTTTAAACAAGTTCACTTTACTATCTATTCATGTGTCTAAAACTGCTGCATAAGTGGCAAATAGTGTAGACACTGACAGTCGCCGTCTTCTACGACGTCTGCTACTGTTTGCTCAGGCCTGTACGTCTGCTACCGTTTGCTCGGGCCTGTCTGAGGGCAAGTGTAAACACAGCGAAGCAGCTGAGATACAGACTGTTGGTAGTACTGCTCAATTTCGATCAACCTCCTTTTGTTTACTTGTTCAAACTGGGCAAAACCCTTCGAAGGTTGAAAAGTGTTAATTCCTACACATTAATGAGCTGTACCATGTAAAAGGGATCATCAAACAGTAAAGATTCCAGATGTTAGAAGCATTTATATCGTTTTAGAGATCCATTTTAGAAGAGCCTTTGTGTGCAGTGATGCAAACAGGGGTCACATAAGGTTGTCGTCCTTGTAAAAGATGGCAAAAATGTAACGTGTATCCAGTCGCGTTACCTCATAGAGTAATAAAATTTGGGATATGAGTTTGGAGTTGGCCTCCCCCATGTGCATTATATACCCGAACTCATTTGAGTCACCCGGGCATTTTTTTTTTTTTTTTTTTTTTTTTTTTTGGTAGTGGTTCGTTACTGGTTTGCTCTTGGCGGGATTTGCACCCGCCACCTCTTTGAACTCTTACAATTGTATGTCAGTGGATGAGTTTAACCTGTATAGCTACATGGGACTATATGTATCTGTCCATCCAGGGATACATGTACGTCATTTCATAATGTCATATAAGTGTAACGCCTTGTTACGTAGCAAATTTAATAATATAAGTTGATATACCATAAAATATTTGCGGTCATGTTAATCATTAACAAGCAATTTAACATTGTGGTTAACCCTTTCGACCCTAAGATTTTGAAGTAGACTCTTCCATTTTAGATTTTGGATAAGTCCATTGTTACAGATAGAGATGTTAGTCATAAATCAAGATCAGGACCCAGTTGTTCAAAGCGTCATTAGCTTAACGAGTTCGTTAATGGTCAAAATGTTAACTGTTCTAGTAAATACAATATCTAATTCATAGGTATTTTTGCTGAAAAAAAATGTGAGTAGCTTTTGCAAATGAAAAAGCTACCTTCAATTTTTTCAGCAAAATATTAGCGTATATGCCATATTTAATGATTAAAGTTTTAACGATACGTTAACTAATGACATCGTTAGTTTTGAAAAACTGGGCCCAGAATGGCAGACAGTGCAGTTCTAGATGAGACGACTCATTATTAGCCGTCTCCTCTGGATCTACACAGTTTGCAAAATAATCTGTCTCTGTCTGCAGGGTCTAAATGGTTAAAGAAGTCCATTTTACTACCTGTTGATGTGTCTAAAACGGTGCATAATTGGCAAATAGTGTAGCCCTTGATCAGACGCCGTCTTCTACGACGTCTGCTACTGTTTGCTCAAGACTGTCTGGGACCAAAGGTAAATGTGCTATAGCATTTATGATACTGGCTGTTGGTTGTACTGCGCAATTATGATCAACCTCCTTCTTGTTTACTTGTTCTAACTGGGCAAAACCCTTCGGTGAACGAAAAATGGTTATTTCGGCATAGATTAAATAATAACTTCCGGTTACTTCACTTTACTTTACTGTTTGAAGACCACTTTTCTCATGACGCAGCTCATTTATAATGAGCTGTGTCATGTGAAAAGTGGTCTTCGAACAGTAAATATTCTAGACCTAAGAAGTAATTTGTTTTCTTTTTAGAGCAGATCCATTTTAGAAGTTTCTTGGGGCGCAATAATGAGAAAAAGGAAGTCATGAAGTTGCCGTCTTTGTAAAAATTGGCAAAACTTTAATAGGTTTGTCCAGTTCCCTCAACTCGTCATTACGAAAACACGCCTATTCAAATATATAGAAAAGTTCACCTCCAAAAATTGAAAATTTTCAGATAAAAAATTCTGATATTTTTCATATTTCTGCTCAAAACATAGATTGTGGGTACTCGTTAGAACCGCCTCGGCGAGGCGGTTCTAACGAGCACCCACAATCTATGTTTTTGAGCAGAAATATGAAAAATAATGTATACCCCTGTGAACCC
Organism: Anodontia alba; assembly: GCA_964016985.1. NCBI lineage: Eukaryota > Metazoa > Mollusca > Bivalvia > Lucinida > Lucinidae > Anodontia > Anodontia alba. Next base: position 98,324,455 of record OZ024824.1, on the reverse strand, counting down.
CAGTTTTACTATATAAAAGTGGGGTTTAAGGGGGTCAAAATTATATAAGCATATTTTCATGATGTAGAGTAATAAAATAGGGTTTGAATTTGGAGCTGGCCTCTCATATGTGTATTACATACCCGAGTTAAGAATTAAACCTGCTCTTGCGAGACAACTAGACATTTTTTGCTATCGGTTCCTTTCTTGTACGTGTACATCCGCCACCTCTTAGAACTCATACAATTGTACGTAAATGGATGAGTTTAACCCACAACGCTACGTGTATTTGTCCATACATAGATATATTTTAATGTCATATTAGTGTAAAGCCTTGTTACGTTGCAAATTTAACCCTTTCAGTCCTGCAGATCAATATTTCTTTGCAAGCAGTGTAGATCCTGATGAGACGGCTCACAATGAGCCGTCTCATCAGGATCTACACTGTTTGCCATTCTGTTTTATTTTTGACTGAGACCCCTATTTGGAACAGTGGCTCTGACTACATTCAAAGATGGAATAATCTATTTCACAAACTCAGGGTGGAAAGGGTTATTAATATAAGTTGTTATACCATAAATAATGCGAGGTCACGTGGAACATCAACAAGCAATTCATCAATGTAGTTAAGACAAGAAACAGATTGATATTTCGAGTATACATGAATGCACTCCCACTAAAATGTATGAAATGGACAACCGTTCATAGACCATATTATTATTTTCATACTTTAATGAGCGAATTTTATTAGTAAAATTCTACATTGTTTTATCACAAAGTGATAAGAAAAGGGTGTAGAAATATTTGCCTATAAAAAATGCGAGATACTGCTATTCAAGCATACACAACGTACCATAAATTCAGAAGAAAAAATATATGTTTAACACAAAAAAAGGTATAAAATGAATTTTGTAATAATAATCAAATCAGTGACCTTCAAAAACGCCTCAAACAAATATATGTACATGTAATAGTATATAAAACTCTTCGTGGAATTTCCTGATATTACTTTTGTGATACTATATTTCCGTCGGAGGGTGTATTTCCAGCAACAAGAAGAACAACAATACCAACAACAAACAAACAGAAAAAAACAACAACAACAATTAATCGGTATTGGTCGTTGACATGTCCGCATAGGTCAATACTCATACTCGTAAATACCTTTTAACCTTTACCACTCTCTGGGCATTTTCAGCAGACGACAGATTGATGCTATTTTTCTTATTTTTCCCAGAAAACAGGATTTGACATTTCATGCAAATTTTCTCCTTAGGAGACAATTTGCATGAAATGTCATATCCTGTTTTCTGAGAAAAATAAGAAAAATATTTCAAAATGTCGTCTGCAGAAAATTTTACCCAGAGTGCTAAGCGTTAAACCGCTTCTACATCCATGTTGCATGTAAGGCTTATTTTTTTTACAGCTGGCATATATTCTGAAAATGTTCAAAAATGTAAGCTGGAGTACATGTACTGTTGAGTTAAGTGTTGTAATTATCGATACGACGTGACATATTACTTGAGAAAATATTCACGAGAAGAATCTTATTTTTATTGTGTTCTTCTATTTCAAAATATGAAAAGAATAGTTTTTTTGCAGGAATCTTCATACATATTTCCTGTGATATTATAGATACAAGATTTCTTTAAAGAAATCAGTGTTTGCCATCTTGAATAATTTTACACTAATATAAATGAGATATTATCTATATACGAGCCGTACCGTCCGACAACGTACCTTTCGACATTTGAGCCCATCGTAGATTCAGATCAGCCTGCGCATTCGCGCTGTATGATTAGAATCTTCACTGGGCGCATTTTTTGGACAGCCAAGGATGCACAGTTTCTTCATGCGGACAACGAAGACTCTAATCAAACTGCGCGGATGCGCAGGCTGATTTGAGTCTTCGTTTAGCACACATGTCACAATGTACATTTTCTCACATTCCGCTTATATAGTCACGGCACAGATACATAACTGATACATACAAAATTGAGCTTGGAGTTCACAGCGCCAGAAAAGAGCATCACGTTACATTTGTAAATCTCTAAAGTTTGCCTCTATGTTCTTATAATATATAGCGAAAGTATGGGTATCTAGGGATCTATATAATAAGGTGATTTTTGAAACCGGACAGTTTTAAAACAGATATTCAATGTGTTTCTAGCAAACTTCTTTTTTTTCCTTACAAGTATGTCTTTATCCATTTATGTGTAGCGTCCAATAAAAGGGACATTGGCTAAGAACGCGGCGTTTGATCAGGGTCTACACTGTTTGCATTAAAAACAGGAATTTATATAAAAGATAGTAATAATAACAACTAACCAAATACCTTTAATATTGAAAATGAACCGGTCTACAGAGTTAAGGTAGGACAGTCCAGTCGGCATAAATGGGTCAATGTACATCATAACCCACTCTGCTCCTAATTTCCATAATATAAAAATAGGCTTAGCCTAAATGCGAGCACAGTACAGACCAATCTGTAGTCTCTTCAAAAGTCCTTTACAGCATCATTAAAGAATGATATCAGTATATAAAATATATGTAAATTAATAATAAATAAAAAAAAAATAATCAGCAAAATATGTTCGTGACACTTATTGACACTCGTTTCTTGTCACTTCGTGACGCTTATTAGTGAGACCCAAATTTTCAGTCTGCCAACTTCCGGTGATAACTTCCAGGAAGAAAAAGGAAGAAAAATGGTCAGAGCGATTTCTGCTTAAAGTGTGTCGTTGTATGTTGTATGTTACTTTTCCCTGATCATATTCTCTACCGTAGAGCTCACTTCGTTCGCGAATCACTTCGCGCGTCGCGAGTTGTGTTCGCTATTATACGTTGAAAATGCCATGATTTACTTGGCTATAGAAAATATGGATTCCAGATTAATAATGTGTTATTTCTTCACAAAACACATATGCTGTGGATACTCATTAGAAGCGCCTCTTAGAGGCGCTTAAATGGGTATCCAAAACATACATTTGTGGAGAAATAAGAAAAAAATGTCAATACATTATAGAAGAGCGATGAATTAAAAATACATATTACACATGGGTGTGTTAACATAATGCAGTTTAAAACTATAAGGTATTGAGATGTTTCTTATCTATCCTCAAAACATATAAGGTGCCCTTTGAATCGCTTCGTCAATGCTTTTCTAATGACTATTCATACTACATGATTATGGATCCAGTCAATTGGTCATTACATTAATTTAGATGTATAACCCTTTCAGTCCTGAATTTCTGTGGTGGACTCTTCCAACCTTTGAATTTAAACCTGTCCACTGATGCAAATAAGGTTTTCAGTCTAAAACCAAAAAAGAATGACAAACAATTTCGTTATGAGCCGTCCCATCTGGATATGCATTGTTTTCACACATCACGAAAACCTGCCTATATAATTTTGACCCCCTTAAACCCCACTTTTATAAATTAAAACTGGGGTTTACATGGGTATACATTATTTTTCTTATTTCTGCTCAAAACATAGATTGTGGGTACTCGTTAGAACCGCTCGCCGAAGCGGTTCTAACGAGTACCCACAATCAATGTTTTGAGCAGAAATATAAAAAAAATCAGAATTTTTATATGAAAATTTTCATTTTTGGTGGTAAAATTTTCAGTATATTTGAATAGGAGTGTTTTCGTAATGAGATATTCGATTGGGTCTGCAGGACTGAAAGGGTTAAGAGTATTTTAAAGGGTATGCAAGGCGGTTAGTCTGATTTGGGTTTTCGCTGCTCACATGCATGCTTAAAATAAGGCGGATTTTCTGGACCGCAACTTATATTCCAAAATTGTAGAGGTGTTCCGATGATTGATGATAAAATGTATGTTAAAGAAGCCATAAATTTGACAGAGTGCATCTCATTTGAATTTCATTTTTCCTGGCTGATTAATGCTACTCAGCGTGAAATTTCTTTATAAAGGCACTTTTAAATTATTTGGAAAACACCATGCGAAAAAGGAGTCTTCGGGGGCATACGCGGGCAGCAAAGGCCCAGATCAGACTGCGCATGCGCGCAGTCTGATCGGGGTCTTCGCTGTCCGCTTACGGAGTCAATGGATCCTGTAAAAGGTATCAACAGAGAGCACGCCCTGATAGAATAGTATTGCTGCCAAGGCTGATATGGGCTTTAGGTGTTCGGCAATGTTTTGAAGACACTTTTCGCTTGAAGCGGCTAATAAGAGGCTTGTTAGGTGTAAAACCAGCCATATTCCAACTGTGAACCAGAGCTTTGGCAGCCTGCGTTTCAGGCCACACTAATTAGGAACTCTACCCGTCGCTATTTAAAGCCAACAGGCGCAAAACATTGCATACGCGCACATCAAATAGACTTACGTTGCACCAGTCGAGTGGGTAGTCCGAGTTTCCGCTGTTTGTTTTTTCGCATGTTTCGTTTTCTTCCAGTCCACCTCATTTATCAATCTTTGCTTAAACTTCTGTAATGAGGGCACCGCTGGCGTGACTCTCTGTCTCTACGGTGAAGCGTTTTATATAAGCCAATTCATTAGAAAGCCCGCCATAAACAGCGTGAACCAGTCCGTGATAAATCTGTCATCCGGGCATCTGATTTTGAAGTTGGAAAAGACCCTTTATGTCATATGCGAACAGCGAATGCCCAGGTCATCAGCACAGTCTGATCAGGGCCTTCTCTGTTCGCTAATATATTCTTCAGAATACAATCACTCTTTAATCAAACAAAATGTCCTGTTCAGTAAGAGCGAATGCGCAAAGTTTTTGGAATTTCGTTGCTCACAGAAGACATAGTACTTTGCACTGTGCCGGCCTCGGTGGCTCATTTGGATGTGCCGTCCGACTGGAGACCAGGAGGTCGCGGGTTCAACCCCCGCCGAGGTCGGCAACATTCTTTCGTGGAGATTGATCATGAAATATTTTCTACGGTCATTCTCTCCCTTCCGCTGATTCAAGAAGGGCAGTTGTCAGTTTCTGGCGAAAAAATGTGCACAATACTGGTTAATCGCTTAGAGGACTAAGCCTGCCCAGTAAACGTGTGGTTAGGTAAACTGACCGCGCTCGACATGATCCCATTGGGTTGACTGCGACGTAAAACCTCAACACAAACAAACAAACTTTGCACTGTGCTTATGCAAACGGCGAAGGTACGCAGTCTCATTAAATACTTTGCTGTATAAATCATTTTCTCGTAGTCATTAAGACATTAAGCAATCTTGTGTGACCAACACAGTCTCGGCTTAACATCCATGGTGCCTAGCCAGAGCTTTTGCCAGTCGCCCAGCAATAAGGCCCTGTACAGGCAATATATGACCATTTAAAGGTCACATATTGTAAAATACAGTCGAACCTCAATGACTTGAACATCTTTGGGACCATGGGACTTTGTTCTAGATGTGTTATTCGAGCTACTGAGGGTTAATCATAGCGCTAGGTTAGGAGACAAATGAGAATAATATATGGATGTCTTTTCGATATTCTATAAAATAAAGGTATGTTGAGTGTACAGATTAGAATCGCCTCAATGAGGCGATTCTAATGAGTACACACTACAATTCCTGATAAAATGAGAAAACCTCCCAAAATATTTGTTCTCTTGAGCTATCGGAAAAAGAATTCGAATTAACCATGATAAACGAGCCATCGGTGTTCGAGCTATCGAGGTGCGATTGTATAATGTGCAATTTAATGGGAATGGATACACTTTCAGGGGATGTAACTTCGTTAAAATCAATTTTGGCTGGCTCCTTAAAGGCGTCCCTCTAAAAGCAAAGAATTTGCTACCTTATCTGTCCGAATATCAATGGTAAATTACGTATTGTCGACTAACCACGAGATCAAAAAATAAAAATAAAAAGCTATATTGCTGCATTTGGGTCACCTTCATCTTCGTATGATTCCAGCCCGAGATACTTTGATGAGGAGTCCGGACTCGTACATGATTTTCCCTTTGATATCGCCAAAGATATGTAGTCTTCATACATCTGATTGACTTGAGGGGCCGAAAATGGCAAAATGACAGAACAAAAAGTCGTACGGAAACGGGATGGGAAGTGTATTCTTGCTATCATTCAAATGCTGAAGAAGTCGTACGCTCCCGAGGACCCACTGACCAGAGGGTTAGGATGCGGATAGATTCAACTACATGTCAGTAAGAGATCATCTTAGAATGTTTACCAGGCGCATTCTCTTATGTTATATTTTTAATACAGTCGATTCCCGTTATCCCGAAGTCCAAGGGACTCTCTGAAATACTTCAAAATACCCGTACCTCGACATATCAGATTTGCAGAATTGAGGAAAAAATACAAATGAATATGTAATTTGAATCCTGAAGTTAAAAAAAAAAAAAAGATTATTTCATGTTGGTGTTGATTTACTATATAAAATTACTCCTGAAGTTAGAAATATATTGAAATATTGTGGAAAAGAGGAGGAGCATTTTCTCCTCTTTTCCACAATGTTTTGTTACCTTTTGTTAGATATCCATGTTAGAACAGGGACCAAATTTTCACTTCGAGATAAGCGGTTATTCGAGATAAGCGAATCCGAGAAAACGAGAGTCGACTGTATTAATGTTTATGGCAATCACTGCCACCTGGTGTCAGCCTCTGATGTGCCAATCCGTGACCCAGTTAGAGACCACTGAATTGGCTCTGATATAAGAGGAATTGTAAGAAAACAAAAAAACATTGCCGTTTACTGTGGTTTTGCATTTAAATGTTCTAAGATCGGTAAACAAGAGTAAAGTCAGACTTTTAAGAAAATATTCCAAACATACTGAACTGTTAGAAAAGGGTGTCTTTGAAATGTGTGTAAAGCATTCATATTTAGGTTGAGTGTATTCTTAATGGCAGCCTCCATCACAAAAACATACTTATATAATTTTGACCCCCTTTTACCCCACTTTTATATAGTAAAACTGGTGTTTACAGGGGTATACATTATTTTTCTTATTTCTGCTTAATAACATAGATTGTGGGTACTCGTTAGAACCGCCTCGGCGAGGCGGTTCTAACGAAAACCACAATCTATGTTTTGAGTAGAAATTTGAAAAATATCAGAATTTTTATCTGAAAACTTTCAGTTTTTGGTGGTGAAATTTAGGCGTGTTTTCGTAATGTAGCTTTATGCCACCAGCCGAAATACCGTCGTTGTATCAACGCAATGTTAGGTCAAGGGCATTTGAGAAAGGCTCGTGTCTTGTTGCTCTACTTACAGTAATTTCGCTGTGGCAAACAACTGTCAGGCGAGACAGTACATCTACATGTTCATCCTTCTTTAGTTCCTAAACCAACAAATGTATAGACCACGTCTTTAGCCGAGGTGATTAAATACCGGAAAACCGAAGATCTCTTTCGCCCGTTCACTTTGACGAATAATCAAATGCATCTTATTAGAATAGTTTTCTTTCAACATATCCCATCTTTAGCATATTTACATAAATCCTCTCTTTTCGGTTTTAACTTGAAGTTTGGACCTATTCAGTTAGAACGTGACGCATTATCTCCATCACTGATTTTTATAAAGTCGAAAATAAAATAAAATGAACCAGACCACAAGAAAACCCAAATACCTGTGATTCGCGTCATCAAAATCCTATTTAGTCATAGGCGAATTGGGCATGCCTATACCAGACTGCGCATATGCGCGGTCTGGTCAGGCCATGTGTAGCTCACCAAGATAGTTTGTATTTTCACTTTAAAAACTGCAGACTGCGTTGCCCATATAAGGCGGTTCTAACGAGTACCCACAATCTATGTTTTTGATCAGAAAAGAAAACTAGTGTATACCCCTGTAAACCCCAGTTTTACTATATAAAAGTGGGGTTTAAGGGGGTGTTTTCGTAATGGCCTGTAAGGCTGACCTTATTTATGTCCTGATTTCTGTACGACGCGGCAGTTGTTCATAAATAGTGCCTATGTATATTTGGTATATCTGTACTACCTATAAAAGCTTTCAATTTTGATACCGTAACATTATCAATCTTTAAAATCGAATTTGTTTCGGCTCATTACCGTAAAAACTGTTGCATATTTTGTCATGGACTGATAAACATACACTCTTTCACACTAAATATATGGGCACCTCAACTCCTAAACAATTCCCGTCCTTAAGTTTTAACAAGCCCATTTTACTACTCGCTGGTGTGTTAGAGTTTCCGGATTAGTGGCAAACAGTGTAGACCCTGATCAGACGCCGCTGTGCGGCGTCTGATCAGGGTCTACACTGTTTGCTTCAGCATGTCCTTCCCATTTGCAATACGTAGGGTAAATGATATATTTAAGTATTTTGTGTGATGCTGATAAATGAAAGGTTGCTGTGGAGAAAATCAAAATTATCACCAAAGAGAAGGATACATGTATATACAGAACAAACAGCTCCAGGATTGTGTAACTTGGTCATTGTCTTTGTTGTTTATCTTCAGGGTTTGAGTACCATGAAGGATGAAGACAGCAAACCACAAATCTCTTGCTAGACTGTTAAGCCAGTCAGTGTAATCTTTATTATGAGAAGAGGTTGGGTTTTCTCCAAAACTTGCATCAATTGATGCGATGGCGCCGCATATTTTAAACGTCGAGTGGGTTTTGTCTGACGGAGGAAGAAGGATCTTCAAATAGGGAATTATTTAAGTGTGCCTTAACACGAGAAAATGTACATTCGGAAACGTGCGCCCAACGAAAACTTAGATCAGCATGCACCTGCACATGTGACGAACATATGATCGGAGTTTGTCTGAAGGAGCTATTGTCCTGGTATATCTGCAGAGCGCCCAGCGAACTTTGATCAGAATGACCTGTTATCGCGGGCGGCTAGGTCCTGAGTTATCGCTGGGCGGCTAGGTCCGATAGTACATTTGCTCAGCTCCAAACTCAAGTATTTGTAGCTACGTGCATACCGTTTTTACCCTTATTCTTCCGATCCACAGGCCTTAGCGGAATGCGGCGTCTGATCAGGTTCTACACCAGCACATGTTTATTCACTTTTTGCTTATAAGTCCTACACAAAGAGAAGAAGTCCCAACAAACGCGTTGCACAAGTACTTAGTATGTAGTATTTTCGGATGTTATACTATAGTATCACTTTCTCAAATCATTTTTCATATTACATTCATTTACATCTTGTATGGGCGTTGGTGACTATTTCTATACTAAAGGAAATTTGAAACAGACCGCCGAAAATATCGCTAACGTTCTGACAAGAAAACATAACATTACGAAAACATGCCCATTCAAATATATTAAAAATTTTACAACCAAAAAACGAACATTTTCAGATAAAAATATCTGATATTTTTCATATTTCTGCTCAAAACATAGATTGTGGGTACTCGTTAGAACCGCCTCGGCGAGGCGGTTCTAACGAGTATCCACAATCTATGTTTTTAGCAGAAATAACAAAAATAATGTACACCCCTGCAAACCCCAGTTTTACTATATAAAAATGGGATTTAAAGGGGTCAAAATTATATAGGTATGTTTTCGTGATAATGATAATGGGATACATGAGGTCATGAGTTAATTGTTAAATGAAAAACATTTGTAAGTGAAATAGTACAGAACATTTAACAAAATGTACCACAAAGAAAGTACCGCTTTTGAACGGACAATAATTGACTACTGGGAGCATTGGTAGCTTTACGGAATATCAAACCCTTGCTCTCAGCTTCCATTATGGTAAAAACACATATTTGTTCGGTCCTCGTTGAGGTCTTCTAACTCATCCATGAATGATTAAGGGCGGCAAATAAATCGCAGATAAGCCTATAATGAAGCAAAGATGAGGACTCACCCTGGGAACACATTCTGGAAATCATGACTCTTCTTCTGTCAATGGAATCTTGTTATTCTGATATCGCTTGCATACCCAGACCGCTTGTACCAGACTGTTTTAAAGTAATTTGGGTTTCTTAAAAAGCCCAATATCTTTAATGGATCGACGGTACGTCGGGCTTCAGACTAAATGCGGGTCCATCTCAAGTCTGTTTCAGAAGGTTGGTGCCTGATTATAGATACATGTATTTATAGTACGGCCATCGTGGTCCTACCAATAGTTTTCTTGTATTATTTTTGTACGGACCAGATCGTCACTGATACTTTGTATCATCAATTGTTTATGCTTATATATGCTTAGCTGTGATGTTTCACTGATGACTAAGATGAGTCATACGCAAACCGAAAATACCTTTGCAGTCTGCAGCAGTAATAGAGTTATGGGCAAAATTTTGATCTAGTAAAGCTAGTTTAACGCTTAGCAGTCTGGGTAAAAATTTCAGCAGACAAGATATTGAAATAGTTTTCTTACTTTCCCCAGAAAACAGGATTTGACATTTCATACAAATTGTCTCCATTGGAGACAATTTGTATGAAATGTCAAATCCTGTTTTCTGAAGAAAAAAAAATAAGAAAAAATAGTCAATTTGTCTTTTTGCTGAATTTGCCCATTGTGTGATATAGGTTAAGCCACACATCCACCCCACTTCAGTATCTGTTTTGCTGACCGTTCCAAGATGGTTCCTCTATTGCAGTTTTTCTTCTTTTTTTTTTTTTGTACGTATCTCGGTAGCCTAGCCACTAGGCGTTAAAATAATATGGCTACAAAGCCATCTATTTGCATTATGAGTCGTCTCATCAGGATCTACATTGTCTGCAAAATCTTTGTTTTGGTCTGCAGGGATGAGCGGGTTAACATGAAACAGTGGTGACAACACTTAGATTTGTTTTATTTGCTCAAAGATGACGCACACCGTTTAAATTTTCATGATGGAGTAGTCAAATCCTAGACGATTAATTAAGAAGCAATTTGTCAAATTTTGGTTTGTATATTTAATAGATAGACTATTGTTTGGCGTTGCTTGCCGATTGCTCATGTTAGTATTGTATATCGTTTTTTGTTTTTTTTTTTTTTTTTTTTTTTTGTTGTTTTTTTTTTTTTTTTTTTTTTTTTTTTTTTTTTGTTTTGTTTTGTTTTGTTTTCTCTGAACACAAAGTCCTTCGCTGTTATTTCTAGAATCTATTCGCTCGTATGCTAATAGGCTAGCTTTGATTTACAATTTGAACTTCTGTGAATAACATAATGTAATGGAACCGTCTGATCTGAGTCAAAGGTGTTGCCGCAGATGCAAGGTCATTTCGGGTCTGCACTGTTTGCCACTCATCCTGAATGTTTGGGCGTATCAGTGAGTGGTGGGATGGAATGTTTAGTTTTGTGAAGGGTATGATTGAGATGTCTCAGTAATTTGGGGTCATTAGGATGGCTTGATGCAGATTTATATGTTACATCACATACCTATAATATTTTGACCCCCTTAAACCCCACTTTTATATAGTAAAACTGGGGTTTGCAGGGGTGTACATTATTTTTGTTATTTCTGCTAAAACATAGATTGTGGATACTCGTTAGAACCGCCTCGCCGAGGCGGTTCTAACGAGTACCCACAATCTATGTTTTGAGCAGAAATATGAAACATATCAGAGTTTTTGTATCTGAAAATTTTCAGTTTTTGGAGGTGAAATTTTCTATATATTTGAATAGGAGTGTTTTCGTAGTGCAAACATCAATATTATATCAGATCCTATCGTGCCAGAGATGGGAGAGATTATTTTTATAGCCCGAATATAAAACACCTCAGATAGGATAAGACAATTACAGTCGACTCTCGTTATCTCGAATTCCAAGGGATTCTCTGAACTACATCGAGATATCCGTATTTCGACATATCAGATTTGCAGAATTGTGGAAAAACTAATTCGATTAACCACATTTAACAAATATATGTGTGCTTGGACTCTTGAAGTTAGAGATATATTGAAAATATTGTGGAAAAAGAGGAGAAATCGCAATTTCTCCTCTTTTCCACAATATTTTTACATGTTGTTAGATTTTCATGTTTAGGCAGGGACCAGATTTTCACAACGAGATAAGCGGTTATTCGAGATAAGCGAGGTCGAGATAGCGAGAGTCAACTGTATATATTCTCTCGTATAAAATTGTTAAGCTTATACATGATTACATGATTTGTATAGTTGATTATAATTTCACTAAGCAGAGTTCTATATAAAGTATATAAACGATATATTGTAAGATGCAAAGAGGGATAGTCCTCCCCGACCCCCTGTGCATCATGTTACAGAGAGAATAAGAACATATTAAGAAAAGCATATAGTTATGCTGTGATTTAGTTTATACTGAACGGTCGTGCATTAAGAAATCCAGTCCCATGAAACATACACACAAATGAAACATCCCGGAAATGAAACCCCTTGTAGCTGGCATATACACCACAAAATTATTAAGGCCGCCCCATGCAAAAAGATGTCTTTGGGTATATGCGGACAGCGAAGGCCCAGATCAGACTGCGCATTTGCGCAGTCTGATCTGGGCCTTCACTGTCCGCTTACAGAATCATTGAATGCTGCAGAATAGATCGATGTATAAAAAGGTCCTTATCAGGCTGTCCAGGTGCACTGGCTGATCTAGATCTATACTGTTCCCATATGTCCCGAAGACACTTTTTTCTTGGTGTGGGCCCATATAGTTGTATCCTCGGAAGGGGATATATATATATATATATACATATATATATATATATATATATATATATATATATAATATATATATATATATATATATATTATATATATATATATATATATATATATATATATACATACATATATATATATATATATATATATATATATATATATATATATATATATATATATATATATATATATATAAGTTAGCTTTAATTTCCTTGTGACAGTCACTCGTATGTAACATAGGACTAATTTATTTAAAACAATTAATTGAGTATTAATATAAACATAACCATATATGGTAAAGCTTTTCTATATTTATTTTGTATCCATGTTCACTGATATCAAATGACCACAATTCCTTACGTAATGTTGATGTCTAAATTTACAGTTCAGATGTACTTGGAACCGCCACGCGAGAACGTATATCTAATAATATGTGCGCCCAGTGAATACACATATAAGCATATGCCTATTGTGCAGTCTCATCAGATCCTAATATTCAGTATGTTCTGCACGGACTTCTCCGTCCAGCTATATGTTCTACAGTATCTAATGTGTTTGTAAGCGAGAAATGAAGACACTGATCAGACTACGAATGTGCAGGCTATTCTAGACCTTAGTTGCTGCAAAGGCGCACAGGGCCGGTTCCCATTTTTGCAACTCTCTACACAGCGGGCACATGGCGTTTATACAAGGTCTTTGACGTTGCATCGACGTTAATGTGACGTTGTATAAACGGCATGTGCCCGTTGGATATTACTGCACTTCAGCAGTCGTATTTAAAATTGTATCAATGAGAAAACAGAATCTGGAACCAATTGGAATTTAATTAAATCTATGTTATCGTCGCCTTGTCATCGTTATCTTACTGGAATACCTTCAGGATACATACATTGAACTAAGAGAGAGAGAGGGGGGATAGGAGAGAGAGAGAGAGAGAGAGAGAGAGAGAGAGAGAGAGAAAGAGAGACCCCAACTATGAAAATATATGCACACCTATGCTTGTATGGCTGTTAGTTTAGTAGCTTTCTTATACATTAAGTTTATTGTATCCATAGATCCTGTGAATGATTTATTGTTGATTTTTATACCTGATGCACCTGTCTTCAGATACATTGGCTTGATTACTTTATTGCTGGAAGATCAAAGACAAGTTTACGCACCAAGTAAAATATCCGTGCCAACATTTTATTTTAAGTCTCGATGTATTCTTCAATTTGTTCAAATGGAAGGATTAATTGAATTTCAGTTTAAATATTAATGTGTTAAAACTGAGTTGTAGGACCAACGTTATTACTGGTCGGTATGATGGGGAATCTGATTTGTTTTCTTTATCTGTTTTTTTCGGGTCACACAGTGTGTAGGAGAATGCAAATTGCAAAATAGATAGAGAGAACCCTCGTTACAACGAAAGCATTTGTTCCAAAAAATGAAAATTGTTGCTATTAAAATGAATTTGCTGTTGTAAAGAATCCTTAATGAACAGAATGATATGTAAGAAAGGTCTTTAATACCCCAAACACGTGTTAAATACAATGTGTTTGCAAAATTTCTGATTAATTGTCACATCTTGAGGAGAGGTCAAATTATCATAATGAATTTTGTCGTCGTATCGACTGTCGATATAAAGACGATTGACTATATAAAGGTCAAACTTGTCTACCAAATTATGCCACATGATAAAAAAAAGGGTATTCAAGGTAAGGCCTGAATCCAACGGGTTAAATATCTCAAACTAAATGGTAAGCAATGAGAAATGGACGTAGATTTCTTTGTTAGGCCTTGATACGTACGTACTTGGATGTACACTGCATGCAAACTTCTACTTTGTCTAGCATGGACGTTAACCCATTGAAGACTGAATGAACTCACCCACACTATATATTGGAAGAGTCCAGTTTCAAGTTTAGGTAGGTCAGGCTATGAGATTTAGATGTTCCTAGAAGAAAATGGCTAAACTATTTGCAAACAGTGAAGACCCTGATCAGACGTCGCATACTGCACTGTTTGCCAATTACCAATTAATGCAGGGAATCAATCAGTGTAGTCAAATATTATTTAAGGTAACTAAGGTATCCAGTCAGGCCGCCATTGAGACCTTTGCTTTGTTTTATTACAGCGGTTTTGATTTGATGTGTTTCACTGTGATATTTCACAAGCGAAGCAGGGGACCCCTTAGCGGAGCCAACCTATATTTGTAATTTGTAGCTGCATCAAAATATAAATTAAGCATTATGAAAACACGCCTGTTCCAATATATAGAAAATTTCAACTTCAAAAACTGAACATTTTCAGATAGAAAACCCTGATATTTTCATATTTCTACTCAAAACATAGATTGTGGGTACTCGTTTTAACCGCCTCGGCGAGGCGGTTCTAACGAGTACCCACAATCTATGTTTTTTTAGCAGAAATACGAAAAATAATTTATACCCATGTAAACCCCAGTTTTACTATATAAAAGTGGGGTTTAAGGGGGTCAAAATTATATAGGCATGTTTTCGTGATAAGGGTGAGGTTTCCTGCGTTTAAGCCACCCCAGCAGTTTTCCTACTGACCGTTCCAAGGCGTTTCCTCTGTTGCAGTTCTTTTTGCGTCAGCGGTGTCATATTTTGCGTTTGTTCAGTCATTATTTGTTCATCTCTCCTTCTTTTGATGCCTCGAGAAGGCTGTGCTTCGTGACTGAGACATTTCCTGAATATTTTCATACATTTTTACATTGCTTAACCCTTAAAGTTCTTGTCGGATCTGCAGCAGACGACATTTTGAAAATTTGTTATCATTATTTTACAGAGATCATTTACATGAAATTGCCAACCTTATTTTCTCTGAAAAATAAATGATAATAAAGTAGACTTTCGTCTGCTAAATTTTGCTTGGCAATTTAACTCTGTAAATGGACACCAGCAATCGTTGTTTAGTCATTGAAGCCGCATATTGAGCCGCAACATCCGATACGTAACTTCGAACATGTGCGCCCAGCGATGATTCAGATAAGGCCGCGTATTCGCACAGTCTGATCAGTATCTTCGCTGGGCGCATATGGATATCCAAGAATGCAAAGTTTATTCATGCGGATAACGAAGACTATAATCAGACTGCGCCGATGTGCAGGCTGGATTGAGTCTTCGTTGGGCGCATATGTCAAAAGGTACGTTTTCTCAAGTTCAGGCTCATATATTGATAGCTTGAAGCAGAGCAACGTGTTCGATTTCCAGTGACCTTTACACAGATGCAACATATTTCTACTCTTTCACCTGTGGCATTTTGTTCTTAAAAGGCGAACTGACACCATTTTAGGGGAGACAATTATGTCAAAATTATTTTGCTTGCCTTCTGAAAATAGTTCTACTTCAAAAAAGAATACTTTCGTTCTAGTTTAAAAGGAAAGCATTTGCTCCCTTTTAAAGTAGACCACTATAAAAAGGGAGCAAATAAAGTAGACCAGGGAGCGAATTATCTCCCCTGCTAGCATTCTTTATAAATCTATAGCGGGCCGTTATCGGCCCGTCAGGTAGCTGACGGGCCGATAACGGCCCGCTATAGATTTATAAAGAATGCTTACTGGGTGGATCCTTTTAAAGTAGATCCCTTTTCGGAAGAGGATTTATTTGAAGGAAAACAAACAGGAAAATATATGTGAAGATACCCAGAAGACAAAAAAGTTAACTCCCTTGTATAAAATTGTGGAACCACCAAGTCTATCCAGTGCCCTTAATCGATGTTATTGTTGAGCTTTATTTACTGTTCTTGTCCATAAAAGATTGATTCAAACAGATAATACTTAGTAATCACTGTACGGATAAATTTGATTATATTCTTCGTTGATTTCAATCAAAGAGCAATACCTACTACCTAATAAGACGATCTCTTGACAAACGCTATAACGATTATGTAAGTAAGGGAGACAGTTTTAGCAAGCTCATCATATTGCTTTTCAGCAACCCAAACAATAGAATGTCTCCAGATTCTATCTTTTCTGTCATTTTCTCTTTTCTTTTTAAACGTATACAATCTAGCACAGCTTATAATGATTTGGTAAGTTATGTCCCTTAGTGGAAAAGATAGTTTCTGTAGTGAAACAGTGAACGGGATTAAAGCGACAAATACAGCTACAGGAAGTGATAAAGAAAGACAAAAACAATGCAGAAACGACTGGAGCCAGTCTACCAAAACATATAAGTGAAGATACCCAGAGAATGCCACAATCACGAAACACAGCCCTTCCAAGGCATCAAAAGAAGGAGTGATTAGGAACAAGTAATGACAGCACAAACGCAGAATATATAAAAACACAGACGCACGCACAAAGAAGAACTGCCACAAATGAACCGCCCTGGAATAGTCCCTAGGAAGACTACTTTGTGCTTAAACTAGTTTTACTGGCCCGATACCCCACCCTTTAATCCGATGCAGCTCCAAATTACAAATATGAGTCATGACAAAACCTACAAAATGGCATGTACGCCCAGCGAAGACTCAGATCAGCCTGGGCGTGCGCCCAGTCTGATCAGAGTCTTCGCTGTGCGCTCAATAGGTAGGTAAGGACCCAAGCTTTCTTCATGCGGACAACGAAGACTCTGATCAGACTGGGCGGATGCCCAGTCTGATCTGAGTCTTCGCTGGACGCACATGCCAATTTGTAGGTTTTGTCATGCTCTGGCTCATATATATTCGGTCCATAGAGGTGTCCTCTTCCTCATCTATGAACCATCTCAGTGAAACACATACAGAGAATAATCAAAAACACCGTGATGAAACAAAGCAAAGGGCTCAGTTGCGATCTGAAGCCAGAGTTCAAGAAAACAATGCATACAGAACACTGAAAAATCTTTTAGAGTAGATAGATCTCCATTTATAAGGATGCAGAAACAAATCTAACAAAGTTGTATTCCATGAAGGTGATTCATTTTCTTTTAAATGACACAACAATTATAAATCTTTAACAGTAATCTTAGACCTTGTTCGTTCACAGCTGACATAGGTTCCCTAACAAATAAGAGTAAATGTTGCAATTTCTATGTAGAGTTTAAAATAAAGTATCTCAGTCTAAAGGGATAAAAAATCCCAGCACTTCAAAAAAAATCTGTGCCTCTACATTTGAGCCAGCAATTGTGAAATGGTTACTTATCACATAGGCGACCAGAAAAGGCTCAGGCGAGACTGCGCATAAGCGCAGCCTCGCTTGAGCCTTTGCTGTTCGCAGACATGTAGTAGGGACCTTGAGTAAGCTTCAGGCAAAAAACTCATATCTCTAACCCCAAAAGGAGACTGCGCAGGCGCATTTGAAGAACCACAAACCGAAAAACCATAAGGTTTTCTTTTCGTGTACCGGCTCATTTAGCACCAATTTTGCTTAAACAACCAGGGCTTATAATGCTAGGCAAATTACAGTAATTGACTCTAAAAGATACATATGTCTGCAATTTATCAAAGTCAAAAGATAGTGTAACTGTATCGCTCCTTTATTTTAAACAAGTAAATATTATATCCGATATTTATTTTGATGCATATTTATTTCTACGCCGTGTCTGGGTCAATATTGAAAATGTTGTCTTATTGTTTTACTCTTTCATTCCTTCAGACCAACACGGATACCTTAGCAGACAGTGCAGATCCAGATGAGACGGCTCGTCACGAGCTGTCTCATCTGGATATACACGGTTTGCCATTATTTCATATTAGACTGAAGCTTTTTTTTCAACAATGGACCGCTCCAAATTCAAAGATGGAAGAGACCACTTCAGAAACTTAGGGATGAAAGGGTTCACAATAAAAGAACACTCATACAATGGTGAACGACAGATTTGACTGCATGTATTTGTCGTTCCACCAGAACTTACTCCCATTGATTCCACAGTAAAGGCAACACAACCAGACTAGTGAACAGCAGATTTGACTTTACATTTATTTGTCGTTCCACTGATTCTACAGTAAAGGCAACAAAATCAGACTAGTAAAATTCCATAAATTTCACATTTATACGAAGATGGTTTTGTTTATTTGTTTGATTTGAGGTTTAATGGTCCTTTTGATATTATTTCAGTCATGTCGAGCCGTCTCCTAGAGAGGGTGAGACAGAAAAGAAGAACAAAATTGAATAGAAGAAGACGCCAACCCCTTCACTTAATTCAAGTCAGGCAAAATTCTTCCTGCTAAAAGACAGTTATGGCAGGACCGAATCTCTGTAAGTCTCAGTAGAAGACGGTATGTGTTATTGTACATAAGAAAGAAACTGTTACATTCAATAATCTGATGAACTATACATAATGTACCTGCTGAACAAGGAATACGCCCGATTGACGGTGGTTACAGTATTTTGACAGACAGGCTCAGGAAAACAGTGTAGGATTAGATCAAGCAGTTTCATAAGGTTCTACATTGTTTTCCGTTCCATTACAACATTTTTGACACATCAAGCAGTAGTCAAATGGCTTGTTTAAATTTGACCCTTGTCCTGCTGAACACGGATATACCTTTCCTTTGCAAACAGTGTAGATCCAGATCAGTTGGCTTCTGAAGAAGCCAACTGATCTGGATCTACTCTGTTTGTCAGTATGTGAATTTTTATTAATAATCTGGATTAAGTGATCTGATTGGCTGAAAAATAGAAGTGGGCGTGGCATCTAAATTTATTCAGCAAGGCAAGTATTAACGATAAGTATGACATGTATCTGACGAAGCCTGTTGTTTTTTTTTTTGTTTTTTTTTTTTTGTTATGCGTAGAAATGAAACACACTGCATAGAACTTTGAAAATGGAGGTGGTGCCTCCTGTAGGGATACTGTTTAGTAAAAATTGTCATAGTGTTCGGAAGAAAAAAAGGTATACTAGGATATCAGCAGACACCAACTGCTGACATTTGTCCTCCCTCTCCTTCCCTCTAAAATAATAAGGTTTGATATTTTATACTTTTTCATAAAATTGTACCCATGCTTTCTAAAACAGAAAGGAAGAAATACGTTTGTAACTAAACGTTTGTAAATGGCATTCGCTTAATGATGAGTAACACGGAAAATTTCCCATGACGCAGCATTGGCGCAGACTGATTCACATCATCGCTCTGAATAAACGTGGATGCTGCAGATATCGTTGACGAAATTTGATTGCTCTGATGTACTGGCCTATGATGGTATCTATCTATCTATCTATCTATCTATGAGACGGTCCCATTTTCTAATTCCATTATAAAAGTTCAAATTAACAGACGGTTATATGCATGACAGTCCATAACTGACCATAGTTGTGATGCTAGCTAATAACCCAATGAAGACTAGAGGCCCTAAACGGGTAACTGGCAAACAGTGTAGACCCAGATCAGACAGCGCAGAACGCGGCGTCAGATCAGGGTCTCCACTGTTTGCAAATGATTCAACCATTTTTGTTTAGGAATATCTACATCGTATACCTGACATATACCTAAAATAAAAAAAATGGCCTCTTTCAATATATATTGTGGGAGAGTTTATTCAGTCTTTAATGGGATAAATGCTTATCTCCACCATCTTTGAACACATACGAGAACAAACTAAACGAGTGACTATCATTACCATGGTCAGACATGACAGACGAACCAACCAACCATCTCCGGTTGTATTATGGGTGGTAAAAACGAATGCTAAACTAACTCCTACACGCGTTCGTGGATGAAATGAAGACAACAGGCAAGGGAATACAGGTATTTACTGTCTGGTGATATCCGTATGTGTCTTTACCTTTACCATGCTAAGCAAATTTGCAGCAGACGACATTTTTTTTTTTTCCAAGGAAAATTAGACTTTACATTTTATTTGAGTCAGATGATTTACATGAAATGACAAGCCTCATTTTCCCTTGAAAAATATGGGAAAAAAATTAAAATGTCGTCTACTGCAGTTGTGATTAGCACTTTAAGGCTTAATATTTTTATTGGACATTATTGACTATGATCTAATAACTGAATAAATACACCAGGTGTAGTCACCTGTGCAACAGAGTGGTTAAAACCAATTTGTTCAGTTAAAGATAGTTCCACCGCTATAGATTCCTTTGATGTTCATTGATTTTCCATAACGAAAGAATAATACACGAAATGTGGTTAATCAACTGTAATTATAAAGTATCTTCTGCTTGTCTGAGGACACTTATTTATAATGACAGAAAATAATGAGCGGGTGTTATAATGTCCTAATGTATCATGCCATCAAAAGGGACTTATAGCCCGTTATGTGAGAACAGTTTGCAGTATCGCGTAAACTAATCCAGGCCTTCGCTGCCCGTCGATATATTCCACAATATCCAATGAATCCATCAGAGGACAAAGAAGGTCTTGGTCAGCTTACGCCGTGTGCACGCTAGTACTGGACGACTATATCGGCAAAAACCACGTGACTTTATTTCGCATGACACGGTTCCATTATATCATTACTGGGTAAATTCAGCAGACGACAAATTGATGATAATTTTCTTATTTTTCCCAGAAAATAGGCTTTGAAATTTCATGCAAATTCTCTACTACGGAGACTTTTTGCATGAAATGCTAAAACCTATTTTGGAGAAAAAATAAGAAAAAAAATTTAAATTGTCGTCTGCTGAAATATTTACACAGAATGCTAAGCGTTTAAGAATAAAATCTAGCTTGTAAATGATATTTTCCTTTTATGATAACTGCCATTATCGTTAGTTCAGGGTAAAGATATGATTTATTTTTAAGGTAGTGATTGTGAAAGTTGTTTCACTTGAGAGTAAGTACGACCTATTTATGGTATTGCAAAGTATACTTGATGCCTGTTCCGTGAATTGTATTAACTCGTCAAAGGCTAGCGCCATACAACACAATTTTGGTTTCTTTGGGATGTTTTGTTATATTTTTCCACGACTGCTCAGTGTGGTAGCTTCACTTCGAGCTGCTTTATAAGAAAATGTGTCTACGGAGTATATATGTGAATAGCAAACTAAACTATATAATGCATCACGAAAACATGCCTACATAATATTGACCCCCTTAAACCCCACTTTTATATAGTAAAAGGTATACTTTATTTTTCTTATTTCTGCCATGTGTTGAGCAGAAGCGAGGCGGTTCTAACGAGTACCAACAATCTATGTTTTGAGCAGAAATATGAACAATATCAGAATTTTTATCTGAAAATTATCATTTTTTTTTGCTGGTAAAACTTTGTGTATATTTGAATAGGCTTGTTTTCGTAATGGGTTGGCCTTTGAAATTAATAAGAATACTTACAAGAACGAAATGTGGAGTCTCGGTTTTATTGGGACTCTTCATATGACAGTAATGTGCAGTCGAACCTCAATAACTAACACCTTAGGGACCATGGAAATTTGTTCGAGATATGGGTAGTTCGAGCCACTGAGGGTTAATTAATACGCCAGGTCAGAAGGCAAATGGCGATAATTAAGGGAATGTTTCTAGACAATAATGGTATATTGATTGTACTCATTAGACCCTCGTTGAGGCGATTCTAATGAATACATACAACATATAATTTCATGATAAAATTTCTGTAAATATATATGTTTTTTCATATTTTGAGCTATCGAAAGAATTTCTTAGAAACTCAAAAACGAGTTCGATTTAGCCATGGCAAACGCGACATCGGGGTTCGAGTTATTGAGGTTGACCGTATTTGAAGGGCTGCATACTGCCCTCAGTACCGGCTTCAGCGCAAATCGGTATCGCAAGATAAGAGACCAGGCTCAATGGTACATGTACCAAGGAAAACAAAATCAAACCTGCACTATGATGCACTAAACACCAAATACAGTGGTTAACCCTTTCTCCCCTAACTTTCTGATGCGGACTATTACATTTTTTTTTAATTTGGACACATCCATTGTTGCAACTAGGGAAATCAGCCAAAATATAAACAGAATGGCAAACAGTGTCGATCTGCACTGTTTGCATATAGGTTTGAATTGGTCTGCAGGTCTGAAAGGGTTTAATGAAATCTCTAAATGGTGGCCTACGAGTAAAAAATATAGAAAACGAAAAGTGGAGTCTGGATAAACGTAGTATCACCAGTTCAGTTTTCATCTTAAGAGCTGTCCTGCACGACCTGTGGCAGACCCTACAGAGCACAGCATAGGCTATCAGCTATCTTTGAACCCTTAAAAGAATCGCAACAACATATGAATGAGCAGCATAGCTAATGCCCTGATATGACTCTGCAATAGCTCAAGAAACCAAATATTTAGAGAAAATTTCTTATTTTATCATGTAATTGCATGTTGTGTGTACTCATTAGAATCTCTTATCGAGGTTATTCTAATGAATTCACTCAACATACCATTATTGTCCAGAAGATCGAAAAAACATTCCCTAAATTATCGCCATTTGCTTTCTGAACTGGCGTCATGATAAACCCTCAGTGGCTCGTACTACCCATATCTCGAACAATTTTTCCATGGTCCTAAAGGTGTTCGAATATTTTGCTATGCAGCCCGCTCCTTCTTCCCAAGTGAGGGTAATAAAACGCTTGAAAGGACAGTACAAACAAAATAACAAGACACCAAACAAGACGGAACAAAATTAACTCTTGCAACCGGGAGCCACAAAGCAACATAAAGAATACATGTATCAGAACCACAGCCGTAGAAGAGCCAGCATTGCATGTGTGGCATGGGGCAAACCTGTTTTCCAGAATTATATTCTTTAACTAGTTTCCGACATTTTTCGAAATACACTTCAACCTCTTTATAACACGGTTCGTTATAACACGTTATAAAACCGTTATAACACGGTTTTAGATATAACACGGTTCAAAGGTTTCAATATAATCTATACATTTTGGTTTGGATATAACACGGTTGTTTAACTAACACGGTTTATGCTATGGACCCCAACAATAGTGTTATAAAGAGGTTGTGGTGTACATAGAATTGTTCGGTTCACGTAGAGGCCGGTCCCCTTGTTGCAAACATAGGAGAGGCGGAAGCAACAGAGCCTTTTATACCTTCAGTGTTGCACTCAGTCGAGTTCTTGAACGGTCTCACACGTTTTCATATACCCTACCAAAGCCTATACTACCTATGGCATTCCTTGGCATTCATATGATCATTGATTTGTATAATTCTTGACATTGTACTCACAAGGTTTCTGAATTTATCGACACCTTGCAGTTTCTTTCATATTTCGCCGAAATTATAGGTTTAGTGTCACGTCGACTGGTAAATCACTTCGGTCGTTTTGTATTGATAATGAGACCGTATTTGTCTGGGTTTTGCGAGACTGAATCCTGGTATCTTTGAAAGTCGAGTTACGCTTAATCCAATACTAGACGGGTTCGTATATGTATCCAGACCTGCGAACTCCAGTGCTGTCATATAAAGAATCTCCATGAAACTAAGACTCTGATTTTCATTCTTTTATGTGTTTTTTTTTTTTTTTTTTTTTTTTTTTTTTTTTTATTTCCAGTGTCAACCGTTATCATTACAAAAACACAGCTATTCAAATATATAGAAAATTTCATCTCCAAAAACTGAAAATTTTCAGATGAAAAACTCTGATATTTTTCTTATTTCTGCTCAAAACTTAGATTGTGGGTACTCTTTAGAACCGCCTCGACAAGGCGGTTCTAACGAGTACCCACAATCTATGTTTTTGAGCAGAAATAAGAAAAATAATGCATACCCCTGTAAACCCCAGTTTTACTATATAAAATATTATATAGGCGTGTTTACGTGATATGGATTCTAGTTTACTATTCACATATACCGTGTACATACTTTTTCTCGTGAAGCGACCGATGTGAACAAATCACAGAAAGCCGATATCACAAAATATCTCAAAGTGACCATAAAACACCAATGAAAACAGCACATGGACATACACCAATAGAAATAACACACATACATGAAAACAACATACAGGGACAGTCAGGAATGAAAGCAATGCATGGGTATTCAGCAATGACAGTCATCGGTGTATGGACAATCATCAGTGTATGGATAGACACCAACGAAAACACCAATCATTGACAGCCACCAATGAAAACAATATGTAGTCAGTCACCAATGAAAGCGTCATATCAACAATCACCAAGTAAAATACACATGGCTACCCCTAATGAAAACAACACAAAGAAGTCCCAATGAACACAACACAACTGCCAATGAAAGCAACACACAGATAATTTTCGCGGTAAAAACAAATGACCACCACCGATAAAAGCTTCACATGGAATCACCAATGAAGACAATACCTGGACATGTACCAGTGAAAACAGCATATGGACATTTTGACGTTAACAATGTTAAGCAACGGAGATCGCGGTTAGTAACTGGATGGGTGACCGCGGTACTTTACTTCGTGAAAGACCCGACAAACGCATAGGCACTCGACGGATTTTTTTACAGATTATGAGATCTGTAAATATCCATCCTCTACCTCACTCTCAAATTTCAGTTCGATCGGTTGCGAAAAAACAAGGACGTAAACCATCATATACCTATGGTGTTTTATTGTCTATGGGAGTGACATTTTGCAAATAACTTATTTTATAACCGATCGACTTGGATAGAAAAGTAATGATAGGCTAACATTTCATAATATGTAAAAAAAAATTCACAAATATACAGTCGAGGGCCTGTGGACAAACGCTACAGAAAAAACTATACGGGCCGTGTATAGCTGCAAGTGCTGGTTGTTATTAGAAATCTGGACTAACTGTCATTCGGACTGTCAGACTTGAGTAAAATTTATACATTTAGAGCTGAAACAGTAGCCCGTAGCTTCCGATCAGAGTCTATACCGTTTGCCACTCATACAGTAGGTTTTAGAGACATCAATACGTAAAAAAATAGAGATGTTTAAACTTTCGGAGAAGTATGGTTAGGAGTTAATCTGTCACTCTATTTAGATCAAATACGGTACATCTTGTTAGTAGAAGGTATATAAGTACAGTCGACTCTTGTTATCTCAACTTCGCTTATCTGGAATAATCGCTTATCGCGAAGTGAAAATATGGTATCTGTTTTAACATGGACATCTTACACCTATGGAGCAATTTCTCCTCTTTTCCACAATATGTTCAATATATCTCTAACTTCAGGAGTCAGTTACATATTCATTATGAAATGTACGAGTAGTCGTTCGATTTACTTTTTTCTCAATTCTGCAAATCTGATATGTCGAGGTACGAATATCTCGAAGTATTTCAGAGAGTCCCCTGGACTTCGAGATAACGAGAGTCGACTGTAGTTTGCAAGTGCAATGCAATTTCAGAGTTGTTATGAAAATGTATCTAGTGATAATTTTGGCATATTTATTAATTTCTTTATATATGCTGTGAGTACTCATTAGAAGCGCCTCGCCGAGGCGCTTCTAATGAGTACCCACAGCATATGTATTTAATGGAAGACTACAGCAATCATTCTAGAATTATAATCAAATTCTCCTCCTTAACAAGGCCTCCGAATATTACTTTATTTAATTATTACATACACGTTTACAACCCAACGCTGCGGACGGATGTCGTTACTACAGGCACTTTAGAGAGAAAACGATCAACGCTGATATGAAATTGATAATTATTTGGCAACACGGGAAAAGGCACTTATCACATATATAGGTCAAGAATCCCCTGGAGAAAAGGGGCTTTATCGCCACTGCATGCAGCGAAGGCCCCGATCAACCCTCGCATGTCGGGAAGAAGGGCATTATCGCATATTTACAAATTTCCCCTTTTATTTTTTACTCACTTGCTCTGTATTCACTATTATACCCATACGCTGTACTCTGAATTAGGGAGAGGACTATCTAATGCTGTTATAATTTCTTTTATTGCAATAAAATACCTTAAATCTAAAATGGCATATGAGGGCACGAAAGTTCCAGATCGCCATGCACATTGTGGGAAACTGCCCAATTTCGCAAATGCGGGCCACGAAGGTTCTAATGAGCTTGCAACATTCTGGTAAAAGGCCCATTTGATATGTGTTGCCATCGACGGCCCATATCAATATGTACAGTGTTGGAAAAGGGAACCGTTACGAAAACAGGCCTATTCAAATAAATTGAAAATTTTACAACCAAAAAAGGAAAATTTTCAGATAAAAAAATCTAATATTTTTCATATTTCTTCTACTAAAATAGATTGCGGGTACTCATTAGAACCGCCTCGGCTGGGCGGTTCTAATGAGTACCCACAATTTATTTTCTTTAAGCAATATAAGAAAAATTATGTATACCCCTGTAAACCCCAGTTTTACTATATAAAAGTGGGATTTAAGGGGATTAAATTATATAGGCGTGTTTTCGTCATGCTTACTAAACACACCCTGCGCACTTTCGCATTTTGACCAGGACATACTATAACATATATCAAGAGAACAGAGTGTCCTTCTCAGGCTACCAGCATGCGCTTGTTGATCAAGGTCATTGCTTTTCACAAATAGCATAAGTTGTGCATCAATTATAAATTACAGGCGACAGCTTGACTATAATGTAGCGCTACATTGATATGCTGACTTAGACGCAAGGTCGTAGTTTACCGTATTTGCTCTGTTTGTGGACAGAAAGCCCTGTGCAAACAGTGTAAACCCAGACCAGACGCCACAGAATGCGCCGTCTTATCAGTGTTTTCACTGTTTGCCACTCTTCAATTTGCTAGACAACAGTATTTAGATACTTCAACCGTAGCAAAATGGAATGTTCATTGTTTAGGACAGGTAGGTGCATGACTAAGAGCCTGGTCCAATGCTATATATAGATTTGATCGAACTCGGCTTTCACTGTCTCAGGCGATAATAATAGGCTTTTGCAAACAGCATAGATCCAGATGAGACGGCTCATCATGAGCCGTCTCATCTGGATCTACGCTGTTTGACATTCAGTCTTTCAACTTTACATATAAACGTCTTTCCAAGCGATAGTTTGCCTAAAAAAGCAGACGACAAATGTCGTCTGAACTTTGGCACCGAAAGAGTTTAGGTATTATGTTTAGTAAAAATGGCCGCCAATACTGTGTGTGAAAAGGACGCCGGATTTCAACTACCGTGTTTTAATTCCAAGGCACTCAACTGGTATTATGCCTCGTATAACTGAAAGGCACATAAACAGCGCAATCGGGCCGGCCTCGGTGGCTCAGTTGGATGCCCGTTCGACTGGTGATCAGGAGGTTGCGGGTTCGACCACCGCCGGGTCAGTAACATTCTTTCATGGAGGTTTAATCATGAACTATTTTCTACGGTCATTCTCTCCCTTCCGTTGATTCAAGAAGGGCAATTGTCAGGTTTTGGCGAAAGAATGTGCACAATACTGGTTTAACCGCTTAGAGGACTAAGACTGTCCGGTAAAAGTGTGGGTAGGTAAACTGACCGGGCTCGACATGGCCCCATTGGGTTGACGGCCATAAAACCTCAACACAAACAAACAAGTAAACCAACAAACGAGTGATACCTATTTTTATGTTGCAATTAAAGAATACGATTGCAGAAGCAAAGGTATACAGACATATAAGTACTGATCAGATCATCACGTATCAACTTAACGCTTAGCACTCTGGGTAAAATTTTCAGCAGACGACATTTTGAAATATTTTTCTTATTTTTCCCAGAAAATAGGATTTGACATTTCATGCAAATTGTCTCCTAAGGAGACAATTTGCATGAAATGTCAAATCCTGTTTTCTGGGAAAAAATAAGAAAAATAACATCATTTTGTCGTCTGCTGAAAATGCCCAGAGAGTGGTAAAGGTTAAAGAATTTGTTCTCAAGACTTCAAGGATACACGACGCTTTATCGATACCCTCGATTATATTTCCGAATATAAGGTACAAACCAGTTTCAGTTATAACACACCTGATCAATTTACTTCATTTGTGCATTGTCAAGTGAAAACCCCGTGTTTGATCGAACGTGGGCAGTTTACATGGTTTAGGACAATATATGCCAAGACATCTGCGCTTCTGGTCAGGGTTTCACTCTCTATTTAGGGGCATGGATACCCTTCCAGTGTAAGGTAGGTAGCTCTACAAAATCATTTTCACAGAGTTGCCTACGATGAAAGAGTGTAGGAAATATTTGCCGCAAGAGCTATTAATTTGTACACCAGAGAACCATTTTTGCTGTGGTTTCTTTAACTTAGCAAGCTCTCTCTCTCTCTCTCTCTCTCTCTCTCTCTCTCTCTATCTTAAACAAACACAAACACACATACATACACAAACACACACACACACACACACATTTGCGCAGTCTGATCGGAGCCTTCGATGTCCGTATGAAGAAATTTTGCATCCTTCGCAATCCAAAATGCACCCAGTGACGATTCTGATCAGACTGCAAATGCGCAGGCTGATCTGAATCTTCGCTGGGTGCACATGTCCGAAGGCACGTTTCCTGACTTTTCGGCTCAATTCACTTAAAGTGAATATAGCGAATATCAAATACCCAGGCTATATAGCTCAGAGGCAAGAAGGGACATTGGTATTTTCACAACTGTTCGTTTCAATTTACCTAAATATCAAGTGCATCAAGATGGTCTTTCTGATAAACCTTGTTGAGGATGTCAAGCTTGATACAAGTCGGGTAGCCTGAGACCTTGTCTGATAAATTTGACACCCAAGCATCCTATTTATCAAGATATACCTGATACGACAAATGTGTTCAATCATCTCCAGAAAACCGGGTTTTCAGATTAAGGTGATTCAGAACAAAAATACAGAGATCACAAGGACAGACCTCAGTCACGGACACGCAACCTTTCCAAAGCACATCGCGAAAGCATGCCTATATAATTTTGACCCTTTAAACCCCACTTTTATATAGTAAAATTGGGGTTTACACGGGTATACATTATTTTTTTTCTTATTTCTGCTCAAAAACATTTATTGTTGTACTCGTTAGAACCGCCTCGTCGTGGCTGTTCTAACGAGTACCTACAATCTATGTTTTGAGCAGAAATATAAAAAATATCAGAATTTTTTATCTGAAAACTTTCATTTTTTGTTGGTACATGTAAATTTTTCAGTATATTTGAAAAGGCACGTTTTCATAATGACTTGATACAATTACAATGAAATGACGACACAAGGCAGCACTTTATCAAAAACAAAACGAACAAGCGATAGAATAAACAGATGATCAGGAACTGAAATTGAAATACCGCCTTGGAAAGGTTTACAGTACAAACGTTGGTACGGGCAAAGAGTTTTGCTTAAATCTGGTACTGTGAACCTTCGTTATAACGACGTCATTTGTTTCTAAAAATGTTGCCATTAAAATGAATTTGCTGTTGTAAAGAATCCTAAATGAGCAGAATGATATATAAGAAAGTCATTATTTTATTCTTCTTTCCTCGTGTATCACGTTTTAGATATTTGTTAGAATCGCCTGAATGAGGCAATTCTAACAAATATCCAAAACATATATTTCTTGAAGTATCAAATACAGTCATTGTGTAATTTCTGATTAGCATTTTCACCTCTTGAGCAAAGGTTGTGCCAGTCAAATTATCATATTAACAAATTTTGTCGTTGTATCGAGTGGCGATATAAAAAGGGTTTAGTGTACCTGTTTTTTTAGATACTACAATCCTCGCCCTTAACCCATTTATGCCTAGCGTCCCATAAAAAGGACGCTGGAATATCGTGTAGACCGAGTTCAGATGTCTGATCAAGGTCGACACTGTTTGCATGAAATTACGGAATTTCTAAAAAAAAAAAAAACAAAAAAAACATGGTAATAATAAAACTGACGAGATACTCCTTCTATGGGAAATGGATGGGTCCAAAGCGTTATTGTAGAAGAGTCCATTCGGCATAAATGAATTAATCTTCCTACATAAATTAATTGTTCAGTACACAGAGAGGTTCCGATCAATACAGTAAACATAAACATTCAGCTCTACAATATAACAACTAAACATCAAACGTCAGAGGAAACCAAAACTTCTAGAAGATCCATGGCTAGAAAATGCTTAGAATTGAGCTGTAATTGAGTTGACGGCCCGATCTACCGTTGTTCAGTTAACTCACTTATGCCAAATGGACCCCTCTATCTCAACTCTTTGGACAGGTCTATTACCTATATAATTCCTGTCTTGCTGGTTTTTTTTTTATTATTATTATCATGTTTTGTAGAGAGTTTAGCATTTAATACAAACAATGTAGACCCTTATCATCTGTGACGTCTGATCTGGATCTACACTGTTTGCCTCTGTCCCTTTTATGGGACGCCTGGCATAAAAGGGTTTAAAAGGTCAACAACATTGTTAAATTATGTTACTCACTATGCAACATTGTTAATTACTATGCAATCAGTCTGTCGTATAACAGTTACATTATATCCTATCTTGTGAGCCAGTGCACGACAAAACCTACAATAAGACCTGTTTGACCAGCAAAGACTCAAGTCAGCCTGCACATCCACCCAGTATGGCAAGGGTTCTTATTTATTCCCTTTTGAATAGCCTGGAGCTGTAGAAGGCACATGTGATCAGCGAAGACTCTGATCGGACTGCGCGAATGCGCAGGCCGAACTGAGTATTCGCTTGTCGCACAAGTCTTATTGTGGGTTTTGTCGTGCGCTGGCTCAATTTCCATACCGATTACTAATCGTTTTGAATAATTCTGAGAAACATAAAGATCTACAAAAAAATCACCAAAATTTGAAAAGTAAGGCATCATAAAACTCGGCTTCCGATATAGGTTTTTGAAGGTCTTATTTGTCAAGCCAATAACCCAGCTAGCATTATTTATAAATCAATAGCGGGCCGTTATCGGCCCGTCAACCCTGATGGGCCGATAACGGCCCGCTATAGATTTATAAAGAATGCTTACTGGGTTATCATTAGATAGTATTTCAGGCTATATACGATATAAAAAATTATCAAATTCAAAATTTCTGAAAATTTTAATCAAACGGGGGTTCGACCGAACCCCCCTCCCTTAACCCCGTCTGGATCCGCCCCTGTATGTGGCGTTTGTGTTATCCGTATGTGTTCCTTATCTTTCTTTCTTTTGGTGCATTGGGAGGGCTGGGCTTCGTGATTGTGGCATTTCCTGGGTATCTTCCCCTATACTGTTGTGTTCGGTGAGTCCTGCCTGGCACCGTGATTACAATCAACCCTCTTTATACCGAAACTCGGTACAACGACCAAATTCATTATAATGATAATTTGACAGGCACGAAACTTCGCTCAGATGGTAACAATTAATCAGATTTTATGTAAGAATAATGCATTGAATAATTCAAGAAACATACTCGTATGATTTGGACATTCGTTAGAATCGCCTCAGTGAGGCGATTCTAAAATATATCTACATCATATGCTCTGTGAAGAAATACGAACAAAGCAAACCCTTTCTTATATGCGTTTAAGGATTCTTTACAGCAGCCAATTCATTTCAACGGCAACATCTTTGGGAACAAATGATGTCATTGTAATGAAGGTTTACTGTACCTCGCTCTTTTTTTTTGTTTTTGTTTTTGTTTTTTTTGTTTTACGTATGTACTTTCCGTCATGGTTGATTTTCCATATTCTGTTATTGTGGCACTTGCTGGACATTTACTAGTTTTACTATTTTGCCTATAAGCTTAACAAAGTCAATTAAGGCCAGTTTTAGAGTGGATGTTCTTGCACACTAGATAAGGAAATTCTGGATTTAACCCTGGGATAGAAATTCTTATCCTACCCAGGTAAGATAAAAATGGAGCATTCTCATGTGTTTGATATGCACTGTTTGTAATGGACATCACGTACGCCACTGAACATAATGACGCCATTAAACAGTACAGTGAAGTAATCACAACATAGCGGATGTCAACAATGGAATTGACTGCATTATTAAAAAAAAATCTACGTTCAGAAATGAAATGAAAGTTGTGCAAGAAATAGAATCTATAATTGTCATGAGGGCTAGATAGAGAATCCGTCCCTCGCGATCACAAACTGGCATCACTCGGCAAGCCTTGTGATGCCAGACAGTGATCACCGGGGTACCCCTCAAACCTATGATAGAGCCTTATATTCTTTACATATACATATACGCATCAGTTTGTAAATTGTATCTACCGCTTGAGACCGCTCAATCTTTTGTTTAGTTTGTTGGCGTCAGGGACCGTTGTGATGTATTACAGAGCTGAGTAGTAAAATGAACACGTTAATTATGATGAATTGGCCGTTACATCTTCGGCTTTTTCTTATATTTGAAATTTAAGATTAAAAGAAAGAAAACGAATGAAAGGTCTGTCAAATTAGAAGATCAAAATTACACAATTGCGTGTCCTCATGTGAAGCCATTGAGTTAACCATTTGCTTTTTTCTAATGAGGGCTTTGTTAAGCAAAAACGTGTCTGCCAGGAATGTGAAGATGTAAAAAAATGACTTACACTTACATTAAGGTTCATTTAATTTCTAAGCCTGTTACCTCCAGCCAGCACATATACGAATGCGTAACAGATGTGTCGCAGATGCGTTCAACTGTATGCACACGTAACAGTTACATATGTGTATGAGTGTCACATGTCGAATTTAACACCTGTGCAAAAAAAACGAAATCTTCACATCTTTTAAATTGCAAAGAAAACCGGAAGACCGGACGTGGCGACTGATCAGGATCTACACTGTTTGCCACTCATTTTGTCCCATATCACGCTAAATGGTGTAAAGTCTGATCAGATATTATGATAGTAATATGACGGCAAATCTGGGTCTACATTGTTCTTATGTTACTAGCGTTGTTTTCTCATAACACGGCTCATATACGAGCGTATGTACGCTTATAGCAGATTTCCATTGTCAGAACAAAAGATAATGTCGCTAAAGTGCACCAGTAACAACTTTTACACCAAACACGGACCAATTGATCCTTAAATGCCTTAGCCGCGATTCGCATGAAGATCCTATCATCCCGAAAACATACCTATATAATTCTGACCCCCTTAAACCCCATTTTTATATAGTAAAACTGGGGTTTACAGGAGTATACATTATTTTTCTTATTTCTGCTTGCAAACATAGATTGTGGGTACTTGTAAGAACCGCCTCGCCGAGGCGGTTCTAACGAGTTCACACAATCTATGATTTGAACAGAAATATATAAAATATCAAAGTTTTTTATCTGAAAATTTTCGTACTTTGGAGGTAAAATTTTCTATATATATTTGAATAGGCGTGTTTTCGTAATGTTAGCCGCGATTAGCATGGAGATCCTATTATATCCTTGCAAGGTGGTAAAAAGAACATTACCATACTTCCAAACTGATTTTGCAACTACACCACGACCTCTTTATAACACTATTGTTGGGGTCCATAGCATAAACCGTGTACTTAAACAACCGTGTTATATCCAAACAAAAATGTATAGATTATATTAATAAATGACCATTTATGGTCATTTTTCAATATAGTCTATACATTTTTTGGATCCATCTTTGAAACGTGTTATATCCAAAACCGTGTTATAACGAACCGTGTTATAAAGAGGTTGTAGAGTAGAAGTTTCAGTTATAGGTTATTAGCAACATAGACGTTTTCCATCTGGGAAACCATGCATATCAAGTGGTTGAAATATCTTTGCATGCATACTTAATATATATCTAACAATGCTTGATTAACAGATAACAAACACGGACATTTAAAAGTTTCTTTTTTTATAATTATGTTTGCAAAGTTATCTATGTTAGTCTACATGGATGAACGGATTAAGTGATATGAACGTTACAAATTACATTGAAAATAAAAATTTGTTCTACATATATAGATGCCAAAACATTAGAATTGTAAGTAGGGCCGTGCGTCAAATATATATATATATATATATATATATATATATATATATATATATATATATATATATATATATATATATGCATACTAAGAAGTGATATTTTCCGATATAGTGACCTCTACTTCATGTAATGAACAGATGTTACGTATGTGTATGGTTCATACATATTAAACGAACGCTTCACACTAACTTGCCCACATGCTAAATATGCGTACAGTTGTACGCAAAACTTAACACATTGACGTTGCCATGTGTTACATATGCGTACAATTGTATGCATACGTAACAATATTTTTTTTTTTTTTTTTTTTTTTTTTTTTTTGTGGGGGGGGGGGGGCGGGGGGGGAGCGGGGTTCGTCTGTCATTACTGACAATGACCAATTCTAATCAACTGTGTGATGTGTTATTATTTGTGTGTTCTAAGATGGCTGATGAGACCAATCTTAGCTCTAAACTGCCTACTGCAGATAGAACAAGAGAGGTCTGAGGAAAAAAGCTCTGTTGGTGATGCCTTAGCCCTGGCTTTCCGCTGTGCACGTTTCTGCTCGGCTTCGGTGTTTCGAGGGTGTCCTTGTATCGCTTCTTCTGGCCACCATGGGAGTGTTTTCCTACTTGAAGTTCTCCATAGAGGATTTTCATTGGCAAACGTTCATCAGGCATTCTTGTAACAGGGCCTGCCAATCTTAACTGTGCCAATTTCAGAAGAGTATGTACACTCTGCATCGCTGCCCTTTTCAGGACTTCTGTGTCTGGAATCCTGTCTTGCCACTTGATCTTTAGAAGTTTTCTAAGACAGCTTGTATGGAAGTGGTTCAGTCTTTTGGCATGCCGTTGGTAAACTGTACAAGTTTCGCATACGTACAATAGTGTTGGCAGCACTACCGATCTATATACTTAGAGCTTTGTGTCAATAAACGTCAAAAAGATTGCCTTTGGAAACAAAGAACACACTACAGATAAGAAAATGGGAGTCTCGGTTTTATTCAGACTCTTCATAAGCAGTAATGAAGTTTGCAACACTGCTTACGCCCTCTAGCGTATACATGAGCAGAACTCCATTTTCCACTTCGGTCCCAAATACTTCCACGTAGCCGGCCAAATGCTGCACTAGCTTTGGCAATTCTAGCATTGACGTCTTCATCAATGTGCACAACTCTAGACAATGTGCGTCCAAGGTAGGTGAACTTGTCTACCACTTGCAGTCGTTGACCTTTCACTGTGATGGTAGGCTCCTTGTTGGCTGATATACTACCTCAGTCTTTTTGATGGTGATTGTGAGATCATAGCTGTCACATGAATCAGATACTTGATCCACACCTTTTTGCATTTTCTCTTCTGTTGGAGCACCCTTTGCCATGTCATCAGCAAAGAGGAACTCGTCTAGCACCTCTGTCTGCACCTTAGATTTAGCTGCAACCTTCTTAGGATGAAAAGTTTCCCATCAAAGCGAAACCTAATAGGTATACCATTATCACCATCCTGGAAAGCATCTGTAAGCATGGCAGAAAACATCATGCTGAACAATGTTGAAGCTAGTGCACAGCCTTGCTTAACTCCATTTGTCACAGGACTCACTATCATTTTGGACTCTTGCAAGCATACCATCATGGAACTGCCGCACCATTGCTATGAATTTGGCAGGTCAGCCATAATTTTCCAAAATCCCTCACGACTGACTGTATCAAATGCTTTGATAAGGTCGACAAAGGTCATGTAGAGGTCCACATTCTGCTCCTGGCATTTTTCTTGAAGCTGTCGTGCTGTAAAGATCATGTCTGTTGTTCCTCTGTTTTTCCTGAATCCACACTGGCTTTCTGGTAGAAGCCCTGACCGTTCGAGGTGTTCATTCAATCGGTTCTGTAGGACCCTAGCAAGGATCTTCCTAGCAATTGACAATAAAGGGTTGCCTCGATGATTGTCACAGATTTGAGGAATTCTTTTCCTTTTGAATAGGTGGATAATTGTTGATCCTTGAATTCTTGAGGGATGGCTTCTTTTCTCCACATAATGTGAAATAACTCTGTCAGTTTCTCTGCAACTGGAGGACCTCCTGCTTTGTAGATCTCTGCAGGTATTGCATCTAATCCTGGAGCCTTGCCAGATGACAGGAGTTTTATTGCTTTCACTGTTTCAGAGACGGTTGGGAGCTCATCAAGCAGCGGATTACATTCCACCTGTGGTAGTCTGTTGATAGCTTCATCATTGATAGATGATGGCCGATTAAGGACACCAACAAAGTGTTCAGCCCATCTTCGATTAAGGACACCAACAAAGTGTTCAGCCCATCTTTTCAAGATAGCTTCTTTGTCAGTCAGAAGACTAGTTCCATCTGCACTAAGGAGTGGGGTGATTCCTGAGCTCTGGGGACCATATACTGTCTTGAGTGCATCAAAGAACTTTTTCATGTCCTTTCTGTCTACAAAGGACTGGATTTTTTTTCTTTTTTTCTCAGCCAGGAGTCTTGCATGTCTCTGAGCCTCGTCTGAACTGTCTTGTATATGTATATAGGCAGTCTTGCTAGATACTGAGCTGGTATTTCTGAGGTATCTGAGGTAAAATAAACGTCAAAAAGATTGCCTTTGGAAACAAAGAACACACTACAGATTAGAAAATGGGAGTCTCGGTTTTATTGAGATTCTTCATAAGCAGTAATGAAGTTTGCAACACTGCTTACGCCTTCTAGCGTATATATGAGCAGAACTCGATTATCAAATATACCACAGTGGGCCCAATGATCCCAAAGGAAATGAAATATAATCTGCACTATGGTAAAGTACGGGGAGACGTTCTACCGCCGCCACACGGCACTAATACCAGCTGCAGTGTAGTAAAATAAACGTCAAAAAGATTGCCTTTGGAAACAAAGAAACAAAGCCTTGTGTTTTTGGTGTTTCTCTTCTAGGAGTCCCTGAATTTCTTTGTCATTCTCATCAAACCAATCTTGGTGTTTGCGAGATACTGGTCCTAGGGAATCCATTGCTGAAGAGTAAACGGTGTCTCTGAAGACTGTCCAGCTCTCATCTACATCTTCTGAACTGTGTTCCAGTGCATCTAAACGGCTGCAGAGATCGTTGACGAATGCTTGCCTCTTGCTGTCATGTTTCAGCTTGGAGACATCTAATTTCTTCGGCACCTTCTTGCCTTGTGGTCGTCGTACAGGCTGAATGCACAGGTTGAGTTCGCTGACAACAAGCCTGTGATCTGTGCAACAGTCTGCACCACACATAGTTTTAGTCACTCTGATATCCTGTTTGTCCTTCCTTCGCACTATGACATAGTCAGTGAGATGCCAGTGTTTGGAGCGAGGGTGCATCCATGTTGTCTTTCTGCGAGTTGGTAGACGGAAGACTGTGTTGGTGATCAGGATACAACTGTTCGCATGTGTAACACAACTGTTACGCATTCGTATGTGTGACATATGCGCACTCACAACGCCCTTAACCCTACCCGAAACATACGTTTTACTTAAATGTATCTAGTAAAGTGGCGAATCATGAAATTAAATGTACCGTCGATTCTCAATAAGTGAAGCATTTCTGTTTATACACGTAACCTTGTTGAAAGCCTCAGAACTAATGCGAAATTAGTAAGTACTTTCATTTATAAGACAAGCCCCCTGAAAAGGAACGGAGCCTACATAGCATTTGACTAAGAACTAGCTTATCAGCTTGACATTAGCGAATCACAGCCTATCTGATATTGAAAGCAGTACCCCAGTCTGTTGACCTTTAACCGGATGGACCTCGTATATATAGCAGTTCTTTTGCAAACTCGCTTGCTACTCCCAGTATGAACAAGGTATTTTGTTTTCTAGAAAATAGCATTTGACATTTTATGCAAATTGTCTCCTAGACAATTTGCATTAATTGCCAGATGCTATTTACTGGGATAATAATATGAAATCACTTTGCGTCAATATTTCGTCTGCTGAATTTGGCCATAGCGTGCTAAGTGTTCAATATAATCAAATACCAGACAGTGTTATTAACCCTTAAAGCGCCAAGAAAAACTGCATCTGAAAATGTCGTCTGCTTATGTCATCTGCTGCATCTTCTTGCCAACTTTTCAAACTTACATTTTGCATATAGGCAAACAGTGTGGACCCAGATCAGACTGCTCCTAAAAGAGCAGTCTGAACTGGGTCCACACTGTTTGCAACAATGACTTTTAAAGTAACCGGCAGAAGACAAAGCAGACGACAATAGTTGTGATTGGCGTTTTAAGGGTTAACTCCGTAAAAAAGCAATCTGCGCCAGATCTGGTTATTAATTAAACCCTCAAATTGTAAACACGGTAGATTTTTTGGCAATCCCTGGGTAAATTCAGCAGACGACAAATTAGTGATATTTTTTTTTTCTTATTTTTCGAACAAAATTGGTTTAATGATTTCATGCAAGCTGTCTCCCAAGAAGACTATTTGCATGAAATGGAAATTCCTATTTTGGTGGAAACATAAAAAAAATAAAACGTCTCTACTGAAAACTGAGGTTGAAAATTTTACCCAGCATGCTGAGAGGTAAATCACTTAATGCTGAACTGTGAAATTTCGTTCTGAAATGAAGTGCCGGGATTTGTTGACACAGTGTCTACCGAATAAAATTATAATAGGTGATAAATAAATATTTGATTAGGAAGATGAAAGGCAGTTTCAAGGTTGAGAAAGTCTATCTATTTACTCTTAAGATCAAACGTAACATTAAGAGGCGTAATATATCCAAATGAAGACTGCATTGAGCTCAATAGGAATTTTGTAATATTTACACTAAGCCTGAAATCGTATAATAATTGTATCTTCCCTGATTCAGGCTATAATCTAGAGGCGATGGATATTTCGAGGAGAGACACCATTTTATTCATATAACTGTTGTGACGGAGTTGCTATATCATTTGGGCTGCATTGAGTGAAACGATGCCTTCGAACATGCGCAAAATACACAGATTCTAATCGTCCTGCGCATGCGACAAGTATCATCCGAGCCTTTGCTTTCCGTTCATACATCCTGTAGTATCCAATGATTCTGTTAGCGGATAGTGAAGACCCTGATCAGACTGCGCGGATGCGCAGGCTGATCTTGGCCTTCGCTGTCCGCATATACCCGAAATAAAGTTTAGCGCGGCACGCCGCATTTAAAATAAAAAAATCTTTTAACATAACTTAAGGGAAATTAAAACACTTTCAAGAGATGGAAGACAACTCTGCCTAAATTGATTTAGATCCCCTCTAAGAAGGAGTCTACTCTAAAAGGAAAGAATTGTTCCCCGTAGGAGCAAAGTCTGTCCTTTTAGAGTAGACCGCTTTTTAAAGGGGGCTTAGTCCGCAGATAGACAAACAGGAGGTCACAAAAGTTATTTCCTTTATACAAAATGAAGATAAAAATCTTTATTTTTTCTTTATTAAGATTAACATTTATTATTTCTTTATTAAGGCTCGCATTCATAGAACACATAGTGTACATCAAAATATCTACAGCACAGTGCATGTAATACAATAGATATCATATGACCATTATTAACTAGTTTAAAGATGGCACCAAGAAAGGAAAGGTAACTGCAAAAACAAATTTGAAGTGTATCATCGGTAACATATCAGTAGGAGGCACAGATAAACACTTTTGGTGCTGTTATATAGAGACATTCCTACTAATAAAAAAATGCAAATATCAATGTACAGACTTGATAAAGTCTTTATTTTAATTCTTGTCTTCTTAATATATGGTTATGTGTGCTTATTCGAAATCCATGTAACTGAAAACAGTTACATTTATACATTGTATCGAGTGTTTCCACAATAGCGAAAGTGCATCACTTTTGTACTTTCTCACAGACCGCTAGAAGGTAATCGCTTGACTGGCTCCAGTCTCCAGTGACTAAATATTTTTTTCTTATAATCTGTTTAATAAT
Source organism: Anodontia alba (assembly GCA_964016985.1). NCBI lineage: Eukaryota > Metazoa > Mollusca > Bivalvia > Lucinida > Lucinidae > Anodontia > Anodontia alba. Next base: position 98,284,318 of record OZ024824.1, on the reverse strand, counting down.
CCACTAAAATAAAACCAAAGTAATGTCAAGACTATAACGACCAGCCTTTATAGTCATGATATTTTTTTGGTTTTATTTTAGTGGATTATCAAACAGGAATATGAGAAAAAAATATTTAGTCACTGGAGACTGGAGCCAGTCTAGGTAATCGCACGCATCCTCCAGAACCGCCTCATCGAGGTGGTTCTAACAAGTACCCACAATCTATGTTTTGAGCAGAAATTTGAAAATTATCATTTTTTTTTATCTGAAACTTTTCACTTTTTGGTGGTAGAATTTTCAAGCGTGTTTTCGTAATGTCCGGGGGAAACTATGTGGCGACTTCCATGGGAAATACGCAACTACTGATATTTCAAATGAAACAAATGCTGATTACAAAAATTATACATCACTTTCATTCAGTTTGCATTTACTTGGTAAATTCACTTTGGTTTGTATATCACTGATTAAATTCAGCCAAATTTATGCTCTCCTATCCGATTCCTGTTTATCAGATGCCATATTAGTTTCATTATGTCACATTTCTTTTCCGTCACTTCCGGTGGTTATTATGATGCGAGTGAATACCCTTTCTGAAGAGAAAAATGTTAATCATCAATTTCTGAGATAAATCGAAATTCAAAAGGTAAAACAATAATTAGTGCGTCAGTCGGGAAACTTGAGGGTTCTCGAATAGGACTTAGGATTCTTTTGACAAAGTCAATATTGGGGCAGATAAATTCTGACAAATCTCACGCCTTGTCCCCCATTCTATAGCCGCTTCCGTTGCGCATGCGTTCTGAAACATCTCATGGTCTTAAAGATCTCACATTACACCGGGCTTAAAAGTCTTAAAAGTCCACACAACAACAACAACTACTACTATTACTATAACAAGAAACATACATTTTGAAAACAACAGCAGTAAAAACTTGAGTACAGGTATCTGGTACGATCTATATAGAAAAATAAAATATGTTTTTTGTTTGTTTGTTTTTTTTTTGTTGTTGTTGTTGTATATATATATATATATATATATATGTGTGTGTGTGTGTGTGTGTGTGTGTGTGTGTGTGTGTGTGTGTGTGTGTGTGTGTGTGTGTGTGTGTTGGAAGCAAATGTTATACATTACTTAGCTTGACCTAGGAAAAGTGTTAAACGGCATTGTGATAAAAAAGCGGAATATGCCCAGATAAAACATTAATATTTGAACCTCATGACGAAGAATGAAAACGCTTCCGCCATCCACCATTCAGCCCATGAGTTCGACAAGATTCAGTGGTCTGTAAGCCTACAACACAAGCCTTTGTCAGGCGACACGGAAGCACAGGCTGATCCACGCCTTCGTTGTTCAAATCTTGCGGCATGTGATACGCGCAGGAATAATTCCTAGACAATTTATCTCTGTAGAATATAGCAACCAGCGCCAGTCGTAAAGAGTACACAAGTTGGATCTTTGTATTAAACATGCATCAAAAGTTTAGAACCTGTGGTTTTATGGGTTTGTACTTGGTTAACATAATTGGTAAGGCAAATAACTTGTACTCTTTTAATAGTTAATCGTCAGAATACAGCTGTATTTTTGCGTGCTTTGGGAAGGCTGCGCAATGACAAAAGGACCTTGCTACCATTTGCAAACAACAGTGGTCAAGGTCTGGCTACGCTTTCGGTCAGTCTGAAAAGGACCTTTTCTGCTTATCCATTAGTCTGCAGTGCCCACTGATTTGATTTTGTAGACGGGCAAAAATGCCCTGATCAGACTGTGCAATTGCGCAGTCTGATCAGGTCCTTTTTGTCCGTATATGAAATAAATGTATTTTCGAACGTTTCGTATCGCATAATGGCAACGCTGACATAACAAACCATAAAATGCATCCTACAAGTCTCGTCTATAGCGTGCACGAACAGTGAATGCAGTGACTGCACGCATATGACATTACAGAATTCACTTTTATGTGCCTGAATATTAGATGCGCAGGATTGATGGCAATACTGATTTTTCGGAACAGTTCAAGAACATTGTACTTCGTTACAAAAGCATAAGTAATAACAAGAATGTTATGCATGAGACATATTGCATGCATTATTGTTCTTGTTAACCCAAGTTGATAACTGATTCCCTATTTGATTGCAGAACGCTCAGACCAGAGGCTAATAATTCTACTAACGGGGCCATCAGCTCCACAGTATTGGTATGCAACATTTTGTTTGCGGGTTTCTATCATCTGATTGGCTGTTGCCTGGGAGTTTACTCGTGTCAGGAATACAATCTAGTTCTCTTATAGAGCTGGTATGATAGCAGCTTTCATCTCTGCAGTACGTCATTAAATGTTTACAGAAATAATAATTACACATGCCAGTTGCACAATCAAAGAAAACAAATCAACAGACGACATTTCTGAAATACTTTTCCTGATTTGTTCCAGAAAACAGGGTTTTCTGGAAAAAAAAATATATATCATCAAATTGCTGTCCATTGAATTTGCTCTGAGCGTGGTACAGGTTAAACTTGAAATTATTTCTTAATCTGATATTAATTTGGAGCTGGGCTATACATACCCATTAATGTCAGTCCATGCTGAGTCCAGCTAGCCAATGATGTGGCACTTTCCTCCTGTAAGTCGTTTGAGGGTCATAACCCCTTTAGTAGAAATATAGGCCTCTACCTCAGACTGAATGAGGGTCAGTTTCTCAAACTGCTTCAGAGTTTGGCTACTGATTACTGCTGTTCTATGTCGGGATCATCATGCTTCGACTTGTACCTATGGTCTGTGGTTTTGGCTATTCCAGGACAAGTTCTCCTGGACAAGTTCTGTACTATTTTTTCTCTTACTATGTTACATTGCAGTTTTGTGATTATTTGTGTTTTCATTACGAAAACGACGCCTATTCAAATATATTGAAAATTTTACAACCCAAAAAGGGAAAAAAATCAGATAAAAAAATTCTAATATTTTTCATATTCGTGTTCAAAACATAGATTGTGGGTACTACTCGGTGAGGCGGTTCTAACAAGTTTCCACAATCTATGTTTTTAGAAAAAATAAGAAAAATAATGTATACCCCTGTAAACCCCAGTTTTACTACATAAAAGTGGGGTTTAAGGGGGTCAAATTTACAAATTTGTTTTCGTGATGATTGACATTGAGCCTTTTACTATGTTTTATTGCAATTTTGTGATTATTTGTGCTTTACTGTAATGCTTTACAGGCGAGGTAGAAGCCCTTATGCGAATCGATCACATACAGTGAACCCTCGTTAAAACGACATCATTTGTTCCCAAAGACCTTGCCATTAAAATGAATTTGCTGTTATAAAGAATCCTTAATGAGCAGACTGTGATATGTAAAAAAGGTCTTGTTTTGTTCTTATTTCCTCATAGAACATATGTTTTGGATATTTGTTAGAATCGCCTCACTGAGGCGATTCTAACAAGTATCCAAAACATATGTTTTTAAAGTATTAGATACAATATTCTTGCATAATTTATGATTAATTGTTACTTCTTAAGCGAAGGTTTCGTGACAGTCAAATTGTCATTATAACGTATTTTGGCGTTGCATTGAGTGTCGGTATAAAGAGGGTTGTCTGTATTTGTAATTTTGAGCAGCGTCACAACTGAGGGCGAGGATTCGATCGAGTAAACCTAGCTTAAGCCCCGGCAGTGGTTTGTCTGCTGACTGATTCACAACCGTTCCTCTGTTGCAGTTCTCTTTTCCCGCGTGTTTGTTATTTTACAATGTAACTGTGCCGTTTTGTTTGACATTACGAAAACACGCCTATTCAAATATATTGAGAATTTTACCACCCAAAAAAAATAAAAAAATTCAGAAAAAAAATTCTAGTAGTTTTCATATTTCTGCTCAGAACATAGATTGTGGATACTCGTTAGAACCGCCTCCGTTTATACACTGTATAAAAATGGGGTATAAGGGGGTCAACATTATATAGGCATGTTTTCGTAATTAAATGTTTTAAATTGGTAGAAAGTGTGAGTTGAATTTTGCATTGAGTAAACAATATACAATATCATTGTTCACTTAGTAGAAAGATATAATAGACTGCGTGGAGAAAGAAGAGGCGGAGAAAGAGATTAAAAGTGTCATTCGACTGGGATATTTCGTGAAATGTCCGTGAAATTTGTGCAGGAGTGTGATATCTTCTTGTAACAGCAGGTCGCATGGTCCAATCAAATTTGAGTTATTGTTCAAGTTCTTAAACGATCGTAATGCACGGAAAGTTCGGCGTTTCAATTGAAGTCAAACGTGCTTCACGACCGCTTATGAACTTGAAAAATAACTCAAATTTGATTGGACCATGTGACCGGCTGTTACAAGAAGATATCACACTCCTACACAAAATTTCACGGACATTTCTCGAAACATCCCAGTCGAATGGCACTAATGTAAAATTAATAATTACATGTATCATTTCATTTTTTGATTTTTCATAAACAAAACTTTGTATATAATGAACAAATCAGAAGTTAGGAAGCAAATAGAAAATGAACACAACAGGCTCACTCTTTGGCCAGACAGACATCGCCTGGATTCACAGACGAAATATCTCCAAACTTTTGTCTCTTTTACGAGGGTTATTCACACTTGCAAGAGTCAATCGGATATTTCTTTTCAATGTTTAAAGTCCACAGTGATGATTTCCTAGACTTTGGTCATGGGGTTTACACAAAATTGTTACGGTACTTCGTACACGAAACTCTTCAAAGTTGTGTTTCATGTGTAACAGAACGGATTTGCGTACAATAAAATCCAAACACATGTATCCTGGATTACATCAATACACTCTTGTCCGTGTTGTAAGTGTCAAGACTTCGGATCACGAAGTCCCGCGTTCGCATCCTGCTAGAAGTGGATTTCAGCTCATGACTGTAATGCGCTTCATTGCTCAGAGCCTTTCATTATCACGCTTCAATCGTCTCGACGTGACAGATATGTTGAAACGAACCAAAAACGCCAAAGCACTGTCATCATCATCATCATTACATCATCATCATCATCATCATCATCATCATCATAACACTCCAATACACCATATTATGTTATGGCAATAGTACCATTTTGATAATAACTCCAGATAAATTTTGAACTGTTTTATTTGAACCCTGTCACAACAATAGTCAATATCTACTCGAGGTTATCAAAAAAGCACATTCCTCATGCATTAGATAGTATTGCAAAATTCTCTGATTTTGTTATGGTATCGGCACTTAAGGGGAATTTTGTACTCTCTCAAGAGAAACAACTCCTTCAGAATTGTGATTCCTTCTAAAAAGGGGGTCTACTCTAAAGGGAAGGATTTGATCCCTTTTGATAAGGGGTCTAGACTAAAAGGGAATAATTTGCTCCCCTTGGCTTTCCTTTTAGAGTAATGGCGTGCAGGAAGCATGAAGTCACAACCCAGTAAGCATTCTACATTAATCTATAGCGGGCCGTTATCGGCCCGTCAGGGTAACTGTCGGGTCGATAACGGCCCGCTATAGATTTATGTAGAAAGCAAGCTGAGAATAGTTCTGTTCCTTGTAAAATGGGCCGGGCTATTTCCTAAGTGTATCCCTTTAAATGCGTAATAATGCATTTAGTTTGGAGTAAAATATGTACAATTTGTTTAACTATCTCGCCTAATATGAAGCACAAATATAGCGTGAACCCTATCAAATAAATCGCGTGATTCCCCACAGTGCAGACTGCCTTGCATATGAATGTTTTAAAATTATTCACAATAAAATTAATGGTATCATGAAAATATTGCTATATCTCGTGTTTTTTATTTGCAGATTGCATATGAATCCAAAATAACCACACTTGAAACAAACAAAGTTCTAAAATTGCAATAAAACAAGAATCAGAAGCATTAAAATCTTAAATGCTAAATTCTATACTTTTCGTGTAAAATCTGAATAAAATATCAAAGATCAATACTGGAGCAGAACGTCATGCAAATATATTAAGGAGAAATGAATACACTTTAAGGGGAGATAATTATGCCTAAATCATGATGTCCTCTTCCGAGAAATGGTTTACGCTAAAAGAAAAGATTTAGCTGCCCCTGGGGGCAAATTCTTTCCTTTTAGAGTAGACCCCTACTTAGAAGGGGTTTGACTTGCAGAGAAACAGGATGTCACAAAAGTTGTCTTGCTTGTGAAAATGGCGGAAAATCTACCAAGTGTATCCGGTCCCCTTAAAAAAGGAGATGTCTTTCGTTTTTGGTTCTGCTAGGCAGATAGCAGTAATACAAAAAAGATAATGATTTCATCTTGGTGATAAGAAAACTCATTTTCATTGAAAGGGTTAATTTGGACCGGGGCACGATAAAAACTACCTCAAGACTTATACGAATAGTGCTGATCCGTACCAGTCTGCGCATGCGCACAGACTGGTACGGATCTTCACTATTCTCTGTTTGCTTGTAATATCACTGAGATTCTTAAGCTGGCATGCAATAAAGGTTGATGCGTAATTTGGTTCGCGCGTACTCTTTCCGAAACTTGGCTTTAATAAAGTTCTATTTTTCTAGGCTTCGTACCATGTTACAAAATGCATGTTTATGTGACAGCCAATCCATCCTGATTCTACTTATCAAATCGGAACGGAAATTAAATTTTCTTGATACTTGAACAGCATTCAAAAACAAATCCGTCAGATTGAACATAGCAGTTAGCAAAGAAGAAATCTGACGATTCTTGAGGGTAAATTCTTGAAATTTGTTATACAATTATAGAATAGACATGCACTGTCATTAACGCTTACCATGCTTGGTAAACGTTTCAGCAGAACGAAATATTCAAATATTTATCGTATTTTTCCCAGATAACAAGATGTTTCATGCAAATGGCCTCCAATGGAAACAATTTGCATGAAATATCAAATCCTGTTCCCTGAAAATATCATCAATTTGCCGTCTGCTGAATACGCCCATAGAGTGGTAAAGTTTGAAATTTGCATAAGTTTGCAAAGGAGAGTTTATATGGTTTATATATTACATTCATACATTTGAATCCTTAAAATTTTACTGCTATTTAGTTTCATGGTAACAAATTCAGAAGGCATTATATTTTGAAATAGTTTCTCATTTTCCCAAGAAAACTGGCTTTGGCATTTCACGCATTTTCCTGTTTTCTGTGAAAAATAAGAAAACTATCATCAGTTTGTCTTATTTATGGCATAGGTGACCACATCACGAAAACATACCTATATAATTTTGACCCCCCCTTAAACCCCACTTTTATGTAGTAAAACTGGGGTTTACAGGGGTATATATTATTTTTCTTATTTCTGCTCAAAACATAGATTGTGTGTACTCGTTAGAACCGCCTCGGCGAGGCGGTTCTAACGAGTACCCACAATCAATGTTTTGAGCAGAAATAAGAAAAATATTTGATTTTTTTTATCTGAAATTTTTTTCGTTTTTGGTTGTAAAATTTTCAATATATTTGAATAGGCGTGTTTTCGTAATGAGCCTGCACTTATCAGCGTTTACATTGTTGAAAGAGATTTTTTCTTTTTAATTCATACATGTTCATTGTGTTAGTGACTAGCGTAACTGATTAAATTTTGCGTTTCGTAGTAACAGATCAACGATAGAAAGCAAACAAGTACCCAGTAACGAAAACATACATGTACCTATATAATTTTGACCCCCTTAAACCGCACTTTTATATAGTAAAACTGGGGTTTACAGGGGTATACATTTTTTTTCTTATTTCTGCTCAAAAACATAGATTGTAGGTACTCGTTAGAACAATTTATAAACATAGATTGTGGGCAGTCGTTAGAACAGGCTCAGCGAGGCGGCTCTAACGAGTACCTACAATCTTTGTTTTTGAGCAGAAATATGAAAAAATATCAAATTTTTATCTGGACCCTTTCAGTTTTCAGTTTTCGTAGGTGAAATGTTTCAATATATTTGAATAGGCGTGTTTTCGTAATGTAATGCTAGTCGCATATGTCAAAAGACATCTTTCTATTCGAAGACGCTTTCGTTGCTATCGTCACTGGAGTTGCCTCGGCAGAGCGCTTCCTATGAATACCCATGGCGTACAATGTATGTCTCCGTGCAGAGATAAGAGGGATAGTAGACTGGCTTTATTCTCCAGTGACATTTTTTTTCCTTCTTATAATCTGTTTAATAATCAACTAAAATAAAACCAAACCTCTAGAGACCAGCCTTTATAGTCATGATATTTTTTTTAATTGATTTTATTTTTTATTTATTTATTTATTTATTTATTTTTATTATTATTATTTTAGTGGATTATCAAACAGGATTATGAGAAATATATTTACATCACGAAAACACGCCTATATAATTTTGAGCCCCTTAAACCCCACTTTTATATAGTATAACTGGGGTTTACAGGGGTATGCATTATTTTTCTTATTTCTGCTCAAAAATATATATTGTGGGTACTCGTTAGAACCGCCTCGGTTCTAACAAGTACCCACAATCTATGTTTTGAGCAGAAATATGAAAAATATCAGAGATTTTTATCTGAAAATTTTCAGTTTTTGGAGGTGAACTTTTCTATATATTTGAATAGGCGTGTTTTCGTAATGGTCACTGGAGACTGGAGCCAGTCTAGAAGGATAGTTATCCTTTTATCTACTCTGGATCGGATATGCTTTATATTCGGAGATTCAGCATTTAGTTTGTTCTGCTACTATTCATTACGAAAACACGCCTATTCAAATATATTGAAAATTTTACCACCAAAAAAATGAAAATTTTCAGATAAAAAATTCTGATATATTTCATATTTCTGTTCAAAAACATAGATTGTGGGTACTCGTTAGAACCGCCTCAACGAGGCGGTTCTAGCGAGTACCACTAATATATGTTTGAGCAGAAATAAGAAAAAATAATGTATACCCCTGTAAACCCCAGTTTTACTATTATAAAGTGGGGTTTAAGGGGGTCAAAATTATATAGGCATGTATTCGTGATGTCTATCTGCACATTAAGAAAACACGTCTATTCAAATATATAGAAAATTTCTCTTCCAAAACTTTAAAATTTTAAGATTAAAAACTGTGATATTTTTCATATTTCTGATCAAAACATAGATTGTGGGTACTCGTTAGAACCGCCTCGGCGATGCGGTTCTAACGAGTACCTACAATCTATGTTTTGAGCAGAAATGAGAAAAATAACTTATACCCCTGCAAACCTCAGTTTTACTATATAAAAGTGGGGTTTAACCGGGTCAAAATTATATAGGCATGTTTTCGTGATAACAACATCGTTTCTATAACTTTTTATGTATTATATAGTACATATGTAAGTATTGATTAGAAACCGAGTCAACTTTACTGAGGCATTTAATTCATGTTCGAGATGTTTGGATGACTTGCTAAATATTGATACTATATTTTTTTAAACAAATGTTGATAAAACTTCAGCAAAATGAAGCGTAATTATCTGACATGGAAACGAGCTTGTTAAGCTAACGACGCTTCGAACAACTTGGCCCAGATTTTCAATATTTTATATGAATGCGAATTAGACATAAAATATTTTTTTTCTGCATGTGTTCGGAATATCTGCCAAACTGTCCGAGATGCTTTAATTATAATGTGTCCAATACTAAATCAACAATAACGCGTTTCATTTATTTCATGCGTCATATTGAGGTATATTGGCCATCTGTTAATCATGGTATTACATGTGTATCACCAGCCGAGGCCTACATCACGAAAACATGCCTATATAACTTTGACCCCCTTAAACCCCACTTTTATATAGTAAAACTGGGATTTACATGGGTATACATTAGTTTTCTTATTGCTGCTCAAAACATAGATTGTGGGTACTCATAGGAACCGCCTCGCCGAGGCGGTTCTAACGAGTACCCACAATCTATGTTTTGAGCAGAATTATGAAAAATATCAGAATTTTTTATCTGAAAATTTTAACAGTTTGGTGGTAGAATTTTCAGTATATTAGAATAGGTGTGTTTTCGTAATGTAAGTGAACGAGGCTAAAAGCGGATCCAAGTTGATTGGTACGTTGTATCGGCCTCCACTTCTGCTCACTGTTGGTTGGTGTGCACATACATGTATGTATATTGCTCACTGGCCCACGTTCAGCTAAAGAAAGTTCCCGTTTACATATGTTTTAATGAAATACAATGAAGACTGAGTCCAAGGACACTGCAGATTTCTGGTTTGTAATATGAACATGATTAATATAAATTCAGACTGACCATAGCAACGCTTAATGCGCTAACCACAAATTCAGAAGAAGACGCTTTAAAGTGCTTTATTTTTATTTTGAAGAGAAAATAAGGCTTTACCTTTGATGCGAATCGTCTGCCTAGCGGATGATTGGCATGAATTTGTTTGTTTGTGTTGAGGTTTTAGGGCCCAGTCTACCCAATGGGGCCATGTCGAGCGCGGTCAGTTTACCTAACCACACATTTACTGGGCAGGCTTAGTCCTCTTAGCGCTTAACCAGTATTGTGCACATTCTTTCGCCAGAAACTGACAACTGTCCTTCTTGAATCAGCGGAAGGGAGAGAATGACCGTAGAAAATATTTCATGATCAATCTCCACGAAAGAATGTTGCCGACCTCGGCGGGGATCCAACCCGCGACCTCCTGGTCTCCAGTCGGACAGCGCATCCAACTGAGCCACCGAGGCATGATTGGCATGAAATTGCAAGTCTTATTTTCTCTGAAAAACATAACAAAACCAATGTTAGAATGTCGTTTATACTAAATTGCTTAGGGGTTAAAACTCTATGTTTCATTCAAGAAAGATTGGTGACTGCAAATTTACATGAAACACACTTATTTAAAGCACGCACTCACTCCTAGACCAAGTGCATTGCTGTTCAAATACATTATGTTTAATCTTAACCACTCTCTGGGCATATTCAGCAGACGACAAATTGATATGTTTCTGATTTTCCTCAGAAAAAAGGATTTGACATTTAATGCAAATTGTCTCCTGAGGAGACAATTTGCATTAAATGTCAAATCCGATTTTCTAAGAAATTAAGGAAAAAAATAGCAAACTGTCGTCTGTTGAAGTTTTTACCCAGCATGGCCAGCTTTAAGACTGTAATTGGGAATGGCATTATTAGCAAACTTTATCTATCAATTTCTAAAGTATGACTATTTGAACAAGCAAGACAATACCATTGAGAAACAAGATAGCACCCCTCTTATTGTGAAACTACTAAATGACTCTTATCAGATTACCCAGTGTACACCGGGAATGTCCTCAATGCTCCCAGTATAAATGGGTTTGGAAGATATAATGATTGTCAGCATTTTAGTGAAATATATTCTCCACCCAATAAAAATGTTGAAATCGCATTTTTTCTTCAAAGGCCAGACTCTTTAACACTCTCTTGGCTACTTCAGCAGACGACAAATTGATATGTTTCTTCTTTTTTTTCCAGAAATAAGACTTTGAATTTAATTTTTATTTTACTGAGGAAATAAATATGCGCGAAATTCAAAACCTATCCATTACGAAAACACGCCTACTCAAATATATAGAAAATTTCACCTCGAATTATTATTAACTGAAAATTTTCAGATGAAAAAAAAACTAATATTTTTCATATTTTTCTGCTCAAAACATAGATTGTGGGCATTCGTTAGAACCGCCTCGGTGAGGCGGTTCTAACGAGTACCCGCAATCTATGTTTTTGAGCAGAAATAAGAAAAATAATGTATACCCCTGTAAACTCCAGTTTTACTGTATAAAAAAGGAGTTGAAGGGGGTCAAAATAATATAGGCATGTTTACGTGATGGATTTTGAAGCGCATCCGCAATAAAAGTCTCTTCTGTCACGTAGTTGTCCGCTTTCAAGCGACTTAACACTTTGCATGCGGGGTTAAGATTTCAGTAGATGAGGCGGCTCTAACGAGTACCCACAATCTATGTTTTGAGCAGAAAGAAGAAAAACAATGTATACCCCTGTAAACCCCAGTTTTACTATTTAAAAGTGGAGTTTAAGGGGTCAAAATTATACAGGCCTGTTTTCGCGGTGTCCTCGGAAAAATAAGAAAATCATATTTAAAAATGTCATCCGCTGAAATTTTACCCAACAACCAGATTGTTAATTATCCTACAATTACAGGGAGTGACGTACATGTCCATATATACCGCATTTGCTCTAAGTATTAAGAAATATCTTTCTGAGTAAAAACAGTGTAGACCCAGATCACGGCGCCTGCTCAGGATCTACTCATACAGCACTCATACAGCATTTTAGATAGATCAACAGATAATATAATGGAATTAACACATTCTTTTTTCGGTACCTCTGAAAGGCTATGCTTCGTGACTGTGGGATTTATTTATATTTGAGCCAGTCCACGACAGAACCTACAATAAGAGCCTGTGTGACAAGCAAAGACCTAGACCAGCCTGCATATCCACCCAGAATGGCAAGGATTCTCTTTTACCCCACCCCCCCCCTTGCCCCTTTGGATAGCCCGGAGGCTGCAGAAGGCACATGTGAATGCGCAGGCTGATCTGAGTCCTTGCTGATCGCACAAGTCTCATTGTAGATCGCACAAGTCTTATTGTGCGCTGGTTCATTTTTTATTAGATATTATGACAAGTATGGTAAACTGAAAAGGTATTCGAAAGTTTAGGTTAAACACGGTATTAAATGGGTCTCGTCAAGCGAAAAAAAGGCCTTCGAACAGGCGCATTCGGATCATCCTGCGCATGCGCGAAGTATCATCCGGGGTTTTGCTCTCCATTCATACTTATGTAGTATTCAATGATTCTGTCAGCTGACTGTTGAGGCCTGATCAGACTGCGCAGATGCTACTGATGATCTAGGCATTCGTTGTCTGCATATGCCCAAAGTCACGTTTTCGCCTGGCGCGGCCAAAATATGGCTTGTATATATCTATGCAAATAACGGAGTTCAATTAAGGTCAACAATTTTACTGCCCTCTTTAACACTTAGCACTCTGGGTAAAATTTTCACTAAAATACATTTTGAAATATTTTTCTCACTTTCTCCGGAAAACAGGCTTTGATATTTCATGCAAATTGTCTCCGATAGAGACAATTTGCATGAAATGTCAAAGTCAGTTTTCTGAGAAAAAAAATAAGAAAAAATATCATTAATCTGTCGTCTGCTGAAGTAGCCAAGATAGTGGTCAGAACAGAACAGAACAGAACAGAACTTTATTTAAGAACAAATTCTCATGCAGGCCACTCACAGGTGGCGTAAGAGAAAATACAAGCAAACAGACAATAAACAAAGGAACAGGCAATGTTACAATAATAAGACATTTACAGACTATGTGGAAAATGTAGCCGCACATTTTTTCATTATTATCTGAGCAAACTCGGAAAGCTTTTTAAGTGTCGCTAAATTATCTGAGGCAAGTAGCTCTTTCTGTTTTATTATATTGGGCCTTTTATAAAAATAAGGTTTCAAATGGCGTTTTCTCTCTGTTTCAAAATATTTACAGCAAAACAGATAATGAAATTCGTCACCTAATTCGTCTTTGTGACAAAGTTGACACTTTCTATCGTCGAAGGGTACATTTTCCCAACGGCCTGTCTCAATCGGAAGTCTGTGATTACTTGTTCTGAACTTTATGAGAGGCAAATATTGTTTACGATCAAGTTTTATCAAATACTTTTCGAAATTAAGGTCTTGTTTAAAACTATAAAAAATTCTACCTTTTGATGAAGAATTAACCTTCTGGACCCATTCTTGAATGTGTAAATCAAATAGAACCATAGACATTGACAGCTTGACTGACCTGGGATTATCAATGACTTCTTTGTTCAAAAGGTCAATTTGACCAACTGAAACAAGTATATCTTTTATATAGCTTACCCATTTATGCTCATAACCAGCATTGTATTCGTGTAACAGTTTTTTGTATAACAATGTGGACAGTTTCGTTTCTTTTCCGTTTACCAGTGATAACCAATATCCAATCATTCGGCTCTTTACAGTCACTTCCACTGGCATTCGTCCAAGTTCAGCATATAGCATGTAAATAGGCGTACTCTTTTTCAAATTAGTAATTCGCCTTAAAAATTCATTTTGAAGATTTTCGATAAGTTTAATATTTTCAAACCCCCACAGTTCACAACCAAATAATGCTATGGGTAAGATAGTATGATCAAATAAATGTAATTGTAAATCAAAGGGCAAATTCAAATTACGTATTCTTTTATAAAGGAGGTGCATTGCCTTTTTTGCTTGGTCAACATTATGCCTCCTCGCCTTATAAAAGCTTCTGTTTTTAGAGAAAATTACACCCAAATATTTAAACTCTTTATATACTGAGATCTTATTCTCGCCAAGTTTGAAGTTATACTTTTCATCGCTACGGGTTCCGAAAATCATTATCTTTGTTTTATCAAAATTGATATCAAGTTTCCATGCTTTTGAATACTCATAGAAAACATTCAAATTATACTGAAAGCTAACTTCGTCTGTTCCAAAAATAACAGTATCATCTGCATATAGCAAAACAAACAATTTTATGTATGTGCTGATATTATCAGTGGGCATTTCTAGATTAATGCCAGTACAATTTTTCTCTTCGAGGAATGTTTCTAAGTCATTCAAAAATAATGCAAATAAAACTGGTGACAAATTTTCCCCCTGACGAACCCCTCTGAAACTTCGGAAGAAAGTAGACTGTACCCCACCGTGAGAGACACAGGACTTTATTCCTTGATACATGTTATAAATAATACGAAAGAAATTACCATTAATATTATATTTCAAAATTTTAGTCCATAAACCGACTCGCCAAACTGAATCAAAAGCTTTACTAAAGTCAATAAATGAGCAGAAAAGTTTGGTCTTTTTAGACTTAAGGATTTCAAGAAGAGCATGAAGGACGAATATATGATCCGTAGTAGAATACCCAGATTTGAAGCCTGCCTGGTTTTCTTCTAAAATATTGTGTTCATTTAGGAATTTGTTAAGCCTTGAATTTAGGACAGAAGTGAAAAGTTTTCCAAAACAGCTTAAAATCGTTATCGGTCTGTAGTTTTCAGGTTGGCTGGGATCACCTTTGTTCTTGAAAATAGGTTTAATGACGCCCTCAAGCCATGAATCTGGTAAAATGCCCGATTTAAGAACCAAATTAAAGAAACTTTTGTATAGTGGTAACATTTTGTCTGATGTACTTTTGATATATTCATTGATTATATTATCATTGGTTAATAGCGCTACGTTAGGAAAGATCGCAGAAGCTATTGACGGCGTAGCGCAGATCATTCTGGGTATGGTCTTGTCAGATTACCACCTGTATTATAAGACCTTGCATTGGAAGACCTTGATTAGATTACGTGGACCCACAAGCTGATCGGTATCTCTGCATCAACCCATTTATGCGTAGCAGGGGACACTAACAAAAAGTGAAGACCCAGATCAGACAACGAAGAAGGCGGCGTCTGGTCAGGGTCTACACTGTTTGCTTTAAGTACAGAAACTTCTATATCAAACAATTATACTAAAAACAAACCAGTCCCTCTTAAATTGGAAATAGACCTGCACAAAGAGACAGGTGGAAGAGTCCACTACGCATAGAAGGGTTAAATAGATACTGTATGGTCCATTTCTTGTATCTAGACTATGTTCTGGTGTTGATAAATTACTAGGTTGCGTGATAAATATTGAGGACAATCTATTATGGACATTGTCTAAGATAACGGAAACAAAAACTGCATAGCATGGGCCCAGTCAAGCGAAAAAGTGCCTTCGGACAGATTCAGTCCTTCTCATGTGCTAATAATCACCCATTACGAAAACAAGCCTATTTAAATAATTTGGAAAATTTACCAGCCAAATATGAACAGTGTCAGATAAAAATTCTAATATTTTTCTTATGTCTGCTCAAAAACATAGATTGTGGGTACTCGTTAGAACCGCCTCGCCGAGGCGGTTCTAACGAGTACCCACAATCTATGTTTTGAGCAGAAATATGAAAAAAATAGTGTATACCCCTGTAAACCCCAGTTTTACTATATAAAAGTGGGGTTAAGGGGGTCAAAATTATATAGGCATGTTTTCGTGATACCCGGGCCTTTGCTCTCCATTCATATAGTCTGTAGTGTCCAATGATCCGGTTTGCGGACAGTGAAGGTCCTGATCAGACTGCGTGGATGTCGTCTGCTGCAGTTATGACTAGCGCTTTAAGGGTGAAATGCAATATATTTTGAACAGCACTAATTAATTTACTAATATAAAGTCTATCTTAGGACATTTTGGAGAAAAAAAGGACATTACGAAAACACGCCTATTCAAATATATTGAGAATTTTACCACCAAAAAATGAAAATTTTCAGATGAAAAACTCTGATATTTTTCTTATTTCTGCTCAAAACATAGATTGTAGGTACTCGTTAGAACCGCCTCGATGAGGCGGTTCTAACAAGTACCCACAATCTATGTTTTGAGCAGAAATAAGAAAAATAATGTATACCCCTGTAAACCCCAGTTTTAATATATAAAAGTGGGGTTTATGGGGGTCAGAATTATATAGGCGTGTTTTCGCGATGAGTTTGTCTGACAAACATTACCATTACCTTAACGCTTAGCACTGTGGGTAAACTTTCAGTTGGCGACACACTGAAATATTTTATTTGTTTTTCCTAGAAAACAGGATTTGACATTTCATGCAATTGTCTCCATTGGATTTGACATTTCATGCAAATTGTCTCCACAATTTGAATGAAATGTCAAATCCTGTTTTCTAGGGGAAAATAAGAAAAATGATTCAATATGTCATCTGTTGAAATTTTTACCCAGAGTGTTAAGCGTTACGAGTAAGACACTGTCTTGTGGTAATTTACTTGTGAAGTTATGGAAGTAGGATGTAGCAGGCTTTCAATATAATACATTGTTACTTCAGCGTATTTGATATAAAAAGTCCATACAGTACATTGAAGCCATTACCTCGATGCGGTGATACGGCACAGGGTCGGGGTCCGGACTTCCCTGTCATGCATTAAAACATCAAAAAAGTATTTATAATTTTTAGGGGAAACATTGGTCATTAGTATCCGACACTGCATTTTTTTTAAGTTTATGTTGTGTATTTTTTCTTCCATTGTTGCCCTCTCTTTCTTTCATTATGTACGTGACTCTGTTGGTTCATCCGCCGTGATGCTTCTTGTATGTTTGATAAATGCTCTACCTTTTTTTTTTTTTTACTTTAGCTAAACTGTATGTAATTTTTAAAAAATGAATTTGAAGTTGATATTTATTCTGAAACAGTTTTTATTACCTTTCGTATTGTAGTATACTGAAACAAGTTCATAGCTACTCTGAAAACGATTTCCTGGTTATTCTAAACATGAATGATTAAAACAGGTACGTTCCACAAAGGCGTCTCCGTGTGCATTTAAAAAATGTAAATTTTTCTGATAACGCAAGGCAATAAATTCTTAAAGGCTTTCTTAATGAATTTTAATTTTATTGTAAACCATTTACATCTTAGCAACTATGAATGATAAATGTTTAACCCCGAGGTAATGTGGTCGTTTCTGTTTAAATTTGATCACTATCTATTGGTAGGTTTTGTTAATTTTATCTCTGTATTAACATCAGCTCCTTCAAATTAGCCATTTATTGAAAAAGAACTCGCGAAATAGGACGACACCAAATTTGAATCACGCCTCAGCAAAAGCTCCCTGTGGACACAGGACCCTGCGCATGTAAAATAGTATCCCACAAATACTCGAATTATTTAAATCCAGATATATGCAAATTATATACCCTCTCTATGCATATAGGATCCAGTGTGTATATAATCTGTATGTGAAATACGAAAGCCCAGATCAGTCTGATCTAGTCCCTTCTAGCCCGCTTTTGACACAAGAGCCCTTTTCTTTAGTTGCGCGTTGGCAATATCTTAAGGGGAATCGATACATTTTCAGGGGAGGCAGCTCTGACAAAAGGGTTTTGTGTGTTTTGGAAAAGGGATCTACTCTAAAAGGAAAAAATTTGCTCCCCGAGGGGAGCAAATTCTTACCTTTTAGAGTAGATCCCTTTCCAGAAGGGATTTGACGTGCAGGAAAGCAAACAGGAAGTCACAAAAGTCATCGCCCTTGTCAGGAATGGCGGATTATCTACCAAGTGTAGCCTGTCACATTAATGGACATTGTAATGGCCCCTAGCTTAATTTTGTACCCGTGTTTTTCAAATTGATTTCAAGAATTTTTATTGCATCTGCGATTTGAATTTATGACATGGAGGGGTACTGATAAAACACGAAATCGAGGGTGTAGCATATCGCCTTTCAATGCAATGAATGCTTAAATGTAACTGTTGCCATAGTATCAATTCAGGGTGTGCAAGTATGGGTAAACTCAGTCTGCCTGCTGTGATATCTCCCATTACAACATGTACATGCCTGGTCTTCATTATCGACAATACTTGACTTTTGAAATACTTTAATACTTCCATTTGACAGTGGACTGAAGCTAATAAGAGGTCATAATATTACCGATCAGCGATAATGGATGATAATTCGAGTTGTTATACATGTTTGTTTGTTACCCCTGATCTCTTAACCTCTGGCAGAACTAGCTCCTAGACCTTGATGTCATGTTTTATCACTCCTAACTATAAGCTGATTCAAATTTATGTATGACATCTTGTATAGCCAGTCTCTAATAGTTAGTCTCTGACATCAAGATTAGTTGCTGCTATCAAAGAGGTGAGGCAAGCAGTAAGTAGTAGATGGCCCTCAGTTCATTAAGTAAATTAATAATTATAATTGATTGATGAAAATAATATTGATATCCGACTAGTAGCTAGTCTAGCAGAACACATACTGATATGACTTTACCTTTGCCGGTTTCGGTGCGGGTCATGTCGCTTCTGTTAACCCGTTCAGCTCAGGAAGACCAAAACAGATACCTCTGCAAACAGTGTAGATCTAGATGAGACCGAGCCGTCTCATCAAGAGCTACACTGTTTGCCATGTGTTTTTGATTTATGAATGAAACTCCTATTTGCATCCGTGGACATGTCCCAATTTAAGGATGGAAGAGTCCATTTCAAAAACTCAGGGATGAAAGGGTTAAGAGGAAAAAAAAAAGTCACAGAAGATGAAAGTCACGTGTCAGAAGACCGATAATCGAAGGATTTCAGGTCATTTATGTGAGCACTATAAAATTGGAGACAGAAAACAGTGTCCATGAAAAATACACAACTATTGAAAATTCTAATGAAAAATATTATGATAACAAAATTTGATACAAACTGAAAACCCTGATTAATGCTTTAAGCCCTGCAAAGCGAAAGAGGTACCTTTACAAGGACAAACAGAGTGTTTTGTAATTTGTCAGCCACTTAGGCTTCAGAGACAAAACTAATTGCATGTTTGCAAAGTAAACTCTCATTTCTTAAGTTTTACTACAAAATATTTAAGAGGAAAGTTCCGAAATCTTGGTTAATTCGCGCAGTGGCGTTTCTAATACTTAGCTGAGATTCAAGTCCAAATTCTGTTTGGATCATTTTCCTAATTTCAAAACGTAAGCGTTGCCATAGACTGGCTCCCGTCTCCAGTGACTAAATATTTATTTTTATAAACCTAAAGCAAAGTCGCATTAACCCTTTCAGTCCTGTAGACCAAAGCAACAATGTAGATCGAAAGAAACGGCTCATAAACCGTCTCATCAGGATCTACTCTGTTTGCCATCCTCTTCTTAATTTACAAGTGTCACCCTTTTGGAAACAATGGATGCTTCCAAAAGCAGAGATTGAATAGGAATGGTCTATTTTAGAAAATCATGGGTGACAGGGTTAACGTAATTGTGTCTGATTGAAACTATGCTGACTATAGACAAAGACTGTAGTTCCTAATCGAACTGCTCCTTCAGTCGTTTCTGCAATGTCTGTTCAGGCGCGTCTGATTTAATTTTTTTACCCTTGAGTATCTGAAGTGGACTCTTCCACCTTTAGATTTGGTCGTGTCCATTGTTGTCAATAGGGGTTTTAACTCAAAATCATTAACACGCTGGTAAACAATGTATATGCAGATGAAATGCATCACGAAAACATACCTATGATAATTTTGACCCCTTAAACCCCACTTTTATATATTAAAACTGGGGTTAAAAGGGTATACATTATTTTTTTTTTCTGCTGAAAAAACATGGATTGTAGGTACTCGTTAGAACCGCCTCGGCGAGGCGGTTCTAACGAGTATCGACAATCTATGCTTTGAGCAGAAATATGAAAAATATCAGAATTTTTATCTGAAAATTTTCATTTTTTGGTGGTAAAATTTTAAGTATATTTGAATAGGCTCGTTTTCGTAATGGGCTCATTATGGGTTATCTCATATGCATCTACACCGTTTGCAAATGTACATGTTTTGATATGCTGGGCTGAAAGGGTGAACGTGAATGAAAATTTAATATTTCAACGGATTCCCATAGTTTTTGTAACCTAGAGATATGGATGTATGCTTTTAATAGTTCGTCTTTCTTTGAACTCTAGCCAAAACTCGGAATATAAAGCAAAGAACTGAATTCTTGACATTTGAAGACATGTCTTCTTCTTTCGGCGCAAATGGGAAATCAGCGTCTAGACGTTCTTTGTTGGAATTAATTGCTATTATCGTGCTCCTAAATAAGTCGATTTCCAATGGCTCGAGCATCTTTCGGACCGAGGGGATTTGTCCTAGACATGCATAGTTCGAGCCACTAAGGGTTAATCATTGCGCGAGGTCAGGAAGCAGATGAGGATATTTTAAGGATGTCTTTTCAATATTCTTTTAAATAATGGTATGTTGGGTCTACTTATTTAAATCGCCTCGATCCCAGTAAGCATTCTACATAAATCTATAGCGGGCCGTTATCGGCCCGTCAGGGTAGCTGACGGGCCGATAACGGCCCGCTATAGATTTATGTAGAATGCTTACTGGGATGAGGTAATGAGGCGACAATATTACACACAGCATAATCATCATGATAAAAATAAGACAAAATTCCTAAAATATCCCTAAAAAATTGTATTCTTGAGCTATCGGAAGATTTTCTTAGGGTCTCAAAAACGAGCTCGAAGTTCGAGTTCAGCAGAGGTGAGTGAGTTATTGGTGTTCGTCATTGAAGTACAGAAAAAAGTAAAATAAATTCATGAGAGTAAAATAAATATAGGTGTCGATATTATACATAACTGATGTGGGGCTAGTCGAACCAAAGATGAACTTAACCTTTGTCCTGCTGAATCTGGTTATGCACCGCCTTTGCAAACAGTATAGGTCCAGATCAGTTGGCTTCTGCTCCTGAAGAAGCTGCGTGTCGGCCGCAAAACGTCTCGCCGTTCATCACATGTATATGAAATGCTGTTATTATTTCATCCTGAGACCCAGGGATCGCATTTACACCCACTATTCACATTGCTATCTAACATCACGAAAACATATCTATATAATTTTGACCCCTCCCGCCCCCCCCCCCCCCCCCAGCTTAAACCCCACTTTAATATAGTACATGTAAAATTGGGATTAAAAGGGGTATACATTATTTTTATTATTTCTGCTCAAAAACATAGATTGTGGGTACTCGTTAGAACCGCCTCGGCGAGGCGGTTCTAACGAGTACCCATAATCTATGTTTTGAGCAGAAATCTGAAAAACATCAGAATTTTTATCTGAAAACTTTCAGTTTTTGGTGGTGAAATTTTCAATATATTTGAATAGGCGTGTTTTCGTAATGACGCTGTGCTACGCGCCTGAATAGTCTTTCCTAGGCACTTCATGTATATTTTTCAGTGTCACAGCTGTTGTTTCTGTGAAATGTCTCCCCGTACATACATTTAATACTGTCATTACTTCATTCCCAGGAATTGTGTTTACAACTGAGCCAGCGCACGACAAAACCTAGAGTAGGACTTGTGCGACCAGCAAAGACTCAGATCAGATTGCACGGATACTTCACTGATCACATGTGCCTTCTACAGTCTCCGGGCTGTCCAAGAGGGAAAAACGAGACCCTTGTCATACAAGGTGGATGAACAAGCTGATCTGAGTATTTGCTGGTAACACAGGTCTTATTGTAGGTTATGTCGTGCCTTGGCTCATTATTAGCATTCACACTGCCTCAAGATAGCTGCTCTTCGTAAGTTTTGTCTTTCCTGGGTGTCTAGTCAGGAAACAATTTGCATGGAATGTCAGAGCCTTTCCTGGGTGGTAGCCTGCTTTGTAATTTTGCATGCTACAGTTATTGGTCTGTGCTTGGTAGTGGCCGTAAAACGTCTCCCCAGGCGTACATGTTAATGCTATTGTTAGTTCATTAATTCGTCTTATCTGGATTTTATTTACGATCACATGGCCTCAGGAAGGCTCAGGAAGTCTCTGCTTCGTTATTGGGGTATTCCTTGTGTGACTACATTTGTGTTTTGGCGAAATGAGTGTCTGAAAACTTTACTGGTCAACTGCTGAGCTATACCCGTCCTTCTTATAGTAGTGTTACATTTTGATTTTATAATTGGAAACAGACGTGCATTTAGAACAAAACAAGCAAATTCCATGGGGAATTTATGTCCCCGCTATTTTTATTTGAGGTGTTAAAAATGGTAAAGTTAACCAGAGGACCATTGGTCCTGTATCATTTACCTAAGTATTGAAGCAGGAAACCAGTGATAAAAAATAATTTCAAGATTCTGAAAAAAAAACACATGCATATCTTCAGACCATCCTTAAAGCACCTGTAAAGTTTCAAAGGATCGGCTTAAAACTGTGGTAGGAGTTACGGGGTCAAGGTACCTACTCCCTATAAGCTTCGGTAGTATTAGAACTCAAAAAAATGTCTAAGTTAAAAATGCAGAAAAAGTGGTAAAAAATTATTTCAGGATTCTGAAAAAAACCACATGCATATCTTCAGGCCATCCTAAAAGCCCTTGTAAAGTTTCAAAAGGATCGGACAAAAACTGTGGGAGGACAAGGTACCTGCACCCTATACACTTCTGTAATATTAGAACTCAAAAAATGTCTAAGTTAAAAATGCGGAAAAAGTAATAAAAAAATATTTCAGGATTCTAAAAAATCCACCTGCATATTTTCAGGCCATCCTAAAAGCCCACGTAAAGTTTCAAAAGGATCGGTCAAAAACTGTGGGAGGAGTTAAGGGGACAAGGTACCTACTCCCTATAGACTTCTGTAATATTAGAACTCTAAAAATATCTATGTTCAAAACGTGTAAAAAGTAATAAAAAATAATTTCAGGACTCTGAAAAAAACACATGCATATCTTCAGACCATCTTTAAAGCACCTGTAAAGTTTCGAAAGGATCGGCCAAAAACTGTGGGAGTAGTTAAGGGGACAAGGTACCTGCTCCCTATATACTTCTGTAGTATTAGAACTCAAAAAATGTCTAAGTTAAAAATGCGGAAAAAGCAATAAAAAAATATTTCAGGATTCTGAAAAAAAACACATGCATCTCTTCAGGCCATCTTAAAAGGCCATGTAAAGTTTCAAAAGGATCGGCCAAAAACTGTGGGAGGAGTTAAGGGGACAAGGTACCTACTCCCAATACGCTTCTGTAATATTAGAACTCAAAACATGTCTATGTTCAAAATGTCTAAAAGTAATAAAAATACTTTCAGGATTCTGCAAAAACCACATGCACATTTTTAGACCATCCTTAAAACACCTGTAAATGTTCAAAAGAATCGGCTAAAAACTGTGGGAGGAGTTAAGGGGACAAGGTACCTGCTCCCTATACACTTCTGTAGTATTAGAACTCAAAAAATGTCTAAGTTAAAAATGCGGTAAAAGTAATAAAAAATTATTTCAGGATTCTGAAAAAACTATATGCATCTCTTCAGGCCATCATAAAAGCCCATGTAAAGTTTCAAAAGGATCGGTCAAAAACTGTGGGAGTAGTTAAGGGGACAAGGTACCTACGCCCTATAGACTTCTGTAATATTAGAACTCAAAAAATGTCTAAGTTAAAAATGCGGAAAAAGTGATAAAAAATTATTTCAGGATTCTGCAAAAACCACGTGCACATCTTCAGACCATCCTTAAAACGTCTGTAAAGTTTCAAAAGGATCGGACAAAAACTGTGGGAGGAGTTAAGGGGACAAAGTACCTACTAAAAACTCGGAACCACGCACCACGCACCACGCACCACGCGCCACGCACCACGCACCACGCGCCACGCGCCACGCACCACGGAAAACCAAAAACAGTGTCCCTCCACTTTTCTTCGAAAAGGTTGGGGACAAAAATATAGCTTCTTCAAATCATTTAGGACCGTTGATCTATTATACTGTATACATATAGCTTCTTCAAATCATTTAGGACCGTTGATCTATTATACTGTATATATTTACCCATTGTAGTCGAGACCCCTAAAAGGATAATTTGCAAACAGTGCAGACCCAGATCAGACGCCACAGAACGCGGCGTCTGATCAGGGTCTCCGCTGTTTGCAAATTGTTTCAGTTTTTCTCTATCCAAATATTGTAGCCTAAAACACCTAAAATCGAAATTGGACTTCCAATATATAGAAGGGCAATTCATTCAGTCTAAAATGGGTTAATAGCCTGGATGCTGGATTCATCATTATCATTAGCTATGAATATTGAATGATTGAAAATATGCGATAAAATCCGAGGAGCAAGTGTGCTGATATCACATGATATCGACACGCTTTCTTGATATTGCACACTTATTCGGATGCCTGAGAATGTTACCGTTATATAACATATGATATTGCACTATAGTGCAAAAATGATGTCACTTTTGTAATATCAATTTCTCACTGTTGTTAAAATTGCTTTCAGGCAAAGAATTTTCACTGAATTTTATGTATAAAGCATTTAATCGAGCAAAACTATTTATAGCAATATAATAAAAGGGTTATTGCATTCATATTGCTGAATATTGTCCTGAGTTGGGATATCGAAGGTCAAGAACTCTTGTCCTTCGATATCCAAACACAAGACATTATTCACCAATATCTGTGCAATAACCAAAAAATGCCGAAGTTATCAGTAAATAAAATCGATAACATCTCCGATAGGTCTTACTACTGTCCGTTCTAAGGCAGTTAGTGGTTCTGGTGTTGTTCATTCTTTATGTGGGCTTGTGGCTGGTTGTTCATTGTGGGGCCTTTCTGGATCGATAGTTTACAATCGATTCATGATATACAAACGCCAGAATTTCCTTAAGGTAGTTGTCCAAGTAATTTCCACTGACCAATGTAATCAAACCGCGCGTTAGACGAGATCCAGGTAATGGTTATTTATAGCGCGCTATTATTGTCGCTGTGACGTCAAAGTCCTGTTTTAAAGGGTGATCTGCAAAACCTGGACTGGGACATTTGGGACATTGGCAAACAGTGCAGACCCAGATCAGACGCCGCAGAACACGGCGTCTGATCTGGACCTGCACTGTTTGTTGAAATTGCAGGCAGTAAAGGGTTGAACGAAAAAGTCTTCTAAAAGTCCTCATAAGATAATTAACCCTCCAGTGCTGTCAGTGCTTTGATTCGTGTTTTGTCTTGTTTGTTTTTTTCTTAATGTTGTGTTTGGTGGATTCTGACAATGTGATCATCTCGTTGGGGAAAAGAGAGCTTGATACTTGGCTTAGTTTTTCAATTGCTCTATGGAGAACTAGAAATGGGCAAACGCTCCCAAGGTGGTCAGAAGAAGCGATACAAAGACACCCTCAAAGCCTCTCTCAAGGACTTCAACATACCAACTGAGTCGTGGGAACAAACTGCACAGGACTGAGCAAAGTGGCGAGGCCTCGTCAGAAGAGGTGCTAGTGAATATGAGACAAAAAGAATCAGCGAAGCCGAGCAGAAACGTGCACAGCGCAAAGCCAGAGCTAAGGCATCACAAACAGAGCTGTCTTGCTCTGACCTCTGTTGTTCCATCTGCAACAGACATTAGAGCTAGAACTGGGTCTAATCAGCATCTTTGAACACACAAAGAGTAACATTTCTTGCATGTGATTAAGATTGGTCATTGTCAGTAATGACAGACGAACTATTATCATTATTAGTTGTTTTTTGTTTTTTTTTTTTTTTTTTTTTTGTTTTTTTTTTTTTTGGTTTTGTTTTGTTTTTTCAGTTGCAGTAATGCATGCACAGAAAGCAGTGTCTGCTCAACGTCTGCACTGTCATTGAATCTGTTGTTCTGTTATTAATTGTTGACTGAACCCCCTAGTTGCAACAATGAATGTGTCCAAATTCAGCGATAGAAAAGTCTATTTTAGAAACTCAGGGGTGAAAGGGTTCAGCAAACTATGGATGCGTATGTATACATGTAAATGTCTTTTATTGGAGTTGTTACCGTATCGCCTTACCCTGGATATTATATTCTGTATTGGTCTGCAGGGATAAAAGAGTTAACTGCTAACTAGGATGGTGCCTGAGTTTTGAGCATCCAAACTTGGAACAGCTTTTTCCTTGTAACTGTAGTGTTGTTTTCGTTTATTCCTAGCGACAGTTAGAACATCTTTTTGGTTTGTGACTGTAGTCTTGTATTCCTTTACCAGGCGACGTATTCCTAGCGACATATTGAGATGTTTTTGGTTTGTGACTGTAGTCCTAGCGACATATTCCTAGCGACATTAAAAGCATCTTCTTGGTTTGTAACTGTAGTCTGGTATTCTTTTACCAGGCGATGTGCTCCTAGCGACATTTACACCATCTTCTTGGTTTCTAACTGTAATGTTGCATTCCTTTACCAGGCGTCGTATTCCTAGCGACATTTAGAGCATCTTCTTGGTTTGTACCTGTAGGCTTGTATACCAAGCATCGTATTCTTAGCGACATTTAAAGCATTTTCTTGGTTTGTAACTGTAGTCTTGTATTCCTTTACCAAGCATCGTATTCCTAGCGACATTTAGAGCATCTTCTTGGTTTGTACCTATAGGCTTGTATACCAAGCATCGTATTCTTAGCGACATTTAAAGCATTTTCTTGGTTTGTAACTGTAGTCTTGTATTCCTTTACCAAGCATCGTATTCCTAGCGACATTTAGTGCATCGTCTTGGTTTGTAACTATTCTTGCATTCCTTTACCAGACAACGTATGCCTAACGACATTTAGAGCATCTTCTTGGCTTATTACTCTGGTCTTGTATTCCTTTACCAGGCAACGTATTCCTAGCGACTTAAGAGTGTTTTCTTGGCTAGTTACTGTAGTATTGTGTATTCCTTTTACCAGGCAACATATTCCTGGCGACATTTAGAGCATCGTCTTGACTTGTTACTGTAGGCTTGTGTTCCTTTACCAGGCAACATATTCCAAGCGACAATTGGAACATCTTCTTGGTTTGTAACTGTAGCCCTCCTTTACTAGACAAAGTATTCCTAGCGACATTTAGAGCATCGTCTTGGTTTGTAATTGTAGTCTTGTATTCCTTTACCAGGCAACGTATTCCAAGCGACATTTAGAGCACCTTGTTGGTTTGTAATTGCAATCATCCTTTACCAGGCAACGTTTTTCTGGCGACATTTAGAGCACCTTCTTGGTTTGTAACTGCTGTCTTTCTTTACCAGGCGATTATTCCAAGCGACATTTATATTATGTTTGAATTAATCTACCAGATTTTCATATCACAGATGGGTCTATTGTACTCACAGTATGCAGCCCTGATTTAAGCACGATACGTTGATATATTTGATAATTTGCCTTCCCGGTGCATCATAAATGAACAGCCTGAGGGAAGGAGGTGATAAAATGATCATAAAATACATAGTTAAATGGTGAATGATTTCCCCCTGATGAATGTTGCCAGGGCTCCAGTGTATTCAGTGGAATATGTACTTACTTCTCCATGGATACATAGTATGTGGTTACGTTAGAATTATCTCATCGAAGCGAAGCAAATGATTTTCATAAATGATATTTTCGCAAATGATAATAATAATAATAATAATAATAATAATAATAATAATAATAATAAACAATTACTTCATCTTTCAACGCTTAGCATGCCTGATAAAAATTTCAGCAGCTTCCAACTTGAAGAATGTATCTTATTTTCGCCGGAAAATAGACTGGCTTTTTCATACAAATTGTGTCCTTAGGAGACAATTTGCATGAAATGCCAAGTACCATTTTTCTGGGAAAAATAAAAGACGTATCATCAAATTGATATCTACTGAATGTGTCCATAGAGTGGTAGAGGTTGAGTAACAACTTGCCTGGTTTACTGGTTGCGCTAAAGGCAATCATGAAATCTCCGATGCTTGCGATACTAAACTTATTTTTCTGAGCTTCATAAATTATTAATGTCTGTTTGTAGAGAGGATTCCTATGTTTTCTACACATGTGTTTCATTAGGTTTATTGAACTACACGTAGCTGTGTTGTGAATTAAAGTTCTACTATTGTCTGCACTTAGAAAAAATATCTTAATGGGCTTGTAATACATGCATTATAGATAATGTATATTTTGCGAAGATGACCTGTTTCATTACGAAAACACGCCTATTCAAATACACTGAAAATTTTACCACCAAAAAACGACAAATTTCAGATTAAAAAATCTGATATTTTTTGTATTTCTGCTAAAAACATAGATTGTGGGTACTCGTTAGAACCGCCTCAGCGAGGCGGTTCTAACGAGTACCCACAATCTATGTTTTTGAGCAGAAATAAGAAAAATAATGTATACCCCTGTGAACCCCAGTTTTACTATATAAAAGTGGGGTTTAAGGGGGTCAAAATTTTATATAGGTATGTTTTCGTGATGTATTAACCCATTTATGCCGAACGGACTCTTCCACCTTACTATTTGGACCGGTCCATTCCAAAAAAAAAAGAAGTGTCTGGTTAATCGTTATTAGAACCATGTTTTATAGAAATTCCTGTAGTCCTGTATGTAAAGCCAAACCATGTACGCCCTGATCAGACGCCGTGTTCCGCGGCGTCTGATCTGGCTCGACATTGTTTGCCAATGTCCCTTTTATGGGACGCTAGGCATATATGGGTTAATGGGCTTGTAATACATGGCTTATAGATAAAAAAATGTTTTGTTATTAATAATAACAATTTCCCCACTTATGTATATAGTCCAATAAGGGTGATTCTGAGAGACAGTATTGACACATATCAGACGCCAAGAACTCCTCGTTTTATCAAGGTCTGCACCATTTTGCATTGATCTACACATCACGAAAACACGCCTATACAATTTTGAACCCCTTTTAACCCAAATTTTATATAGGAATACTGGGGTTTACAGGTGTATACATTATTTTTCTTATTTCTGCTCAAAAACATAGATTGAGGGTACTCGTTAGACCCACGATCTATGTTCTGAGCAGAAATATGAAAAATATCAGATTGTTTTACCTGAAACTTTTCATTTTTTTTTTTTTTTTTTTTTTTTTTTTTGGTGATAATAGTTTCAGTATATTTGAATAGGCATGTTTTCGTAATGGGGGGATCTTTGGTGTAGTAAACACCCCCGTAAATAATAAATTAAGTTTAAAAAATATTCTAAATCACGACAAGTTGTCTTTTGAAAATTAGTGACGAATTGGCATTTTCTCTCACGATGTACATGTATACATGACGGAAATAATACATATGGGACATCATTATGAGCCGTCTTATCTGGATCTACACTGTTTGCAAGATATCTGCTTTGGCCTACAGGGCTGAAACGGTTAAGTAAGATTTCAAATGAAACACTGACTCTTACTGTCATGCTCAGGGAAAGGGGCATAGTACTGACGTGCGTTTAGAATGATCCCCTTTTCAAGACCAGGTATGTATCAACCGGTCTGGTTTTTTTTTTTTTTTTTTTTTTTGTTTGTTGTTTTTTTTTGCAGTTTTAGTATATAAATTCTTTTTTCAGGAAGGAGTACACATTTGTGAATAGTCCGGGTTTTATTATTATTATTATTATTACTTTCTTCGTTTCACGTTTTTTTTTTTTTTTTTTTTTGTTTTGTTTTGTTTTTGTTTTGTTATTGTTGATTTTTTTACATTTCTGTATGTCTTGTCTCAGTGTATTTAACTGAACTTTCATTTGTCTCAGATAAAATACGAGTAAATTATTGCGAGTTCACATCATAAGTACATGTATATAGATCAGTCTATAGTTTGATTCGACTAAGTATATCATATACGTCAGTTTAACCCATTTACGTCGAGTGGACTCCTCTATCACAACTCTTTGGACCGGTCTATTTCCATCGGCAGGGTATCTGGTTAGGTTTTTTTATTACTATGTTTAATAGAAATTCAAGTATTTAATTTAAACACTGTAGACCCTGATCAGACGCCGCGTTCTGCGGCGTCTGATCTGGGTCTGCACTGTTTACCAATTACCCTTTTTTGGGGGTCGCCAACTAAAATGGATTATCAAGTTTGTCTCCACCCCATCTCCTGTCCCTAGTTTCCTTGGGAGAAAATGAAACATAGTCTCATTTCACTATACCAGTCATGACAAAAAGAAAAATAAACCAGATATAAACAATAATCATCATTTTATTGAAAAGCACTTTTTCACAGCCATCCCTGAGTGTTGGCAATTCAACAGTGCGAGACCCTTCAGTTCATCTTCGCTAAGCAATAATGACCATGTCGTCGACTCCCATCATAAACACAGGTCAGACAAATTAAGTCCGAAATGAAAACATTCCGCGTTGCTCATAAAGCTACTTCCCCTCGTTTCAGTCTGATTCGCTGTACGTATTAACCTTTTCTTTCCTGCAGGCCAAAACAGATACCCTTGCAAACAGTGCAGATCCAGATGAGACGGCTCATATGAGCCGTCTCATCAGGATCTCCACTGTTTGCTATTGATATAGACTTTTAACCGAAACCCCAATTTGTAACAGTGGATGTGTAATGTCGATATTAAGAAATGGAAGAGTCCATTTCAAAAACCCAGGGTAGAAAGGTTTAAGATGTTTTGCTTCCTTTGCTATCCACTGAGCGTCCAGCAATAACTCTAACTTCAGACTGCGCAGGCTGATCTGAGTCTTTACTGGGCTCATAAGTCATAAGGTGCTCACACATTGTGGATCCTGTATTTGATGTCACAGTGCACCGAAGCCACTTTCATTTGACCTTGAGCGCAGATATCTACGGAACCGGAACTCGATAACCCATGACCGGACCTGCAACGACTGACCTGGTTTAAGTCGGTGTAAAACATACTACTATATGAGACTCATGTGGAAGCAATCTTTCCATACACAAATAGCAGAGCTTCTGTATATGGCAACTTACACGAAGAGACCTGGTCATTAATTCGCCTTTGTCATATACATTGTACATATACATGCTATGTAACTAGCCAAAATATTGCTTAAAGAATTTACCCCGAGTATTTGACAAAACAGGTTTACGTGAACAGTATAGGTTGCTCTGAATGTCGTTTCATTGTTGGCCACTCAGCGATTATGTTCAGACATCAGAGCTACAGTTAAGAGTAGGTATCCACATAATTTTTTTTCTTATTTCTTGACGAAAACATATGTTGTGGTTACTCATTTGAAGCGCTTTAAATGCGCACCCGAAGCCTATGTTTGTTTAGAAATAAGAAAAATATCAACACTTTTCGTTTGAAAAAAAAAACGCCTTATCTGGTGCCATGAACATATCAGAACTCATAATGAGCCGTCTAATCTGGATCTACACTGTTTGCCATTTTGTTTTCATAATTGACTGACAACCCTATTTGCAATAATGTCCAAATTCAATGATTGAAACGTCCATTTCATAAACTCGGGTTGGAAAGGGGTAAAGTATCTGAATAATGGTAATTTTGAAAGCGAATATCCTGACCAGTGTGCGCCGATGCCTATTTGCCCTCAATTTGTTTTCCTATTTGCATATATAGCACATGTTGGCTTCCTCCCACATTCTCCAACTATTTGATTACCCATAGCTCAAGATAAATTCTTTTTCAACCAAAAAGAGTTGACATTTCTTATTTTTCCACAAAAAAAAACAAAAAAAAACGTATATTGTGGATACCAAAAACATATAAGCGTGGAGAAATAAAAAAAAGAAAAAAAAAAAAAATATCTGAATACCCTTTATTTGACGCTATGATACAACAAATGCGAAATGCCATGGCTCGGCACAGTCTATATATTAATGGTCTGACCATGCGCAGTTGACAGTCTGTCCAAGAGTTATCGACAATCTGACCTAGGTCTGTTGTCAGTTTGATCAAGAACTATTGACAATCTGACAAAAAGCTGCTGACAGTCTGATCAAGAGCTATACTGACAATTTGACCAAGAGCTATTGACAGTCTGGTCAAGAGCTATTGACGGTCGGACTTAGAGCTATTGAGAGATTTATCAAACGCTGTTGACAAATTGACCAAGAGCTGCTGACAGTCTGACCAAGAACTATTGACAATCTGATCAAGAGCTATTGACGGTCTGACTTAAGAGCTATTGTCGCTCTGACGTAAGAGCTATTGACAGTTTTACCCAGAGCTACGGTTTGACTTAAGAGCTATTGAGGGTGTAACTTATAACCTATTGACAGTTTTGCCAGCGCTATAGACAATCTAACCAAGAGCTGTTGACACTGACCAAGAGCTATTGACAATCTGATAAGAGCTTTTGACAGTCTTACCAAAAGCTATTGACGGTCTAACCAAGAGCTATTGTCAGTCTGATAAAGAGCTATTGCATCTGACCAAGCGCTTCATTGCTCCCTCCTTCATCATGGTGTACGCAAAAATTTGCATAGGTTCAGATAAAAAACGGGCATTCAGAGGATTTTTACGTCAAAACATATATTGTGGGTACTCACTGGAATCGCCTCAACGAGGCGATTCCAGTAAGTACCCACAATATATACTTGTGTGCAACGTAACAAAATTAATATATTCTATAATATCAACTCAGCTGTCGCTTTAGCAGGAGATATGCACTCTGTAAGCGAACATGGTCCGCCCTGTTCTGGTTCACTTTCGCATTTGTAACACTACCGTTTCTTTAAATGCGCCCATTAAAAAATTAGATGTACAGTATATACATGCGAATAGGTTAAATACTGGGACTCCTTACCATACTTCTCCTTAGTTTTTAAAGTCTACTTTACTACCTGTCGACGTACCTAAAACTGCTGGACGAGTGACAAACAGTGCAAACCCTTATCAGCCGCCGCGAAACGTGGCATCTAATCTGGCTCTACACTATTTGTTCGACTGACTGTCCCAATATACTTAGAGTACATATGATACTTTACTTGGCTCATTCTATAACAACAATAGCAATAGTGATTTAACAAAACAAAAAATCTCATTTTATGAGACAAAATGAAAGACCGAGTTTCCTATTACCTTTCTCGCATGTTAGTCTTGGACACAATCGAGTCAATACAACACACGGTACGCAATCCCCTTAATCATAACGACGTCATACATGAACTTCCATAAACATTTACCCTTTCAGCCCAGTAGTCCTTAACAAATACCTATGCAAACAGTGTAGATTCAGATGAGACGGCTCGTCACGAGCCGTCTCATCTGAATCTATACTGTTCACCATTCGTTTATTTTTGTGTTTATGTGAAACCTCTATTTGCGTCAGTGGACATGTCCAAATTCAAGGATGAGCGAGTCCACTTCAGAGCCTCGGGATGGAAGAGTTAAAACAATACAATAGTACACTGCATTAGAACAAACGTACATGATATTAACGTATATCAGGGTGGCATATGAGGACATCGAAGGCCAAGATCAGACTGCGCATCCGACCAGTCTGATCTGAGCCTACGATGTCCACTACAGAGCCCCTGAATACTATATATGTTACTTGTCAAGAAACTGCAAAATCCTAATCTGAGCATGGGGACAAACACACAGACAGTAAAATTGGGTCTCCGCATTACTCAATGTTTAGAATGTCTTCAAATACTTGCATCAAATCGAGTAAAGTTTAAAAGACATGGACAGAATGTAAGCCATTGGTTATGACTTGGGAGACTGCAGACCGTGTAACTTACAATATCATAATGAGTCACTTCACGCAATCGTGGGGCTCATAAAGCATATGTGGAACCAGGCCCCAGCGGGCACATGACGTAAATATAACGTCGCCTCAACGTCGATGCAACGTCATGACGTTGCATCGACGTTGAGGCGACGTTGTATTTACGTCATGTGCCGGCCGGGGGCTTTGTATGTCGTGGACTGATCCCGGTCTTGCTGTCCGAGCGAAAGAAGGCTCTGAAGGTAGAAAGCCACGGCCCTGATCAGTCTGCACGGTACATCTGAACTTTACATTTCGCACATAAAGACGTACAAACCTGATACCCCTTTTCACGTGAACAGGCTCCACATTACGAAAACACGCCTAATCAAATATATTGAAAATTTCACCTCTAAAAAGTGAAAGTTTTCAGATAAAAATTCTGAAAATTTTTATATTTCTGCTCAAAACATAGATTGTTGGTACTCGTTAGAACCGCCTCGCCGAGGCGGTTCTAACGAGTACCCACATCTATTTTTGAGCAGAAATAAGAAAAATAATGTATACCCCTGTAAACCGCAGTTTTACTGTAAAAAAGTGGGGTTTAAGGGGGTCAAAATTATACAGGTATGTTTTCGTGATGAACATCAATACAATCAAAGATTCTATAAGCACATTTATGTACATTTGAAAATCCCATTTTCTGTACACTGTCGTAATCTAAACCCTTACATCACCAAGCAAATTTGCAGCAGACCACATTCTAAATTTGTTATTACTTTCATTTTCAGAGAAAAAAAAAGTCTTAACATTTTATGTGTATTGTCAATTCATAAGAAACGTCCAGACTTTTTTCCCAAACAAATATTCATGAAAATCAAAATTGTCGTCTGCTGCAGTTAAAATTGGCGCTTTCAGGGTTAATTAGCAAAAATAACACAAGATTATTCTTAAATATGGCAATCCAATATCTGTCATTATAATTGGTGAGTACGTCTTAAGCTCGTTTGAAAAAAAAAAAATCACAAAATATCTTAAATTATTTAAGTTCGCATGTCCCAAGACAAGATACCACACACACTTTTAATATTGACAAAGGGATAAACGCAACACGTGCTAAGTATCCTTAGATAGCTATAGTGATTTATTTGCCCATAATTAAATTGATAACATTAGTGTAATTGAAATTTTTTGAGATCAATAGAAGCCAGGAGTATAATCAATTTCACCCGGGGTTTGTATTGTCGCTGAAGTAGTTTGGATCAATAATGGAGCAGTATTGTACGACCACTTTCACAGCGAGATTTACTTAATTTCTTCCGCGTCAGACAAAAAGGGGGTTGGGGAGAGCTTAACGCGCAGTCCGATCAATGTTTTCACTGTTCGTCGTTACGTTCGGCAAAATCCGCAACTCTGACTGGCCTGATCAACAAACTACTAAATAAACGGCATACGGGAAATTTACCGCTTTGTACTCCGGGTAAATTTTCTGAAGACATATGAAATATTTCTTCGGGAAAACTGGATTTGAAATTTCATGCAAATTGTCTCTTTTGGAAACAATTTGCATGAAATTTCAAATCCAGTTTTCTCGGAAAAATAAGAAAAATATCACCTATTTGTCGTCTGCTGAAATAGCCCAGAAAAAGGTAAAGGTTAAAACTGTCATGTTCTCGGAAGGCAAAGCAGCTTTTATAAGTAAAGAAAATGGCGCAAACATATCTTCATATCTTGCATATATTTACATGCTTAAAAGGTCTGCGTTATTCACATTCAAATTATTCTGACATTTGTGACTTTTTCATTAACGAATTTTGTCGAGATGGCTTTAAAGCTACGTTCTGTTATCTCCTACGGTTGTATAATGTTAATTAACAATTTTCAGGCGTACTTCAGATAGGAGAAAAGATAACTTTATGTAAAGGTAAAGAGTAAACGGACGGTATATACTGTATGCGAAAACAAAAAGAAACAATATGCCAGGAATGAAAATTAAAAAACAAATATATATTTTTTGTGCTTAGTCCGTAATGATATTCATTCATTTATTTGATAATTTAAACTTCAAACTTTACAACTTGTCATTGTTCCGGTACCATACAGTTTGTAAGTTGCCTCCAAAAACCACAACATGAAATGGGCAATGTCAAGCGAAAAGGTGTTTTCGAACATGCGAAAAACGCACAAATTCATATTCATCCCGCACATGCGCAAAAATCTCATCCTGGCATTTGCTCTCCTTTGATAGACTCTATAGAGTAAAATGAATCTGTTTGCGGACAGCGAAGGTCCTGATCAGACTGCGCGGATGCGCAGGCTGATCTGGACCTTCGCTGCCCGCATATGCCCGAAGACATGTTTTCGCATGGCGCGGACCCATGGATATTTGGCCACAACTTACCATCATGAAAAAGAGATTTTATCAATTTACTTCAAACAGCGTCTTTTTGTATCAGGTAATACGCTACTGTTTACGCTAATGATTATTTATGTACATATGCCAAAAAGTAAGGCTTCTAATAAATAAGCAGGATCAAGCAACCTGCAGGTGTCAGGAATTTTAAGTAATACATACATGTATGAGTAGCGCACGTGAAAATTATAAAATGCGATATACATGCGAACACCGTAGGCCCAGATCAATAAAAATATGAAAATTATTTCTAAATATCGCCGGTTGAAGATTTTACCCAGAGTTCTAAGCTAAATAAGTTTGTTTTTCGTTTTCTGCATGAAATATACGTAAATACATCTGTAACGGTATGCAACTTTTGTTTAGTTCACCTTAATATGTAAAATTAGAATACTGAAGATAATAAAATAAATGAGATGTGTAACTATTGTGGGAATCGGCTTCCAGAACAGTTAAGGGCTCCATATTCCTCAAAATTAGACTATTTTTTCTAACCAAGAAAGGTTTAAAAAAAAATGATATATGGTATTAAGACGATCACAAAATGTGGCATCTGACAGCCTGTACGTTAGTCTCTCGTTCTTGAACTGGATCAGAAATGAAATGACTTTTTATGTTGGCAACATTAATTCAGAGATACGATAAAAAATCATTTCATTTTTGATCCAGTTCAAAAACGAGGGACTGACTGAAATTTTACAGGCTAACAGATGCTACATTTTGCGATCGTATTTATACCATAACATATATCAATTTATTAAACCTTTCTTGGTTAAAAATGTCTATATTTTAGAGGAATATGGAGCCTTTAAGGAGCATTTGGTGATAATTCTAGGATAATTTAGTTATTGTTTTCCTCTGCTTGAAATACAAATCTGAAAACTTGAACAAGTCTATTTGATATGACAGAAGCAGACCCAAATCAAACTGCTCCTTTAATCTGGGTCTACACTGTTTGCTCAGGCCTGTCTGTCCGAATATTTAAGGTAAGTACACTGATACACATTTTGTTGCATTTTATCTATTGATGTCATCCGACATACAACCCTGACTTCGCTCTTTATAAAATATACACAATACACACAGTTATAACGTCATATAGGCCGTGTCAAGCGAAAAAAAATGTCTTGAACATCCCCAAAATGCGAAGATTCAGATCATCATGTACATGCGCAAAGTATTATCGGGGCCTTTGCTCTCCCTTCATACATTCTGTAGTATCCGGTGCTTCTTTTAGCGGACAGTGAAGGCCCTGATCAGACTGCGCATCCGCGCAGTCTGATCTGGGCATTCGCAGTCCGCACATGACCCGAGGGCACATTTTTTGCTTAGAGGGCTCATAGGGACCTCGTCAAGTGCCTTCCAGTATACGCAAGCTACTGATTCCGATCATCGTACGCATCTGCAGAGTCCCAACAGCGTCTCTGTCGTCTTTTGATGCATTCTATAGTATCCAATGATACTGTAAGCCACGGAGACGCAGTCTCGCCTGGATCTTCGCTTCCGCGTATGCTTAAAGACACACCTTTTTGTTTGAGGGTATCCATATAACTGACCCTCAAATACAAATGACCTACCGTATTTACCCTCAGTATGGGGATACCTTATCTACATATCATAATTGTCCTAAAATTTGAAAACTGTTGAGGTATCTAATATATTACTGTATGTATGGCAAACAGTGTAGACCCTGATCAGACGCCGCGTTCTCGGCTTCTGATCTGGGTCTACACTGTTTGCAAAGGCCGATCTGTCCCAATACTTAAGTTAATTACGGTATATATGCGACTAGTTCGCAGGTGCAGATCATTTTGCGCATTCCAGCGGTGAGATACGGGTTCAACATTATTCGTTGTCAATATCTGTTGCAGCTAAGATTCTACGTGTGAACAGTGTTGATCCGAATCCGAATCTGACTGGACGATCGCAGAATAATCCCTGCTCTTGTTTCATTTGTCTTAAATGCCTATTCATCAAGAAAACATGCCTATATAATTTTGACCCCCTTAAACCCCACTTTCATACAGTAAAACTGGGGTTTACGTGGGTATACATCATTTTTCTTATTTTCTGCTCAAAAACATAGATTGTGGGTACTCGTTAGAACCGCCTCGCCGAGGCGGCTCTAACGAGTACCAACAATCTATGTTTTGAACAGAAATATGAAAAATATCAGAACTTTTTAGCTGAAATTTTTCATTTTTGGCGGTAAAAATTTTCAGTATATTGCATAATGATTACATTTGAGAAAATAGCCCTATCGTTCACAGATTACTATACCTAAAGAGCCCTTTGTCATAAACAATACGAATGTAAACAATTTTTTATGATGAATAATTCAGATACCGGAACAAGTTACCAACCGTAACATATTTCTCACTCTCTTTTTAAGAAGTCAAAGTTCAATGGCTCGAACATCTTTGGGACCATGGAAATTCGTTCTAGACATGGGTAGTTTGAGTCACCGAGGGTAAGTCAAGGCGCCAAGTAAAAAAGCAAATGGGTTTAATTCAGAGATGTCTATTTTATCCACAAAATGGTAGAGTGTTGAGTGTACTCGATGAGGCGGTTCTGACGAATACACACAGGATACATTTTCATGATAAACATAAGACAATTTCCCTACAATATCCCTAAATATTTGTTTTCTTGGGCTATCAGACGAATTTTCAAGGGACTCGAAAACGAGTTCGAATCAGCCATGGTAAACTAGCCACCAGTGTTCGAGTTTTTGAAGCTTTACTGTACATGTGAAAAACACTTGTATACATGGCACAGCACATTAACAATGCATGTAGTATTTAGAAAAGCCTGAGCAAATACTGCAGACCTGGATCAGACGCCGCGTTCTATGGCATCCGATCTAGGTCTGCAGTTTTGAGGCCCAATACGACCAAATATACAGGCTAATAATTATGAGCCTAATAGTCCGCATGAGGCTTTAGAGTCCTTTTCTAACGTTAAACAGAAGAAGTAATTCAACCAAATGATGGTTAACGCCACGAAAACGCGCCTATATAGTTTTGATCTCCTTAAACCCACTTTTATACAGTAAAACTGGGGTTCACATGGGTATACATTAGTTTTCTTGTTTCTGCTTAAAAAACATAGATTTTGGGTACTCGTTAGAACCGTCTCGCCGAGGCGGTTCTAACATGTACCCACAGCCTATATTTTGAGCAGAAATATGAAAACTACTAGAATTTTTCATCTGAAAATTTTCATTTTTTGGTGGTAAAATTCTCAATATATTAGAATAGGCGTATTTTCGTAATGCCATTTATGCCTAGTAGACTATTCTGCCTATGCTCTTTGGACAGATCCATCTCTTAGTGAAGGGATGTCTGATTAGTTTTACTAGTACTATCCTTTTATAGACATCCCTGCACTAATGCAAACAGTGTAGACCTCGATCAGACACCGGATTCTCCGGCGTCTGATCTGGGTCTACGCTGTTTGGAATTGGCAGAAAATGGTTAATCTGGACTGACCAGGGCATTTGATATATGCCACTCTATTCTATGCATATGTACCCGATGATTCCGAATCATCACGGTATGAGGACAGCAAAAGCCCCGTCGAGACTGCGCGGATGCGGAGAGTTATCCGGCTGTAACTGCCTGCGTTACCTTGATGACATACTTTCCTATGACACTGTTTTAATGACGATGAGTTCTCTGGTTGCTTTCTATCTCAGTATTCAGGGGTTTATTTGGGCCAAAAAGTGAGAAAATGTTTCTTAGACGTGTGCGCTCACGAAGACTCAGATCAGCCTTCGCATCCGCGCAGACTGGTCAGTCTTCACTCTCCGCTTATAAAAGCCAAGGATCCTCGACTATCAACAAAGGTCGCAGCTAAGACACTGATCAGACTGCGCCGATGTATAGGCTGATCTGACTCTTCGCTAGGCGCACATGTAATCGAGTATATTATAAACTCATCACGAAAACACGCCTATATAATTTTGACCCCCTTAAACCCCACTTTTATATAGTAAAACTGGGGTTTACAGGGGTATGCATATTTGTTTTATTTTTTCTGCTCAAAAACATAGATTGTGGGTACTCGTTAGAACCGCCTCGCTGACGCGGTTCTAGCGAGTACCCACAATCTATGTTCTGAGCAGAAATATGAAAAATACCAGAATTTTTATCTGAACATTTTCATTTTTTTTTTTTTTTTTTTTTTTTTTTTTTTTTGTTTTGTTGGTGAAATTGTCTGTATATTTGAATAAGCATGTTTTCGTAATGGCAGCATATTATTGCAGTAGCCCACTAAAACTAGACCCTAGAAACTGTCGTTTTCGGGGTGTGTTTGTGTCCGTGGCTCGGTCGCATCACGACTACAGGCGCCGGTTTATAGCTCGTAGTTGCGTGTGAATTTAAGTTAGATTTTCGTCTCGTGAACCGATTTGTACAAAATATGTTCCATGACTTGAGTGTCTTATAGCTCCAAACCCACATTCCACTGGTTATTCCAACTATGAGACACATAAAATATTTTAACATAAATACTTCCACTGATGGAATAGACTGTTCTAAATGACAGTCTTTTTCACCGTCGTCAGTTACCTTACA
Organism: Anodontia alba; assembly: GCA_964016985.1. Classification (NCBI taxonomy): domain Eukaryota; kingdom Metazoa; phylum Mollusca; class Bivalvia; order Lucinida; family Lucinidae; genus Anodontia; species Anodontia alba. Next base: position 98,243,450 of record OZ024824.1, on the reverse strand, counting down.
AGTACTAACAATTGCTATTGCTCTCCAAGTATTTATATTCATTCTTTCATAAAACAAACACCCAATAACGCAAGTTGCTGGCACTGTGTACAAAACAGAAAACACTCCAATTTTAGCCATTAGTTTCTCTAATTTTCTTATATTCGTTCCTTCATGTTTTAAATTGTTCCTAATTCTGAATAATGCAACGAATCCAGATAACAGGAAAAATGCCCCCGTTAATAAATAAACTATTAAAGGTATTAAAACAAACCACGTTAAAGCCATTGGGTCCTGGTTCCCAACATAACACATCCCAGTGAGTTCGTCACCATCTACTCTTCTCATGGTCAAGATAACAATAGTCATTATAGCCGGGATCGCCCAGGCTGCCAAATGGAAATAACTACTTAAAGACTGTATGGCTTCCGCTCCCCACTTCCGTGCAGCAGCCAGAAACCAGGTTATTGTCAGTATTACCCACCAAAGGGACCCTGCCATGCCAAAGAAATATAATATCAGAAATACAATAATACACCATGAGCTTTCCAGGCCTTCCTGAATGAGAAATTCGGCCCCGTCTCGTCGTTTTTCACATGATATAGCAGAAGGTCCCGTTAAGGCACGGATCACATAGGCAATAGAATAAATTGTATAGCACATAGATAGAAAGATAATAGGACGTTCAGGATACTTAAAACGATTTGTGTCAATAAGAAACGTTAGAGTTGTACAAAGCGTAGAAATACAACATAAGGACGCCCAAACAACTGTCCAGGTTTCGGCAAAGTTTTTATCTTCTCGTCTAAAATACACATCTATATTGCACCTAGGTGCACAGGAATTATTTCTCTTATGTACCTTGTCAACAAACAGAAATCGGTCAGGACACAATATCTGTGGAATTTGTTGTCTGTTGTTTTGGTTCAGTAAATGTGTCTTTTGCTGTCTGTTGTTTTGTTTCTCTTTATCAGGCGTTACTTTTTCTTTAAAATCTTCAAAGTATTGTATCCATTCGTCATTTATTTTACTTTGTGGGCCGGCTGTCCCCAAGTCCTCTTGGTCGTACATATCTGGAGGTACCTCCATGCACAGAATACCTTTCTTCGGATCACTTTTTAGGGGAAGCTGACCACAGTCTAAAGCGTTCGGCCAATCAAAATTAAGACGTTTTAAGACTGGTTCACATTTGCTCTTTACTTCAAGACACATTGACCTACACGGGGGAACCACCATCGTCTCCTCACCCATTTGTTGCATGTCTGTGCACATGGGTGCGTAAAGTGAACACAAGAAGAAAGTTAAAAATCGTGAACATCCAATCTGTACGAGAGGAAGAAATTCGTGTACTTGCATTGTAGCATCCTTCTGATTCGTGTGACCCACAAGATTGGGCATTCTCGTCATATTGTATCTCATATTTAAACATAATGGAATTGTTATTCTTTCACACCTGTTATACTGGTAGTGATCCAGGTGAGTAAAAGCATGGCCTGTCTTAAGATGAAGACAGACGAGAATCACCGTAATCCAAAACATGTTTAATTTGACATCTGAAAGTTTAAACATCCTATCTGCGATAACAGCAGACGACATATCCAGGTAAATTATTCGAGGGGAAAAAACGTTTACATAGTTACTATTCCTTTTCTGACACCACCACGAACACTAATAAAATCCTTAATTGACACTAAACTAGAAGGAAGATGTTTGTTTATATCCCCGACTTTCGTGTATATGTCTGATCGTCGTACTTTAGTATGATAAAACTGACAACTGTGTGAGACGTGATGAACATATACTGAACTAGACCACCGTGAATAATTAAATATCCTTCCGCCAATATTTATTGCTATGAAATAAATAAATGAAGCGCATTATTGCTGAAATAAACAGTCTTACAGATAGTTTCTCATAAATTTGAACCACAAATAAGATATATGTAACTGCCACGCATATGTAGCGATTTTGATGATCATACACGGGGAACTACTTTGTTAAATTATTGTGATGCTCTAATAACAGTCCGCATATTGAAAGAGGCGGTATCAGTTTTCCTTTGATCTTTGTAAACACGACACGTGAAAATGCCAATCATTTGCATGCTTTGTAACTTACACTGTAAACACTAGTTGCTTAGCTCCGCCTACTTGTATTTACTGCCTGTCGTAGGGAACGCGCTGCTGGGTAATATACTGCTTGCACTGAAGTAGAGTAATTTAGAATGCCTGGTAAATACACACGACCATAAAACTGTTATATTGATATTGTAAGTAATATTTTAGCTACCGTAGTAATCCTAAGTATGGGATCAGGTATGACTTTGCAAACAGCGTAGACCCAGATCAGGCGTCAGATCAGGGTCTACACTGTTTGCCATACATACTGCAATATTTTAGACACATCAGTAGGTAGTATAATGGACTATTTCAAATTTTAGGACAAGTATGGTAAGTAGATAAGGTGTCCAAATACTCAGGGTAAATACAGTAATAGTCACAATTTTATTAACATGAAACAGAACAAAGACAGTGGAACTTGTATTAATGCAATAATGTGCGTTCTTCTTGTTTCAGTAAAATAAATGAGCATTTATCACACATATATTCATGTAAAAAAAAAAGAAAAAAACTTGCCATGCTGAATATATTAAGATGCCATGCCCACTTCTAATTTTCAGCCAATCGGATTACTTAATCCAGGTCTTTGATACAAATCCACGTACTTAATTGATGTCAAACAGTGCAGCTCCAGATCAGTTGGCTTGAAGAAGCAAAATTGATCTGGGTCTACACTGTTTGTAAAGGCAGATCATATCTGGTTTCAGCAGGACCAGGGTTAAAGATATTTTTTTCGATTTCTCCGTATAAACTATGTTGTGGGTACTCATTAGATACGCCTCGCTGTACACATTAGAACAAATTTCATACCAATACTTGTTTAGGTCAGAACACTAATATACATGTACATGCAACCACTATTTGTTAAGTACAGTCGACTCCCGTTATCTCGAATTCCAAGGGACTCTCTGAAATACTTCGAGACATCCGTACCTCGACATCAGATTTGCAGAATTGAGGAAAAAATAATTCGAACAACCACATTTAACAAATATATATGTAATTGAACAATTGAAGTTAGAGATATATTGAAAATATTGTGGAAAAGAGGAGAAATTGCTCCTTATGGGCAATATCTCCTCTTTTCCACAATATTTTTTACTTGTTGTTAGATTTTCATGTTTAAGCAGGGACAAAGATTTTCACTTCGAGATCAGCGGTTATATGAGATAAGCGAGGTCGAGATAACGAGAGTAAACTGTATAAATGAAGTCATCCAGGAAAAGCCACGATCATGAAACGTAGCATTCCCGAGACATTGAATCAAAGCACAGACGGCCCTGTCAGGTCGCTTTTCCCTGAAGTTATACAGGCTGGGAAAATGATCCTGAGTGGGGACCTAAGATTGTTTCATTTAACCCTTAATTTCCTGTAATTTAAACAAACGATGCAGACCCTGATCAGCCGCATTCTGTGGTGTCTGACCTGACTCTGCGACATTTGCGCAGTTCCTTTTAGTTTGTTGTATTACTTCTACTGTCGAAGTGCTATTTTATGCCATAAGAAAGCTGTGTTCCGTGACTGTCATTACGAAAACACGCCTATTCAAATATATTGAACATTTCACCACCAAAAAATGAAAGTTTTCAGCTAAAAATTCTGATATTTTTCATATTTCCGCCCAAAACATAGATTGTGGGTACTCGTTAGAACCGCCTCGCCGAGGCGGTTCTAACAAGAACCCACAATCTATGTTTTGAACAGAAATAAGAAAACAAATGTATACCCCTGTAAACTCCAGTTTTACAATAAAAAAGGTCAAACTTATATAGGTATGTTTTCGTGAGGTTCTTTGTTCTATCACTTCTGTTCTCGGCAAGGAGCCAAAGGAGAGCTGTGTTCTAAGATTATGACCTTTTCTGGGTATCCCCACATATAATTGCTGTTGCCAGAGCTTGAAGAGGATTGCAATCTTATTATGATTACGTTACAAATGTAGCAATGACATGTTGTGGTCTAGTGAAGCAGTAAACGCATACAGAAACAGACATGCCCCTTGGCTGTCAGATAAAATGGTGAAAAATTTTGGACAACATTTGGTATAATCAAAACACGAGTGCAGCTGACATCAGATTTAAATGTAGTTTCATGTTCAAGTTTTTCAAGTTTTTCATACACATTTTGGTAGATTTTTCGACATGTGAGAGAACTTTTGTTACTTTGTGTTTGCTTTAGTGCATGCCAAGACCCATCTGAAAATGGGTCTGCTCTACAAGGAAAGTATGTGCTCTATCTTGGAGTAAATTCTTTCCTTATAGAACAGAGCCATCTTAGACGAAGCAAATTCTTTCCTTTCAGAGACGACCCATTTTGGAAGCAGATGAAACATTTTGACAGAGTTCATCAGGAAAACATGCCTATATAATTTTGACCCCCTTAAACCCCACTTTTATATAGTAAAACTGGGGTTTACAGGGGTATACATTATTTTTCTTATTTCTGCTCAACACATAGATTGTGGGTACTCGTTAGAACCGCCTTGCCGAGGCGGTTCTAACGAGTACCTACAATCTATGTTTTGAGCAGAAATATGAACAATATCAGAGGTTTTTTTATCTGAAAATTTTCAGTTTTTGGAGGTGAAATTTTCTACATATTTGCATAGGCGCGTTTTCGTAATGTGCTGCACAGTTAAGGGATTAATTCCTGGCACCTTTACCTTGAAAACAAAATAATGTTGATGCTCCTTTCACAGACATACACATGTTACCAATCAGTTCAACAACATTTTAATGGCTGTCTCAGAACCCGTTGAAACAAAACCGTGTTAATGGGTTAATGCAGGAGGTTTTCGTAGTTTAATGGCGTTTTAAGAACAAAGTGATGGATATGTAATGGCATATGCATCCAGTAGCACTGGCTGATCTAGGTCTTTGGATAATATTTTTATATTGCGCATCATTCTTCGTATATATTTAGTACAGAATTGTGATTTAATTTATAAAGTACATTATTTTGTACTACTGTAAGGACGTCTCATCAGATATTACATTCAACTCTCGTTATCTCAGACTCCAAGGGACCAGCTTTTGCAGCACATCTGAGCCGAAAGTTCAGGATGAGCTATTGTGATCACTTGCCGTCCGTCGCCCGTCTGTCCGTCCGTCGTCCTTTGAACGACTTCTCCTCTGAAATCCTGGACCAATTCAAATTTCACGTGGAGCCTTCTGTTACATATAATGGGGGATTGAAAATTTGTTCAAATGGTCATGGTCGGATTATTAAGATGGCGCCACGCCCAAATATGGTAAAAAAAAAAACAAAAAAAAAAAAAAAAAAAAACACTTAAAATCTTCTTCTTCAGAACCATAAAGCTTCAAGGCTATATAGAATCAAAGACTCAAAGTGTACCAAATTTGTTCAAATGATGACCGTAGATTGACCTTTGATCTTTTTATGGTAAGGTGAAATTTGCGTCCCTATACATTTATATGGGGAAAATGTTGAAAAGTCATTTTCCAAAAATGGTTTAAAGACTAATGGCTGAAACTTACAATATATGATTAGATTATTAAAACTTTTTAGTTACAATCAATTTTTGTCCCCTGGTGGTTATCTGCCCCTGCCCCTGGGCTATATACATGTTTTTCAAATGTGTTCTTCTTCAAAACCACTCAAGCAATTTTCACCAGATTTCACATGGTGCCTTTGTGTTGAAAGGGTATTGACAATTTGTTCGAATGATTTCGCACCACTGAACAAGATGGCCGCAATGCCCATATATGGTAAAACACTTAAAAATCATCTTCTTCTCCAGAACCAAGAAAGTTTTGAGGCTGAATCTTCGTGTATAGCAATGAGGACTCAAGTTCTACCAAATTTGTTCAAATAATGACCGTAGGTTGACCTTTGATCTTTTACGACAAGGTCAAGTTTGCGCCCCATATATTTGTATCGGGAAAAGACATTTTCTCAAATTGTATTGACAACTTATGGCTGAAACTTACAATGAATGATTGAAGTAGTAAAACCTTTTAGTTACAATCAAACTTTTGTCCCCGGTGGTTATCTACTCTTGCTACTGGGCTATGTACATGTATAAAATTGTGAAATCTTTCAACGTCTTCCTTCTGAAACCGCTCAAACAATTTACACCAGATTTCACAAGGGGCCTTCTGTCGAAAGGACGCTGACGGTTTGTTAAAATGATTCCGCGCTATTGAACAAGATGACTGTCATGCCCATATATGGTAAAACACTTAAAATCTTCTTCTCCAGAACTAAGCAAGCTTTGAGGCTGATTCTTGGTATATAACATTGGGGACTCAAAGTCTACTGTTTGTTCAAAAGATGAAACTAGGATGACCTTTGGTCTTTTTACAGCATGGTAAAATTTGTGTCCTGGTTGCATGGCAATACTGACATTTGCAGATATAGCCGTTTGTTTTATCAGGAGAGCGAATCTGGCCCGTGGGCCTCTTGTTTAGAAAACAGTAATATGAGTTAAAAGGACTTCAATTATACGGAACACATGGAAAACTAAATCAACTATTTGTTTGACTTAAGCAATAGTTTGAGCAATCATGTTTCAGATAATGTATTTAAAGACAGAGTAGATACGGGGATGATACACGAGTAATCTACGCCTACACCAGTAACAATGCCAAAAGGTCAATTTCTACTCGGAGGGCCCTCTAATAAATCAGGGTCCAGTTGTTCAAAGCATCGTTAGCTTAACGAGCTCGTTAAGGGTCATTTCGTTAACTGTTTTAGCGGATTCAATATACAATATTCTGATATTTTTTGCTGAAAAAATGTGAGTAGCTTTTGCCATGCAAAAGCTACTCACATTTTTTCAGCAAAAAATTTCAGCATATTTGCGTATCATTCGATGTAAATTTTAACGAATCGTTAACTAACGATGTCGTTAGCTTTGAACAACTGGGCCCAGAAGCTGTCATGTGTTGAGACTGCAAGGGAACATTAACCCTTTCACCACTAAAGATCAAATCATATACATTGCAAACAGTGTAGATACAGATGGGACAATTCGTAACAAGCCAGTTCATCAGGATTTATATATCTTACAGTTCGATTCTTGATATATTCAAAATACTGTTCCAAGACGGTTCGTCTGTTGCAGTTCTTTTTTTTGTCCGTCTGCGGTTTCATGTGTAGCGTTTGCTTTGTTCTTATTTGTTCCTCATCTCTCCTTTTTTTGTTGCCTCGGGAGGGCTGTGCTTCGTGATTGTGGCATCTCCTGGGTAGCTTCACATATTTTTTAGAGTTAACTCTTAATCCATTAGGTTTCTCACCACTGTGGTTCGAGCCTTGCTGCAGAGTTAAGGGATTAATTCCTGGTACCTTTTCCTTGAAAACAAAATAATTTTCACATGTGGAAAAGCCAAGTTCTGCTTATGGATGGTCAGGTGGTTTTTCCTCGGGTTCTCCGGTTTTCGCCCACCTTTGATGAACGATCGGCTCGATATAAGTGAAATATTCTTGAAAGGGCCGTAAAACCCATATATATATATATATATATATATATATATATATATATATATATATATATATATATATATATATACCCATATATATATATATATATATATATATATATATATATATATATATATATATATATATATATATATATATATATATAAAGAAACATAAATTAGCGTTCAAAAATCGGTCGCGCCGGGACCGGGAATCGAACCACGGGCCTCCTGCTTTATATTATTTCCTGCATTGTGCTTTACTTTGTTTCTCATATATATATATATATATATATATATATATATATATATATATATATATATATGTGTGTGTGTGTGTGTGTGTGTGTGTGTGTGTGTGTGTGTGTGTGTGACCTGACAATCTCAGCCTCTGTATGGAAGAAATAAATTGCCTTGAGAGCGATGATGAATCTCACGAAACGGTTATTTTTATCGAACCATTTGATTCAGCTTTCATTGTTTGCATTTTAAAATATCTTTCTAATATAATCTGTAAAATGCTGTGCATTGCGCGAAGGTGCTTCCGAAAGACAGGATAAATCATAAAATTCAGTCCAATTCTTAGCACTCTGTGTAAAAGTTTTTGCAGACAACATTTTGAAATATTTTTCTCACAGGAAACGATTTGACATTTCATGCAAACTGTTTCCTCTGTGGAGACAATTTGCATGACATGTCAGTTGCAGTGTTATGGGAAAAATAAGAAGAAAAAAAAAAAGAAAGAAAAAAATGTTAGTTTGTCATCTGCTGAATTTGTCCAGGGAACGATAAAGGTTAATTCAGTCGGTGATGCTCTTGTAAACGGTTGGATTAGGTTTGGTTACAAGTTTGCGTAACTCCAACTTGAATTATGATGGACTGATTTCATGCCTCCAATGGTCTTCTGAAACTGGGCAGGCTGGTTTGTCTCACCTGGTTTGACACCTCTGAAGACAGGCTCTTCCATAGCAAGTTCACCATTTTTGATAGGTTAAGATCGTGGTTTTATGCCCCCAACTTCAAAGTAGATGGAAGAGCATATTCGTTCGTCCGTCCATTCGGCCGTCCATTCGGCCGTCCATTACGCTTTTTGGTAAGTAAGTAAGTAAGTAAATTCTTTATTTTACGAGGGTAGCCCAATTGGTTTTACCAATCTTCCTTGGGGCCCTCAACAAAACTACATACATACAAATACATACAACAAGTTCTTTAAAACAATGATTAAAATGGAGCGGTGCACGAGATAATGGTACTTATGGTATATGCGACTAGCAAAGGCCCAAGGAGCAACTGCCTGCTCGCAGACATGAAGCAAATTGACCAGACAACGAAGGTAATCAGACATCTAGCTCCACTAGACAATTTTTTTGATCGGGGTTTTACGGCCCTTTCAAGAATATTTCACTTATATCGAGCCGATTGTTCATCAAAAGTGAGCGTAAACCGGAGTTCATCAAAAGTGAGCGTAAACTAGATGTAGCATAACTTTCGATATGTGCATGCTAGGGTTTGAAATTTCAGTTATGGATTCCTCATGAAAAATAGCTGACAAGTATTTTTTTTCTCATCATGATTATGCCCCTTTCCTGAGTTATAGCACTTTGAAAAATATGGATGAAATCCTGTCCGCAAAATATCTCAAGAACTATTGAAGGTAGAGGCTTGAAACTTGATAAATAGATTGGTAGTGATGAGTAGATTACCTGATTAAATTCTAAATAAATTTTGGAAAACACTGCATGCGTTATGGCGGCCCTTTGTAACTTTGGGCATTTTTGCATTGCTTGCTTTTTGATGCATAGCATAACTTTAGAACTGTGCACGCTAGAGTTTTGAAATGTTATGTATGGGTTCCTCATGAAAATATAGCTGATACATATTTTTTTTTTCTTTTCATGATTTTGCCCCTTTGCTGAGTTATGACCCTTTGAAAAAGTATGGACAGAATCTTGTTAGTAAAATATCTCAAAAACTAATGAAGCTAGCCTTGAATCCTGGAATATAGTTTGGCAGTGATAAGAAGATGACCTGATTAACTTTTGAATAATTTTTTAAAAATACTTCATAAGTTATCCCCCTTTGTAAATTTGGGTAGTTTTACCTTGTCAGCAAAATATCTCAAAAACGTTGGAGCTATAGCCTTGAAACCTGACAAATAGTTTGGTAATGATGAGTAGATTACCTGATTAACTTTTGAATAAGTTTTGAAAAATACTTCATGAGTTATGGCCCTTTGTAACTTTTGACATTTTCACATTGCATGTTTTTTTTTTTTTTTTTTTTTTTTTTTTTTTTTTTGTTTTTTTTTATGCATAGCACAACTTTTGAACTGCGCGTGCTAGAGTTTTGAAATTTCATATATGGGTTTCGACTGGAAAACATAGCTGACACATATTTGTTTTTCTCCTCAGGATTATGCCCCTTTGCTGATTAATGGCCCTTTGAAAAATATAGATGAAATCTTGTCAGCAAAATATGTCAAAAACTATTAAAGCTAGAGCCTTGAAACTTGGAATATAGTTTGGCAGTGATAAGTAGATGACCTGATTGACTTTTGAATAAGTTTTAAAAAAGTACTTCACGTGTTATGGCCCTTTGTAAATATAGGCATTTTTACCTTGTCAGCAAAGTATCTCAAAAACCAGCGGAGCTTTAGCTTTTGATCTTGATGAATTGATTGGTAGTGAAGAGTAGATGACCTGATTAACTTTTGAATTAATTATGAGAACTACTTCAGGAGTTACGGCCCTTTGTAAAAATGGGTAGTTTTACCTTGTCAGCAAAATATCTCAAAAACTGTTGGAACTATAGCCTTGAAACTTAATGAATAGATTGGTAGTTAATGAGTAGATTATTTGATTAACTTTCGAATGAATTTTTAAAAATACTTCATGAGTTATTGCCCTTTGTAAATTTAGGCATTTTAACATTGTCAGCAAAATATCTAAAAAACCGTTTGACCTATAGTCTTGAAACTCATTACGAAAACAAGCCTATACAAATATACTGAAAATTTTACCACCAAAAAATGAAAATTTTCAGATAAAAATTTGGAATTTTTTTCTTATTTCTGCTCAAAACATAGAGTGTGGGTACTCGTTAGAACCGCCTCGGTGAGGCGGTTCTAACGAGTATCCACATTCTATGTTTTGAGCAGAAATAAGAAAAATAATGTATACCCCTGTAAACCCCAGTTTTACTATATAAAAGTGGGGTTTAAGGGGGTCAAAATTATATAGGTATGTTTTCGTGATGTGAGGAATAGATTGATAGTGATGAGAACATGACCTGATTAACTTTTGAATAAAGTCTTTAAAATACTTAATGAGTTTTGGCCCTTTGGAAATTTGTGCATTTTTACCTTGTCAGCAAAATATCTCAAAAACCGTTGGAGCTGTAGCATTGAAATGATGAATATATTGGTAGTGATGAGTAGATGACCTGGGTAACTCTTGAATAAATTTTGAAAAATACTTAATGAGTTATGGGTCTTTGTAAATTCGGACATTTTTAACTTGTCAGCAAAATATCTCAAAACTGTTGGAGCAAGAGCCTTGAAACTTTGTGAATAGATTGGTAGTGATCAGTACATGACTTGATTAACTTTTGAATAAATTCTGAAAAACAGTTCATGCATTATAGCTCTTTGTAAATTTGGACATTTTTAACTTGTCAGCAAAATATCTCAAAACTGTTGGAGCAAGAGCCTTGAAACTTGGTGAATAGATTGGTAGTGATCAGTACATGACTTGATTAACTTTTGAATAAATTCTGAAAAACAGTTCATGCATTATAGCTCTTTGTAAATTTGGACGTTTTTATCTTGTCAAACTTAGGCAAATGAAAATCTTGTAAGCAAAATATCTACAGACCCACTTGAGTTAGGCTCATGAAATTTTGCAAGCTGTTTGGAACTAAGATGCAGATGACCTGGCCAAATTTTGGTCGGAGTTATGTTCCTTTTCAACTTTGGCATTTTGTATCGACAAGCATATAGTTGGGGCCATAGTGTTTTACAAAAAAAAATCTAGTTCCGGTCACCTTCGACAGCGTCCCATATTTGCCTGGACCGAGTGGAAAATCAAATAGGACAAAAGTATGACGGACTTCTATTAGAAGTTCTCAACGTCAGAAGATAAATAAAATTTTTGTTTGCTGTGCGTTTAGCATATTTAGGACCAACATTTAGACAAAGGGAGTGTTGAAATTGGCAACACATATGCAAAGTGATAAGATCTTTTGGTCGACGTAACCAAGCCACAGAGCATTCCTAAAATGTTGAACCAATGGCAAGTCAGAATATTCAGATGAACAGACTTGAGCCCCAAAGGAAAATGGTTCAATCAGACATCCTAGGAATTAAAGGACTGAAATATATATTGTGGTATGTCTAAATGACGAAAGGAAGCTATCGTTTGAAGAAAGGTGCGTACGGCGGTGAAATTAGATATCAGCTGCGAATCCAGCGTTATATTGAATGGGATGTGACTTTGACAAGGAAACTGGCAAAGTTTCGGGTGTAGGGCGGACTTCATTTTAAGAACCTTTGTTATAATATTGCCAAAATCATTTTCTATTCTTTGTCGCTTATCTTCGTTTTTGAAGATGCTTCTTGTTTTTACATTTGACTGATATCTCGTTTGCAACACTGGAATGTAGAAATTCAAAGGCCGAGGAGTTCTCTTCAGAAACAAACGGGTGAAATGATACAATTTTCTACAAAACGTGATTCTCTAGATATACTATATATTGCTTTTGCAGAATGAAATTTTAATGTATTTACCACAACTCCGAAACAATATCTTTATCATTCATAGGCATCCGTTAATTTAAATCATATGGTAGAGATTTGAAATAGCATGACGAAATTAAGTATGTACAAATGTTTGGTACTGAAATTTAATAACAAAGCATCCTACCATATTTCATCCCATGATACGGACAGGTAGACCTGGGCAAACAATGTACGCCCAGATCGGACGCCGCAAAATGCGGCGTCCGATCTGGGTCTACATTGTTTTTCACGCGTCCTGCGGAATTTAGACCCATGAACAGGTAGTAAAATGGACTCGTCCAAGTTTGGGATAATATGGTAGGGAGTTAAGGTGTATGAATATTTAGGGTAAATACTGTAGTGGAAATGAACTACATCCATGTTCGACAATGAAAACTTGCTATAACGTGGTAATTGAAAATGATGGATATGACCATTACGAAAATACGCCTATTCAAATATACTGAAAATTTTACGACCAAAAAATGAAAATTTTCAGCTAAAAATTTCTGATATTTTTCATATTTCTGCTCAAAACATAGATTGCGGGTACTTGTTAGAACCGCCTCGACGAGGCGGTTCTAACGAGTACCCACAATCTATGTTTTAAGCAGAAATACGAAAAATAATGTATACCCCTGTAAACCCCAGTTTTAGTATATAAAAGTGGGGTTTAAGGGGGTCAAAATTATATAGGCGTATTTTCGTGATGAATGTTCCGATCGTGGCGATGATTCTTTTGTATTGTATGCATACAATGTACAAAGAGAAACATAGATTGTGGGAACTCGTTAGAACCGCCTGTTTTGAGCAGAGATAAGAAAAATAATGCATACCCCTGTAAACCCCAGTTTTACTATATAAAAGTGGGGTTTGAAGAGGTAACAATTATATAGCATTACGAAAACATATCTATATAATTTTGACTCCCTTAAACCCCACTTTTATATAGTAAAACTGGGGTTTACAGGGGTATACATGATTTTTCTTATTTTTGCTCAAAAAGTAGATTTTGGGAACTCGTTAGAATTGCCTCGCCGAGGCGGTTCTAATGAGTACCTACAATCTATGTTTTGAGCAGAAATATGAAAAATATCAGAGTTTTTATCTGGAAACTTTCAGTTTTTGGTGGTGAAATGTTCAGTATATATTTGAATAGGCGTGTTTTTCGTAATGTGTGTTTTCGTAATGTTTTTTTTATATTTATTCATATGTACCTGTTACTACAATACAAAGAAAAGAAATATGGAAAATATACAAATTGGGCTGAGAAGAAAGTTAATCTGTATCCCTTATTGCAACAATAAAATCTATATAGCTACAGGTTCTACAACTATAACACTGAGAGCTTGTTTTATGATTTATTGTCGTCGTTCTGGAGCAATTTTTAAATATTCTGCTCAAAGATCTATCGGAACCTGTACTTTATAAATTTGGAAGGATTGTTGGTAATACTGATACTTCGGAACAATTAGAAAAGATTCACACTCGTTACAAAAAGATAAATTACAATATGATTTTGAATAGCATGCAGACATGCTTACCCAATTAGTGTTGATAACGTTGCTTCCCCTTTAGTTTCACAATGATTTCTTTCCACGACCTCTTTCAGAAGTTCAACGTCTAACTATCGTGAGTTAAATCATAGCTCGTTTGTATAAATAGAGACACAAAACCATTACGAAAACACGCCTATATAGACTTGACCCCTTAAACCCCATTTTTAACTGGGGTTTACAGGGGTATACATTAATTGTCATTTCTGCTCAAAACATAGATTGTGGGTATTCGTTAGAACCGCCCCGCCGAGGCGCTTCTAACGAGTACCCACAATCTATTTTTTGAGCAGAAGTATGAAAACTATCAGAATTTTTCATCTGAAAGTTTTTCATTTTTTTTTTTTGGTGGTAAAATTCTCAATATATTTGAAAAAGGCGTGTTTTCGTAATGATATCAATATAAACGTACTTCAAATCGGTTTCAGAAAAAAAAACAAAAAAAAAAACAAAAAAAAAAAAAACAAGGACTTATATGAATCTGTCTCCCTATCGTTGTCTGTGGTCGCACCCAGTGTGGTCCTACTGTTCGTTTTATTATGCTCTGGCTATTGTGTAATGTCCTACTAACTGGGGAATCAGTGAGAGGTTAAAGACATTAACATTACGAAAATACGCCTATTAAAATATATAGAACATTTCATCTTCAAAAACTGAAAATTTTCAGATGAAAAACTCCGATATTTTTCATATTTCTGCTTAAAACATAGATTGTGGGTACTCGTTAGAACCGCCTCGACGAGGCGGTTCTAATGAGTACCCACAATCTATGTTTTGAGCAGAAATAAGAAAAATGACGTATACCCATGTAAACCCCAGTTTTACTATATAAAAGTGGGGTTTAAGGAGGTCAAAATTATATAGGTATGTTTTCGTGATGAGACACTAAATAAATGAAAATAATTTTTAATCACAATTTCTCACTTTATTATATGGATGTATCAAATAATGTTTCTAAATTTCTTTTCTTAAAAGAATACTGTTTTACTAAATCACAGTAATTTAATATATAGAAATGATGTTACTCTATTCAACTTCAAGATCTTACTTCGAGATCTCACTTTCATACAATGCTCTTTCTTTCACAAACTTAATACAAGATAAGGTTACTATGTTTCCTGTTGTCACATGCATCACGAAAACATACCTATATAATTTTGACCCCCTTAAACCCCACTTTTATATAGTAAAACTGGGGTTGACAGGGGTATACATTATTTTTCTTATTTCTGCTCAAAACATAGATTGTGGTACTCGTTAGAACCGCCTCGTCGAGGCGGTTCTAACGAGTACCCACAAGCTATGTTTTGAGCAGAACTATGAAAAATATCAGAGTTTTTTTTAATCGAAAATTTTCATTTTTTGGTGGTAAAATTTTCAGTATAGTTTAATAGGCATGTTTTCGTAATGTGACTTAACAAGTATGGCTACTATCTTTCCTCTAGACTGGCTCCAGTCTCCAGCGACTAAATATTTTTTTCTTGTGATCTATTTAATAATCCACTAAAATAAAATCAAAGTATTGTGAAGACTATAAAGGCTGGTCACTAGAGTCTCTAGTTAAACATGCCGCCTCTCCTTCTAGCCTTTACTGATAACTGTTCTAAGACGGCCGGTCTTGAATTTTTTCGTAATTTATGGGACCTTATAGCTGCTCGCTGTTGTATTTTTGCTGTTGTTATCTTGTTTAACCTTCATAACTCTCTGGGCTAATTCAGTAGACGTTAAAGTGGTGATTTGTTTTCTAGAAAACAGGTTTTGACATTTCATGCAAATTGTCTCCAATGGTCCAATGGAGACAATTTGCATGAAATGTCAAAACCTGTTTTCTGGGAAAACCAATAAAAAAAAATCTCGCCCATTTGTCGTCAGCTGAATTAGCCAAGAGAGTGCTAAAGGTTAATGTCTAATTGCTGCGTTTTGCTGTAATTGCTATTTTTGCTATACATATTTGCTATGTTTTGCTATACATAATTGCTATGTTTTGCTATATATAATTGCTGTTTTTTTGCAATACATAATTGCTATGTTTTGTGGATTCTGTCTAACACTGTGATCACCTCGTTGAGAAAAAAAAGTAAGCTTGCTCCTTTGCTTGTATTGGTTTGAACCGTGTGTGCTACCCAAAGTAGTTTGTTAACTCTTCTTCCTGGTGTCATTGGCAGACTAAGTTCTATGATTGTGGCACTTCATGGACAGCTTGTTATGTACACTGGCCCCGAGGTTATAAAACTTTTTTCATGCTCAACTCAGCTGAACATGAAATTTTCTCTGCTAATAAATATGAAAATGATAACAAAAGTTGACATTTTCATATTTATTAGCAGAGAAATTTTCATGCTCAGCTACATTTAGCGAGACAGAATTTGCAAATGTTAGTAATTTGATATTTATTTTGCAAATGTTAGTAATCTGAGATTTATTAGCAGGACAAATTTCATGCTCAGCTGAAATGTGCTTGAAAAAAAGTTTTATAACCTCGGCGCCTGGACTGCAGAACTGAGTGAGTTAAGGGATTATTAGAGTCTATCCTGACAGTGTGACTATACATTTATATGTTGGATTACAAATTATTATTATTTTTTTTTATTATTTCTGGACAAGAAAGCTCAATTAAACACGTTATAATAACAACTGTTTGCACAGCACGCACCTACCGTCAAATAGAAATGTAACCGGTTAATTAAGACTGTTCAATAAATATGAATCAATTAATCAATCAAGCAAGGAAATAACTGGCAAAAACATCACCACGTGATTCTTTTATGCCGAGCTATGTGCAGTGTTGTTAATTTTAACTTGTGTTATAACTACTTTGATCTTTTGAAACTGTTCTCTGTAATCAGATACAAGTCTGGACTTTGAAGGAAAAAGAAATCGATTTTGTAAATTATTAAATGCGCTTTCAGACCAATAGAAATCTAAAACTTTGCCTATGGAAACAAAGAACACATAAAGAACGAAAATAGGAATCTCGGTTTTACTAAGTCTCTTCGTACGCAGCTATGTAGTTCGCAAGGCTGCACGCACTCCTAACACCGGCTTTAGTGGTCAACGATCGCAAAGGCAATAACAATATAATTTGCACTGTGGTGAAGTACAGGGAGTCGTTTAACGTCACTAACACCAGCTGTAGTGAAGTAAAATAAAAATCTAAAACGTTGACTTTGCATCACGAAAACATGCCTATATAATTTTTACCCCCTTAAACCCCATTTTTATATAGTAAAACTGGGGTTTACAGGGGTATACGTTATTTTTCTTATTTCTGCTCAAAACATAGATTGTGGGCACTAGTTAGAACCGCCTCGTCGAGGCGGTTCTAACGAGTGCCCACAATCTATGTTTTGAGCAGAAATATGAAAACAAATCCGAGTTTTTATCTGAAAATTTTCAGTTTTTGGAGGTGAAATTTTCTATATATTTGAAAAGGCGTGTTTTCGTAATGGAAGTCTTTTTCACCGAAAGTTACACCACTGTCCAATGGCAATCCGTTTATATGTGACCTCATACTCGTATCCACTAGCCAGCTATGTGTGATGATTTTAAACGTCAGTTTCAGAATAACGGTTAAAGTGTTAGTGCCATCTTTATTAACTGACTACAGAAAAGAATTTGGATCTCGGCTTTGCTCCAATCAATGAAACATGGCATTTGGCAATTCCTTTTGCTTGATCCTGTCAATGTTAATGCTTAGACTGAATTTTATCAAACTACTCCATATGGTTGAAGACCTAGGGCCATTTGCATATTTTTACATTTGATTAGCATTACGCAAAGACAAAATGACATTTGGCTATAGCCAATTAGCTAGATCGTGTCGTATCAACCTTAGCCTTGCCCAAGGCTTAGAAATATACATATATATATTTTGGCTTATTGAGCTCTGTGGCTAGTCTATAGATAATATGGTCTGGATTTCTAATATATTTCAGAGACAACCACAGAAGAAAAGTTCACCCATAGACTAGCTAAACATTGAATCAAAAAGTATATTATAAATGAAAAAAAAAGTAAAAAAAAAAGTGACAAACATACTTATATATTGGCCTAGTAGCTAGGCTATATCAACCTGTGTGTGAAAAATTATCAAAATAGTCCAAAGAGTCAAGAGTTATGGAAATTTTCGCTAACTGATCACAGATTGACAGACACAAATGTAGAGTATAGCGCACACTTGGTAAGTGTCAACCGTACAGTCGGAAGATCGATTTTTCTGCGGGTCGTGCAATTTCGGTCTCATAAGTTAGCATTAACCCTGTCAGCCATGTAGCCGCCTCATCATTACATCATGAAGAAAACACACCTATATAATGTTGACCCCCTCCAACCCCACTTATATACAGGAAAACTGGGGTTTACAGGGGTATACATTATTTTTCTTATTTCTGCTCAAAACCATATATTGTGGATACTCGTTAGAACCGCATCGTAACCGCCTCGACGAGGCGGTTCTAACGTGTACCCTTAATCTATGTTTTGAGCAGAAATATGAAAAATATCAGAATTTTTATATGATTTTTTCCTTTTTTTGGTTGTAAAATTTTTAATATATTTGAACAGGCATGTTTTCGTAATGTCTACACTGTCTGTCATTCTGTTATTGATTCTTGACTGAAACCCCTTTTTGCAACAATGTATACGTCCAAAATCAGAGATGGAATAGTTAATGTGATAGTCTGTGCGTCACCACACCATTCCTGCCGATTGATACAGTAGTCAGAATAAAGCATCTCTTTACCGAGGTTACCATCATCATCATCTATCTTTCCGGCGCTTGTAAAGCGTTTTTCCATATGGAAATGAGAGCAGCACAACTTGAAATATAATTAAATTGCGATTAGAGACGCAAATTCGGAAACCTCTTGAGATTTTTAGAACCAACATCCCTCTTTTCAATACATATTTTACCAGATTTTATCCATTGAAGTTGGCACACTTAATTTTACGATGGGAATGTGCAGATGCGGTATGTTAGATTTCTGTGGAAGAAAGAATCGTTTTGGTATTATTTATTATCACTCTGTTTCTCTACTGACCTAGTTTACGCGGTGCTGACAAATATGTACTGCAAAAACATTGGACCTTTCCGTCATGTGTCATCATTACGTACGTTAACGAGTCGTAACTGTAGTGTGTACCCCAATGTTTCTTCATAACTTGATATAGAGAAATATGTAGAGAAACTGGAAGTATGTAGGAATCTATATTGTAAGGCGGACTCCCAGAACTTTGGCGTTTTAAACCGTTTTAAACTTTGGCGTTTTAAACCTGCTTTTCCACGTGTAATTTTTTTTCAAGCAATTCACTACTTTAATCTGTCTTAACGTGCCTAATAACCAAATTCCAAGAATCGCAGAAAACTCGAACGATTGAAAGGTTTACTTTCGAAGACTGCCTTATTATCACCTTGTGAGTCCGTCTGTCCGTCCGTGGTCAGTTAGAGAAAATAGGGCTTAAACCGTTTTGAATAGTTTGTTAATTTTGGTATACTGATAGATGCCGACAAGAACTAGCCAATACGCTTGTCAAATGCCAAGGCAATGCCGAGGCAAAAATGTGAAAATAAGGAAATTTCTGTAGGTCTTTTGGCAAGATTCAGACAAAAGAATTGCCAGATACAGAAGGTGCCGACTGAAAGGAAAACAGTGCAGACGTTTTGTGTTGGGTTTGCGCAGACTATTTTACGCATTTTCATACTTCGAATTTCAACAAGTCACTTTGACTTGGTGATATTTCTGAAAGGCGCTTACTGTATAAATGTCCCTCAATCAAACTATAGACTAACTTGGGTCTGCTTACCCCTGATTCTCCGAGAAATACATTACGAAAACATGCCTATTCATATATACTAAAATTTTCGGATAAAAAATTCTGATATTTTTCATATTTCTGCTCAAAACATAGATTGTGGGTACTCGTTAGAACCGCCTCGACGAGGCGGTTCTAACGAGTACCCACAATCTATGTTTTTGAGCAAAAATAAGAAGAATAATGTATACCCCTTCAAATCCCAGTTTTACTATATAAAAGTGGGGTTTAAGGGGGTCAAAATTATATAGGCATGTTTTCGTGATGAAGAGTACGTAAGGTACGGATGTCAATTTATTGTGCGCCTTGCTACCATTTGTTACACTCGAACTTCAATGGCTAAAACATCTTTTGGGCCATGAGTATTTGTTCTAGACATGGGTAGTTCGAGCCACTGAGGGTTTATCATAGCACCAGATCATCAGGAAAATGGGAAATATTTAGGGCTGTCTTTTCGATGTTCTCTAGAATTATGGTATGTTGAGTGGACTCATTAGAATCGCATCGATGATGCGATTCTAATGAGTACACACAACCTACATTTTCAGTAGAAAACAAGACAATGTCCCTCAAATATCGCGAAATATTGGTTTTCTTGAGGTATCAGAAAAAATTCCTAGGGACTAAAAACAGAATTCGAATCAGCCACGGTAAACGAGTTATCGCTGTTCGAGTCATTGAACGGTTTACTACTGTCACGTCACGATTTCCGAGTCAGTTATACGTCAGTGACTGTTATAACCTACAGGATTGCTCTGCATCGGATATTTTCATACCATTAGGTACATATAGAACAATCATGTGTGAAAATGCTTATTAGCTTTCTTCCATTTGGCTTCGGATTATGTCTCAGGAGTCCTTAATATACGACAGTAGTATAGGTAGTGCCGCCCTATACTACTTACGACCACTGTCAGACCACAAGCTCGTGTCACGTCGTCAATATCGGGTCTCTCGATATGATAGAGAGAATTTAGAGCACGCAGATTTGATAGAAATGCCTTACATTGGAATGAAATAATGCCGAAATCATTTTTCTAGCAAAAATACTTTCACATACCTATCCAGGTGAAAATGGAACCAGTTTACATTACTTTAACTGACAAAAGAAGAGTGCGCCTGTATTTGAATTGAAACCAACTATACCGTTCGTTTAGTACTGAGATAATGAAAATATAATCAATAGAACATGAGATTACAGAGATTATCAAGCAGAAAAAATGTCGGAACTACGACCGAAAAGGCATAGCATATTCCCATTACGAAAACATGCCTATTTAAATATATTGAAAAAAATTACAACCAAAAACGGAAACCTTTCCCATAAAATATTCTGATATTTTTCATATTTCTGCTCAAATACTCGTTAGAACCGCCTCGGCGAGGCGGGTCTAATGTGTACACACAATCTATGTTTTAGCAAACAAAGAAACATAATGTATACTCCTGTAAACCCGTTTTACTGCATAAAAGTGAGGGTTTAAGGAGGTCAAAATTATATAGGCATGTTTTCATGATGTGTGGCCGTTGTTAAGTTTTCAATTCACACGGGGTACGAAGAAAATGACACTGAAACCAGGCGACCCATTTTCGCTCCAAAACACAAACTGTTTGACCAGTCGTAAAATACATACCGTTCCTAATTTTGATTTCTCCTCCTTGAAGCATATTCACTTGTACCTTTGAGCCGTCAATAAGAAATTAGCACAGCCTCGCGTGTCCCCGGAGTAAACTGTGTAAACTCAAAATTTATGCAGCCGCAACACGTGTCAATATCACGAAAACACGCCTATATAGTTTTGACCACCTTAAACCCCACTTTTAAATAGTAAAACTGGGGTTTACAGGGGTATACATTATTTTTCTTATTTCTGCTCAAATACATAGATTGTGGGTACTCGTTAGAACCGCCTCGGCGAGGTGGCTCTAACGAGTACCCATAATCTATGTTTTGAGCAGGAATACGAAAAATATCAGAATTTTTTATCTGATTTTTTTCCGTTTTGGGTTGTAACATTTTAAATATATTTGAATAAGCGTGTTTTCGTAATGTACATTCGGAACAAAGGAATACAAGAATTTAAAATAACGCAGCCGAGCAATAATGCTGGTAAACATTCGAGTTGAAATTTACTGGATTCTTATTAGGAATAAATAAGGAAAATATCTGAGGGGAGGCGGGGGGTGAAGTCTTATGCCAATTGTCTTTCTTACTTTCGTGATACCTTGTCAAAGACAAAATGACTCGTATTAGACGACGACATTTTCAGATCAGGTACACGTCAATGACAATTATAACCTACAGGATTGCTTGCCATCGGATAACTTTGATACCGTTAGATAGACAAATTATATATGTGCAAAATGCTTATTAGCTGTTTTCCAAATGGCTTCGGGTTATGTTTCAGAATACGAGACCAAGTCCGCGTCACGACGTAAATATGGGGTCAGTCGATATAGAGAGACGTTGGAGCACACAGACTTGATAGAAATTTACCCGTCTTAACTGTACAAATCCATTGCCTACATTGGACATGAAATGTTATGTACCTCAAGTCATTTTTTGACAAAATACTTTCACATACCCATTCACATACCCACCAAATATAAAGTAATGTCAGATGCCAATAAAAATTACTAAACTGGCAAAAGAAGAGTGTGTCCGCATTTGAATTGAAACCAACTTTAGTACTGAGATAATGAAAATATAATCAACAGAACATTAGAGTTCTGAGATTATGAAAAAAGAAAAGTAAGAACTACTATGTTTACATTGCATTTTCTGTAGCTCTCTGGCAGCACAAGTGTGCATAAACTATTCAAATTTCGATATTATTTCAACAAATAAATCGGCTCATAAAAAGTCTTTGTTCTGCTCCATTATGGGCCACAAAAGGACATGCCATTACGAAAACACGCCTATTCAAATATACTGAAAATTTTACCACCAAAAAGTTGAAAATTTTCAGATAAAAATTCTGATATTTTTCACATTTCTGCTCAAAACATAGATTGTGGGTACTCGTTAGAACCGCCTCGTCGAGGCGGTTCTAACGAGTACCCACAATCTATGTTTTTGAGTAGAAATAAGTGAAATAATGTATACCCCTGTAAACCCCAGTTTTACTATATAAAAGTGGCGTTTAAGGGGGTCAGCTTTATATAGGCATGTTTTCGTGATGACTATTTAAATGTGTTGAAACGTTCTGAATTTATTTAAGAATTCATTTTTTCTTGTTTCGCATAGCCATTAATTATCAGTTCTTTAGGGTTGTCTCATTTACATAGACTTTTAAGAAACAGATCGTTATTAAAACAACGTTGTATCCGTACATAGTCTAGTTTGAAGAAATTTAATTTCTTATCAAGTATAAAATATTTATTTTCAAATCATTCTTGTATGCTGACATGAGTTGCATAAGGACACGGCTGAGTCTGCATATTAGTCATTGTCGGCTATTTGTTACCTTATGTTTACAATATAATATATAAACTAATTCTTGAACCAAGTTTGAATGAAATTTGAGCCAGAGCATGACAAAACCAACGAAATGGCATGTGCGCCTGGCGAAGACTAAGATCAGCCTAGGCATCCGCCCAGTCAGCATTACGAGAACATGCCTATTCAAATATATTGCAAAAAATAACTCCAAAAACTGAAAATTTTCAGATAAAAAATTCTAATATTTTTCTTATGTCTGCTCAAAACATAGATTGTGGGTACTCGTTAGAACCGCCTCATCGAGGCGGTTCTAACGAGTACCCACAATCTATGTTTTTGAGCAGGAATAAGAAAATAATGTATACCCCTGTAAACCCCAGTTTTACTATATGAAAGTGGGTTTTGAAGGGGTAAAAATTATTTAGGTATGTTTTCGTGATGGAGCGCTGTCTGCATGAAGAAAGCTTGGATCCTTACCTACCCACTGAGCGCACAGCGAAGACTCTGATCAGACTGTGCGGATGCCATGGCTGATTTGAGTCTTCGCTGGGCGCAATGACATTTTGATGATTTTGTCATGCGCTGGCTCACTTGTATTTCTAATAACTAAGGAATTTTATCGAGGATTTTAGTAAAATAATGTAAGGTTATGATTGCTTGAGCCGGATAGGAAACTTATCATCGGACGTCATAAATGCGCCCACGAAGATTCAGATCAACCTGCGCATTCGCGCAGTCTGATCAGATTCTTCACTTGGCGCATTTTGGATAGTCCAAGACATTATGAAAACACGCCTATTCAAATTCATTGAAAATATTACCACCATAAATGGCAATTTTTCAGATAAAAAATTCTGATATTTTTCATATTTCTGCTCAAAACATAGATTGTGGGTACTCGTTAGAACCGCCTCGTCGAGGCGGTTCTAACGAGTACCCACAATCTATGTTTTTGAGAAGAAATAAGAAAAATACTGTATACCCATGTAAAGCCCCAGTTTTACTAAATAAAAGTGGGGTTTAAGGAGGTCAAAATTATATAGGCATGTTTTCGTGATGTGCAGTTTCTTCATGCAGACAAAAAGGCTCAGATCAGACTGCACGAATGCGCGGACTGATTTGTGTCTCCGTTGGGGGTATATATCAGAGTGTACGTTTTCTCATATTGTGGCTCCCTTCTCTTTTAAATGGCCCCCAATTATCTGTCTTAACTGTACAATATGAAATAACTAAATATGATTAATGTGTTTATTTCTTAAAGTTATTAACTGTTTCCAAGATACGGATTGGAGCAGATGATTGTTTCCAAGATAGATGCTAGAGTATATCACTCTTTCTAATGTCCAAGATAAAAGTCTAGACTGGCTCCAGTCGTTTCTGCATTTTTTTTTTTTTTTTTTTTTTTTGTCATTATTTATCACTTCCTACATGTACAGCTGTATTTGTCCCCTTAATCCCATTGCACTGTTTTACCGCTATATCTTTTCCACTAAGGGACATAACTTATCAAATCACTATAAGCTGTACTAGATTGTATACCTTTGAAAAGAAAAGAGAACATGACAGAAAAGATAGAGTCTGGAGACAGACTGATAGAAGTCCTACGGATGTTTCCAGCATACAGACTAGAGCTTCTGGAGGATTCTAAGGCAAAGAATAGAATATACGGTTGCTTTGTAAGGTCTAGAAAAGAAAAAAAGAAACAGTACAAGTATGTAAAAATACTTAGGAAATAGCTCAATCACGAAGCAAAACCTCCCCAGGGCTCCAAAAGAAGAGGTAAGGAGAAACAGAATGAGAAAAATACATTACGAAAACACGCCTATTCAAATATATTGAAAATTTCACGACCAAAAACTGAATTTTTTCAGATAAAAAATCTAATATTTTTTCTTATATTTCTGCTTAAAACATAGGTTGTGGGCACTCGATAGAACCGCCTCGCAGAGGCGGTTCTAACGAGTACCACAATCTATGTTTTTGAGCAGAAATATGAAAAACAATGTATAACTGTAAACCCCAGTTTTACTATATAAAAGTTGGGTTTAAGGGGGCCAAAATTATATTGGTATGTTTTCGTGATGTAATCGCCACATATGAAATCACCGATGCTCAAAGAAGAACTGCAATAAAGAAACCGTCTTGGAACGCTCTGCTGGAAAACTACTAAATTGTGGTGGTGGGGGAGGGGTGGGAGTGGGGGCGGGGGTGGTGGGAGGCTTAAACCAGTTTTTACTCGCGCGAAATATGCGTAGGATCCTACGGTGAAAAGTCAAAAAAAGTTCCAGATCAGAGAGGTCGTTTCAGCATTTATTTGACAGTTTATCAAGTCAATCAGGATATCATTATAAATATTTGAGCCGCAACATTAGAAAACGTACGTTCTCACATATGCACCCCGCAGAGACTCACATCAGCCTGTGCATCCGCGCAGACTGAACAGAGTCTTCGCTGTCAGCATGAAGAAACTTTGCATCATTGGCTATCCCAAATGCGCCCAGTAAAGATTCTGATCAGACTGCGCGAATGCGCAGGCTGATCTGAATCTTCGTTGGCCGCACATGTCCGAAGGCACGTTTTCTGACGTTGTAACTCAATTCATTGTTATACAAAGTAGAAACTTTCGTCGGCATTGTAACAAGCTCTTGGCTAAATACCAACATTTAGTATGGTTAATTTATTCCGTATTGTCTATGCATTTGCATAATTCATTGTCATGTAATGAATTTATGAATAGAAATTGCATAACTAGTTTTCTAAGTACTTTATTATGATTAGTATTATGCATATATACATAAAACATTAGCTTATAATTGGACGAGTCATTAAAAAAGGAGCCTTTGAGATATTTGCTAGCAACGAAGTGTGAGGTCAGCAAATGCAGCATTACCTCATCACGAAAACGCACCTATATAATTTTGACCCCCTTAAACCCCACTAGAGTTTACAGGGGTATACATTAATTGTCTTCTTTCTGCTCAAAAACATAGATTGTGGGTACTCGTTAGAACAGCCTATGAACACTACCAGAATTTTTCATCTGAAAAGTTTTCATTTTGTGGTGGTAAAATTTCTCAATATATTTGAATAGGCGTGTTTTCGTAATGTTTTGAATCATTGGAGCCACTACGTGGGGACATGAACCTTGCGCCAAGCGAAGAATCAGAGTACATATAAAACAGTAAAACCTCGATGACTCGAACACCGAAGGCTCGTTTACGATAGCTATTTCGAACTCGTTTTTGAGTCCCTAGGAAATTCTTCGATAGCACAAGAAAGCAAAGATTTATGGATATTTTAGTGAAAGTTTCTTATTTTATCACGAAATGTATGTTGTTTGTATTCATTAGAATCACTTCATCGAGACGATTTTAATAAATACACTCAACATACCATTCTTGTAGGAGATCAAAAATACTTCCCTAAATTATCCTCATTTGCTTCCTGACCTGGTGCCTTGATAAACCCTCAGTGACTCGAACTACCCATATCTTGAAGAAATTTCCATGGTCCCAAAGATGTTCGAGCGATTGAGGTTCGACTGTATGTACGTAAGTCTAATCAGGACAGTTACATGGCTATACAGTCCATCGGTAGATTCTGTAGTATCAGTGATTCTGTAAGCGGAAAACGAAGGTCCTCATCTGCCTGTGCGAACGTACAGTTGATCCGGATCTTCGTTAGGGACTTTTTTCATTTGTTGCGGCTCATTTACCAACATTTTTACAGAATCCAATGATATCGGTAGGGGTCAAGGTTGGTCCTGGTCGAACTTCGGTATTCACATACGCATAGAAAGACTTTTCTTATGATGGATCTAATCTCAATTTCTTTCTGAGTGAAAGTGTACACATTCAGGAGTTGGGGTGGAGAGGGATGGGGTAACGCTGTAAGAGATAGATTGCCTCCCTTCTAAAAACTTTTCATCTGAAAGAAAGAATTTGCTCCCTAAAAGGGGTCCGGTCTAAAAGGAAAGAATTTAAAAAAAAGCATCCCATACCTGCTTTAGGGCACATTGTGTGTATCAGAATATACTGGGTCACTTGACGACCAGAAATTACTATTCGAAAAGCAGTGTACTTTTCGATGATATCATGATTATGAAACTCATCTGGTAGCGGACATAGCTGATTTGGGCCAAATTTTGCATGGTAGATGTAGAATGACAAATTAATACTATATTTTGCAAAACATTTTTGATACCCCTCTACGTGAACTTCGAAAGTGCAGACTACATGCATGTGGAATAAAAGGAAAAAAAAAACTGTTAAACTGATTGACTAATTCTTGTGTTTTAGTCAGCAATGTGTTATCGTAAATTGTGTGAAAAAAAATGGAATAGAGGATGTCAAGGAAAAGAACACCAGCCTACCCATGATATTCAGAGGAAGAGCAAACAAAGCATCGTAGATAGGAAAATTGCCACAAACTAAAGAACAGGGCCCAGTTGTTCAAAACTACCCAGTCAGCATTCTACGTAAATCTATATCGGGCCATCATCGGCCCGTCAGGGTAGCTGACGGGCCGATGACGGCCCTATGTAGATTTACGTAGAATGCTAGCTGGGTAAGGAAGTCTTTAGTTAACGTATCGTTAAAACTTTGATCATTAAATATGGCATATATGCTAATATTTTTGCTGAAAAAAAATGTGAGTAGCTTTTGCATTTGCAAAAGCTACTCACATTTTTTCAGCAAAAATACCCGTGAATTAGATATTGTACTTATTTGTACACTTAACATTTTGGCCACTAACGAGCTTGTTAAGCTAATGATGCTTTGAACAACTGGGCCCAGAAAAGCAACCATCTCTCTCTTCCCCAATGAAGTTATCACAGTGCAAGACACAATCCGTCAAATCTGACCGAGTCTTTATTTTCTCTGGTATCCCCATGGTACGGTTCTGAATCCCCTCTTGTTCTCTCTCTATCTTAACCATTACGAAAACATGCTTATATAATTTTGACCCCCTTAAACCCCACTTTTATGTAGTAAAATTGGGGTTTACAGGGGTATACACTATTTTTCATATTTCTGCTCAAAACATAGATTGTGAGTACTCGTTAGAACCGCCTCGCCGAGGCGGTTCTAACGAGTACCCACAATCTATGTTTTGAGCAGAAATATGAAAAATATTAGGATTTTTTTACTGCAAAATTTTTCATTGTTTGGTGGTAAAATTTTCAGTATATTTGAATAGGCATGTTTTCGTAATGCGATATCACGAGATTCATTTGTTTACAGCCAAACACGCACATCGAAACAGTCGAGGATGCCGGACACCTTCAATATGGCATTAATAGGCTTGGCACATAGGCCTGAAAGTGGGGAATTAGGTCCCAGCCAGTAAAATGCAAACTGATTCAATTAACTAGGAAGCATTCAAACAGATTGAAAATGCCAGTAGTGTAAAGTATTTCGGAGTATTTACATGTAACTATCACAAGTGACCTGAGATGTATTACACCTATCGGTAAATTTTGTATGCTGGCAAACAGAACATTGGGGTTTCTCCAAACAACTCGCTGAGGTAAAAAAAAAAAAACAACTTAGAAAATGCTAGTGCCTTCGGATCTTGACGAAGAGCTAGCAAAGGTGTACATAGGATTGCCAGGTTAGTGACTTCGAATTGTGGTTACGATCATGCCAGTATGACTAAAATTCTCCATCAACTATTGGGTTGTATGAAAGAAATTGGATTAATTCTCTTGTATAAGCTCTAAAGAATCAAGCAAAATATCTACATATAATCTCGTGTGGGTAAATTGTAGCTCCCGCTTGCTCTATAAGTGTCGTTCGCCAGGACAGTAATCTACAAATCTATCACGAAAACATACCTATATAATTTTGACCCCTGTAAACCCCACTTTTATGTAGTAAAACTGGGGTTTACAGGGGTATCCATTATATTTCTTATTTCTGTTCAAAAACATGGATTGTGGGTACTCGTTAGAACCGCCTCGGCGAGGCGGTTCTAACAAGTACCCACAATCTATGTTTTGAGCAGAACTATGAAAAATATCAGAATTTTTATCTGAAAACTTTCAGTTTTTGGTGGTAAAATTTTCAATATATTTGAATAGGCATGTTTTCATAATGACACTTCTTCCCAGTTCTAATAAGAGATTGGAATGCACTCACAACTTCCCACAGTGTCCTCAGCTGAATATTTTGAGGGTAGTATCTCAAGATGTGACATTGGTCAGGTCTAGAGATTAACTTGCCTGCTTGACACCCTATGTTAATGAATGTGATTTGACGTGTCGCTATAACCTGTTCATATTCAGATTCATCGTCTCCAGAAAACCTTGTTTTAAGTGTTTCATGTCTATCCTTGGGTAAAAGCTCAATGACGGAACGGCACAACTATGTTGACTGGATTACCTGTTCACTGGAAGCTCTAGACGAACTCCAGTCCAAGGCAGAGCTAGTAGAGTCGATCACCGCGCAAATGCCTGGACGGTGTCTAATTACGCTTTTAGACACAATGTTCACCTGGAACTCGAAACTGTCCCAAGCCAAAGCCGAGATTTTTATGTTAAGTCGCCCTTAGGGGTGCGGAAAAGTCTGTGCATAGGCTCGGAAGTAGTCTGGCCCCAGAACCTTTCTTTATTTTTCTTTTCTTTCTTTTTCTTCCTTTTTTTTAGGGGACGCAACACTTGTATAGCTTGTAGAATTTTTGTTTACTTCAGTCCCTTGGCTAGAAAGCCACAGGTAACTTGAAGTTGGATTAAAGAGGATCATGATAAAAAATAATGTAGAGAAAGAGAAAAATAGATATAAAACAAAAACGACTGGAGCCAGTCTAGCTCGGTAGCGGCAAGGTACGAAATTGTTGTTCCGAATAACAAGGAACACGTGGCATCTGAATTTAGGTAGCCACTCGTCTTTTTTATCAATCATATTAGCATTGACTATCCGGGTTCTAATAGGGTTACTTATCATCCCTTGGTAGGCTCCAGCTGTAAAATGACAAAGGGGTAAATATAGGGATTGGCCCTGCTATCGCTAGCCTTTGGCAATAAGGTTCTCGCCTCTTATAGAAGCCAGACCAGAGTCTGAGGCCTTTTTTCCCATTATCCACTGTACTATTCTCTATGGGAATGGCGGAAATATTGTTGGCATGGTTGTTAGCCCTATCTCTCTCTCTCTCTCTCTCTCTCTCTCTCTCTCTCTCTCTCTCTCTCTCTCTCTCTCTCTCTGCACAGACATTGAACGTGCACCGAATAGAGACATGTGTCCTGCGAACAGTTCTGGTTTTCGTTCGCACACCTGTCGTTCACCTCCAAATGTTTCAGCAAAGAAAGAGAGAGCGAACTATTAGCCAGCCCATTCTCATATTTTTAATCTTATATTATTTCACCGTGTAGAGGCGGATTTAAGAATGTTTTTGATCTTCGTTAATGTTTTTTTTTTTTTGCAAATGTTGCCATTCCAATCGGTTTGTATCGGATCGTTAATGTACGAGGGATGTTCGAAATGAATTGCTTATTGTCCTCTAGCTCGATATCCACGTGGGGCACGATAAAAACCAATACATACCTGTATAGGGCTATTCAATATCTACACAATGGTGTATAAATGTACATGTTAGACTAAGTGTAAGACATAAAATTTGCAATTTGAATACACGCAGTCAGTGACCACTGCAGTAAAAATGGTTGGTAGATGCGTCAACAAAAAAAGATGAAATACGGGCTTACATCAAAGCTCGCTCAAAAGCTTGGTTGTTCTTTGAAGAAGCTGATGACTGAAATTTCTACTGCTTTTGGACCTTCTTGTGTGTCTTATGACACAGTTTGGCGGTGGAAAAAGAAATTTGAGTCTCGTGTAGAGTCCATCAAAAATGCACCGAAATCAGGTAGGCCAAAATCTGAATCTCGTAAAGAAATCGTTTCCAAAATAAAAGAAATCATTGAAGGAGATGCCAGATTTACCGTTCGTGATATTGCACGAAAGGTAGGCATATCACTATCAACGGTTCACCTTATTTTGAAGAAGCATTTGAAAGTCAGAAAGATTTCTGCTAGATGGGTGCCACATCTGTTGACTGACGAGCAAAAGAGGCAACGGGTTAAAGTGGCCAAAAAAAGCTGCTTCAAATGTTTCCAAAATATGACAGAAAGCAGTTTGCCAATGTCGTCACAGGTGATGAAACCTGGGTCCATTATTTTGAGCCCGTCAGAAAGGTTAGCAATAAGATCTGGGCCACTAAACACAGCAAACGCCCAATAATTGCCAAACGTTCTTTGAGTACAAAGAAGGTTTTGTATGCAATCTTCTTCTCTGGTGAAGGAGTCGCAATAAAAGTGCCAGTGAAAAAGGGCAAAAGCATCACCGGAAAGTACTACAAAGACGTAGTACTGAAGAAACTGAAAAAGTATTATCAGAAACAACGCCCTGCCATTGGTTTTAAACATGTCCGTCTTCACATGACAATGCCCCAGCTCATACCTCTGCAATAGTTACGGCGTTTTTGAAGAAAGAAAAAGTAACTGTTTTGCCTCACACCCCATATTCCCCAGACCTTGCCCCATGTGATTTCTTTTTGTTTCCGAAATTGAAAGCATTCCGTGCTGGGCGGAAATACCAGTCCCGACAGGCACTTGGATCTGCCATTCATCAGTACCTTATTACTGTGCCCAAATCAGCGTACCGTGACGCCTTCAAGAAGTGGATACATCGGCTGAAACTTTGCATTTCTAGCCACGGGGAGTACTTCGAGGGCATGAAATGAGTACTTTTGGGCTAATTTGAAATTTGAAGTCTCCAGATAGAAATAAGCAATTCATTTCGAACATCCCTCGTATGAGTTTGCAACATGTTACACGGACTGCTATTTAGTTAACGCTTAGCATGCTGAGTGCCATTTTCAGCAGATGACACTTTGGAATATTTTTTTCATTTCCCGCCACCCTTCCCTCCCATGGAAATGTCAAAACCTAGTTTATGGAAACAATATGACAAATATCGATTTGTCGTTTGCTGAATTTGCCCAGAGAGTAGTAACGGTTAAATGAGTGAAATATTTCAAAATAATTGGTATGTCAATAAAATAGATATGAAGTAACACCTGTGAGGCTGTTCAAAGATATGAAACGCCTGGTGTCGTGCTGGGTAGCAAAATTTATTATTGCAGCTCTCAGCCTATAACGTCAATGCACAACATGAGAAATGATCTCTTATTCCTTCTGCAAAAAACAAAGATACAGATCCAGACAGATTGATCAGAGCTTTTATGTTCGTATACAATATCCCAACAAGTCTGTCAGCGGGAAATACCCAGAACAGAATGCGTGAATTCGCAGGCTGAACTGGGTCTTTGTTGCCAGAATCTTTGTATTTGATTGGTTGATCTATTTTGGTAATGTAAAATAGGTCCTCGATTTGAGGAAAAAAATGCCTGATACATATAGTATATACAAGCGGTCCCAGGAAAAGTTTCAATTATTGGATGTCTAGCCTTCAAAAGAAAAAAATCTTAGGGACTCAAAAACGAGTTCAAATAAGCCATGGCAAACGAGTCATCAGTGTTCGAGAAATTGAAGTTTTACTGCATTAATTAGAAAAAAAAAGACATTTATTTATACAATAATTAAAGAGGATACACAATTAGCTTCAAAAGCTAATCGACCTTGTGGTCCTCTATAGCATACTAATATAAAATACATCAAATATATACATTAAAATGACACAGCATTGTAACAGCAGAAAGGTAGTAATATGCAAATAAATTTACAAACAATAAAACTGAAGTACATGCTAAATGTTTGGAATAAAATTAAAATTTAACTGCATAAAAGGTATCCGTAAGACTCTGCGCATAAAACACTTATCATAGGCATGTTAGCTAGTAAATGATAATATGGTTTAAAAACATATCACATAGTACGAAGTTTAAAGAGGGACACGCACCACATGCTAAAAAAAACAGAGCGGTGTTCCGGAGAGTCACGTAAGTAGTATAGGGCGGCCCTAAACTACTCACGTAGAGCCTCTCATCAACATGATGTGGGTCATCACGAAAACATGGCTATATATTTTTGACCCCCTTAAAATCAACTTTTATATAGTAAAACTGGGGTTTACAGGGGTATACATTATTTTTCTTATTTTTGCTCAAAACATAGATTGTGGTACTCGTTAGAACCGCCTCGTCGAGGCGGTTCTAACGAGTACCCACAATAAACATAGATTGTGGTACTCGTTAGAACCGCCTCGTCGAGGCGGTTCTAACGAGTACCCACAATCTATGTTTTGAGCAAAAGTATGAAAAATATCAGAGTTTTTTTATCTGAAATTTTTCAATTTTTGGAGATGAAATTTTCTATATATTTGAATAGGCGTGTGTTCGTAATGCAACTCTGCTCCGACTGTGGCATCTATATAGGCATCGCAACGAAGCCGACGAAAGAGCATGTGGCGGAAATAAATGTCCAAGCAGTATGTCCTTCGCACAAAGATTCGCCATGGTTTTCTTTCTGTTCAGGCAAATACATGTAGCACA
This sequence comes from Anodontia alba, assembly GCA_964016985.1. Lineage (NCBI taxonomy): Eukaryota > Metazoa > Mollusca > Bivalvia > Lucinida > Lucinidae > Anodontia > Anodontia alba. The sequence goes on along the minus strand of OZ024824.1, from coordinate 98,209,824 downwards.
GTTGGTGGGGCCGTTTACTTGCCGGTATGATTTTACACGGAAGCGCTGTTCAATGAATTTTATGACCCTAATTGAAATTTTAAATTTCTTCACGCAATTAAAGGAAAATAAAACTCAACGTAATGGAAGAGGTCAATTATTTTACATAAGTTCCGATCAGGATGGAGGTATAAGCGGACTGGATTCACTTCCCAGCTAACACAAACGTTGTTACAACGTCGCTCCGACGTCGCGGCGACGTCGGAGCGACGTTGTTACAACGTTGTGTTAAATGGGTTGGTAGACTTTTCGGCATCTTTGTCTACACGGGAGACTATTTTGTAGCTTCCGGTTCGCTTTCCTGCATACCAAAAAGTAAGGCTACTCAGGAAATGCCAATATCACGGAGCACGGCCCTCCCAAGCCTTTTCTGAAAAGGGATTTACTATAAAAGGATGGGATTTGCTTTCCTTGGGAGCAAATTTTGTCCCTTTTCAGCAGATCTTTTTTTTTTTTTTTTTTCCAGATATGCTTTGGTGTGCAGGAAAGCAAACAGGAAGTAACGAAATTTGTCTCCCTTCTGGAAATATCTAGAATATCAAATATCCTTAAAATATACATGAAGAGCGGGAATCAAGATTGACATGTGCATCCGGGCAGTCTGATTTTGATAGTCTCCCACCATTTGCTTTCTATAAAGTGTTCATACTGTGTGGCCGAAGAGAAATGACTGACCAGACTTCGCGTATGCGTAGGCTGGTCTCGACGGTAGCTGCATCCGCGCAGTCTTATAGGGGCTTTTACTATCCGCTAACAGATTCATTGGATACAACAGATTGTATACATGGAGAGCAATTGCCCGGATGATAGTTTGCGCATGCGCAGGATGGTCTGAATCTTCGTATTTTGCGCATGTTCGAAGGCACTTTTTTGCTTGACGCGGCCGATTTGATGTCATATCTTTATGATAATTTTACATGTTGATTGAATGATTCCGCTTTATTGTTCTTTGTTCTTGTGCAGCGGATGTCCGCATAACAAGCTTGCACTTGTTGTAATTTTACTGAGCATCATGTTTTTTTTTTTTTTTTTTTTTTTTTCCATTTCTGAAGGTAGAACACGATCTACAGAAATGAAGATACCATACCTGGTTCGCATATCGGTAAGCGCGATATCCCAGCGGGCACACGACGCTTATACAACCGGTCGCATTAACTTCGATGTAACGTCCTGACGTATACAATATATATATATATATATATATATATATATATATATATATATATATATATATATGTATGTATGTATGTATGTATGTATGTATGTATGTATGTATGTATCTCGCCTGTGAGGCTAAAAGCATTAAACGTCTTATTTGTTTGTTATGGGTCCAGACATGATTCGCGATGATATGAAGGCGTCAGAGTGGCATTCCATCTGATCGTGTGTCCTTATTTTGAAACTGGATTTTTATGACGTAGGATAACTCTTGGAGAAACATCAACGCTATTTTCCTTCAGTCAGTCAGTTTTCACATATGGTCT